>PVJH01001950.1:0-185675 GCA_004026705.1 Nesogale talazaci
TGCCTTTATATGTGATTGCCCTTTTTTCCCTAGCTGCTCTCATAATTTTCTCTTTTTCTTCATAATTGGATAGTTTAACAACTATATGTCTTGGTGTTTTCTTCTTGGGGTTTAGTCTAGCTGGTGTTCTTTCCGCCTCCTGTATGGTTATATGGTTTTCATTCATTAAGCTAGGGAAGTTTTCCTCTAAGCATTCCCTTACTATTTTGGATGTTGGTTTTCTTGATGCCTCATCCTCCAGCAGACTGATAATCCTAATGTTGTTTCTTTTCATAGTATCAGCCAGGCATCTAATATTTTCTTCTGCTTCTCTCATAGACTTGTTAGATTTTTTTTTCCCACTTATTAATTTCTACTTGTGATTCCTCTAGGTCACTTGCCCTGTTTTCTGCCTCCTCCATTCTCTGGCCGAAATCTGAGAGCTTACTATTAGTTTTTGTTAGCTCACTCTTTAGTTCTTGGATTTCCCTTTGGTGCATGGCCTTTATCTCCTGTATTAATTCTTTCTTCTTTAATGCATCGCTCAAGAGCTGCATACGTGTTAGTAACATCTTGAAGATTTCTTTCTGTGGTTGATCGATCTCCGCATTTTCTATGAATGCTGTTAGGTCCAGCTGATCTTCTTGCATCAGATCCAGTTCCTCTTTTCTTGATACTGTGGAAGCTACTAGCTGTTTTTTGTTTGATTTATTCGTATTAGGTGGCATTTTCCTTGGTGTTTTGTGGCCCTGGGGTCTCTCTTTAGGAGGCTGGTCTTATAGCTTCCCTCAGGCACTGTTTGCAGCTAGGCCTTGCAGATCTGATGGAGTGTGTTGGCTGAGCAGGGGAGTGGGATTAGGGGGTGAGTATGGAGTTGGGTGATCTCTTCCTGGCTAGAGGCGCTTGCCAAAGATAGGTGGGAAAAAATCCTCCAGCACTCTGGGGAGGGGAGGACTGGCTGGCTGTTTACCCAAGGGACAATGTAAAGTGGACCTCTGTGTCGGTCTTGGGGCAGGCGCCCTAAACCGGCAGCATCTATGAGGAGCGCCGCAACTGTGGGGAGTGCGGGCGTTCCTTTCGCTACTGTTAGAAAGTGTGGCCCAGGTGGGCAGCCTTGGTTTTAGGGGATGGCTTGATCTTATCCTGGGCAGTGTTGGCTCCCTTAAGGTGCGCCTGGGCCTGGGCCTCTGGGGTGGGGAAGGGACTGGCCCATCTATGTGCTTGGGGCACAGGAGTCCCTGGGCGTGGGGAGCGAGAGGTGTGGGTTTGCGTGGAGTGTCCCCTGGGCACCCTGGGCACCTTGGGGTGGGGAGGACTAGTCAGCGATTGCGGGCGCTGGCGCTGATTAACTGCGGGTCCCAGATCTCAGGGTCGCAGAGAGGGGGCGCCCTGGATCCCGCTGGCACAAAGAACCCGCAGGGTCTGTGCAGGAGGCATCTGTGCCGGTCCTGGGGAGCGCGGGCTTGCGGGTCGCGCCTGCTCCTGGTTCAGAGGAGGGCTCTGAGCTGTTCCTGGTGTCACAAACCCAATTTGAGAGCCCTACCCTTCCCAGTGTCACCCCCACTCACCGACCTCCAGGAGCTCCGGACATGGGCTTCCTATCTGGCGGCCATCTTCCCAGAGTCCCCCTGCAACTTGTAATTTTTACTAAGTAAACATTTAAAGTTCTTTCATGTCAATTGATTGCTTCCTTTTATATTCACTCTTTGTGATTTATTGATCTGTACTACTGGGTTTTAAATCATCCTCCTTGGTACATAACATGCTACTACCTTTACTTTGCTATCTTTTTTTATCTATGTTTCACGCACACCTCCAACCCCAAGCAACCAATCTTTTATTTGGGTGTTTACAGAAAAATTGATGTTATGACTCACAGACAATATCTGGAGTGTATTTTATTTATATTTATCTTTAATTCATCAAAGTTGTAATTGCTACAGATACCACTGAATCCTTAGTCTATTCCCCTCAACACTTTTTTAGAGCCACATTTCTTTGTACTATCTATTATTTTCCTCGCAACTATATGATATTCCATGATGCATATCCGTGATAGTCATGTAATCTTGTGTCCATTTCAGGATTGGGAGTGTAGAGGTGAAGTCTATCCTGTCAATCTGGAAATAACCAATGAGACCTCTGGGTGGGCATGACTTTCTCCTGGGAATTCTGGGAAATCTGGCCGTATTTCCCCCGTGGAGGTGAGAGACTTCCAGCTCAGTCCCTTGGAGACACTCTACTGACAGGACACAAGGTGTACTCCCAGTGAGACATCCTGGAGGAGAAGACACATGAGTTTACCCTGGTGGGATCAGACTTCTGAAGCTGGAAGTGCCAGGTAGAGACTCCTGAGATACTTGAGAAGTTATAGAGGGTCCCTGCCACTGATGAAATGCTTCTACCACCACTGGGTACACAAGAATCTGCACTCACTGCTTTGTGATTGTCCTGCCACCATTGCATGTGCTTTGGGAGTCTGAAGAGGAAGACATTATAGATTGGTATGAGACATGTGGTCTAATATCAGACCTCACCTCAGACTGGCCTGGACTAGAATGCTTCCTCTGGGTTTAATTGCTCTTGTATATGGACTTCTTTCTTATGCACATATGTGTTTATGAATTTTTTCTCTAGACTACCCAAGCTAACTCATGATCTTTTTAAATATCACACTCCATGAAATAGCAATAGGGAAGACCCCATGCTTGTCCCATATGGACCTGAGTGAGACTTTTCTCCAGGAGGTAAATGTAGTGACAGAATTGCTGATGTATCTGGTATGTATATTCTTCACCTTACTAAATACCAGCAAGTTACACTCCAAAATGTCTATGCCAGTTCCATTCCCACAAGTAGCATGCTTGAGTTCCCATATCTGTAAATGATTAGATTCCTTGTAAAATTGAATAGCTTTCAGGACTTTGGTCTCTCAAGAGATAAAACATTATTCCATTTTAATATGAATTTCTTTAACTTATAAATGCTTGCATTTATACTTCCATAAAATATTTTTCGGCTTTCCTCTTGGGGTTGGAGTATTGCTCCTTGTTAAACTTTACAACCATCCTGTATTTCCGTGGGTTTTTTGTTAGGTTAGTTAGTTTAGTTAATGCTGTCCAAATGGATCCAACTCATAGAGACCACATGTACAACAGAACGAAAAGCTGCCCAGTGCTGTGCTACCCTAACAATTGTTCTTATGGTTGAGCCCATAAAGTCAGTCATTATGTCAATCCACCTGGTCAAAGGTCTTCCTCTTGTTCTTTATCCCTCTTCTTCATTAAGTATTATGTGCTTCCCTAGAGACTGCGCTCTCCTGTTAACAAATCTAAAGCACATGGAGATGAAATCTCATCATCCTCGCCAGGAGCATTCAGACTGTATTTATTCCACGACAAATTTGTTGGGTATTTGCCAGCCCATGGTGCTTTCAATATTCCCCACCAGCACCATAATTTAAATGCATTTATTCTTTGCCTGTCTCCGCTTTTTCAATGGTCAACTTTCATATGCATATAAGAGTACTGAAAATACCCTGACTAGGGTCAGGTGCACCTTAAAGAGGGCTTGCACAAGCGATTTCCAAAATGCAAAATGTCCTTCAAGCTCTTGACTGCTGCTTCCATGAGCATTCCTTGTGGGTACAAGCAAGATAAAATCTTTGACAACTTCAATCTTCTCCCTAGTTATTATGATGTTTCCTACTAGTATATTTGTGAGGATTTTGTTTCTTTTTACATTGAGTTGTAATCTATACTGAAGACTATAATTCTTGATCTTCATCAGCAGTGCTTGATGTCCTCCTCATTTTCATCAAGGTTATCATCTGTGTGTGAAAGTGTTTTTAAAAAGCCAATATACTGATGCGGCATTCTTCTTCGTATACACCAGGTTCTCTGATTATTTGTCTAGCAAGCCAATTGAACAAGGATGGTGAAGGATTGCAATCCTGGGTCACATCTTTCCTGATTTAAACCATGCAGTATTCCCAGGTTCTGTCTGCACGATTGCCTTTTGATTCATGTACAACTTTCATGTGAGCAAAATGGATTTTCCATTCCTCTCTAGTTTGTTAGCCTGCATAGACTAGGGAAGCAAATTCATAGGTGCACATGTATGTATGAGGTAGAAGTTTATATATAAGAGGAGTTGAATATTGAGAAAACATCCCAGTGTAGGCCAGAACAAGTCCACATGTCTGATATTATCCCATATATTTGATACCAATCTATAAAGTCTTCTGCAGACTCATGAAGCACATGCAATGACACTGAATCCAGGAAAATCACAGGCCAGTGGGTTGGAAGTCTTCTGGAACCAGTGATGTTGTAGGCATCTCAGAACTGGCAGAGGTCCCTACATGGCTTCTCCAACTCCCAGGGTGTCGTGACACATGTCTTGTCTGAAGAGCATCTCCAAGCGAGTAAGTCTTAAGTCTTGTCAGGAGAGTATCTAAGGGAGTGAGCACAGAGAGGGAAAGAGAGAATCTATCTTCTACCTCCAAAGAGGAATTCCCAGAATTCCCAAATACTAAGGTGAAGGTCATGCCCACACAGAGGCCTCTTTGGATATATCCTAATTGACATTCTAGACTACACCCCTTTGCTCATAATCCTCTCAAATTGACACCAGATTATATAACTTTACATAACTACCACTTCTAGGTTATCCATAGGGTGTTTGTTTTTTAAAGGTACACACAGTTGTGTGCACTTGCAAAATCATTAAAACACAAGTAAATATCTTTCTGGCATTTTTTGTTCTGACCCAAGATTAAACTTACATCAACAGTGATATCACTTGTTCCACATCCTCTTCTGAGTCTGGCTTGAACCTCTGGCAGGTCCCTGTAAATACACTGGCACAGCTATTGTTAGATGATATTCAGAAAAATTTTACTTGCATGTGACATTAATAATATTGTAGACGTTGCAAATACATTTTTTCATACTGCTGGTATTCTTTAACTTGATTCATGATATTGTATTTTAATATCAAAACATTGTGTTTACTGTAGTCAAGCTCATTTTTTCTTGTGATTTGTGGTTCCAATGTATTTTTGAGGGGGGGGGGGCAATCACTGCTCTCTGGTGGTGGGAGTAGGAGGCCCAGCCCCACTGCTGGCATTGAACCTCCATCCCAGTGGGCCACAGTCCCGTGAACAACTACTACGCCACTGGGGCTCAGTCCCCAATGTAATTTTTAAAATTATTTCATGTACTTGAGTCATGAAGTTTCTTTAATAGTTTCATCTATAAATTTTAGTTTTACACTTTTCATATATTTTTGTGCCTGACACATTTGTGTGTTGGTGCCATGTAGAATATACTGTCAATTAATTAGTCATTGCTCTTTTTGATAACTACATAATAATAATATTAATATACATCAGCTTATTTAAGCAGTATGCACTTAATGACTGTTCTGATTATTTCTTAGATTTTGTTATATTCAACAATCCAAAAAATAACAACTGTTAGATCAATGTGCATATCAGTTTTGCAGATTCATTTTTTGGATTTTTTTTCCAAGCTAGACCCAAAATCCCACTGCTATTGACTCAATTCTGATTCACAGCAACCACCCAGAGGGTTCCCGAGATTGCCAACCTCTATGGTACCAGACAGCCTCACCTATTTCCAGAGAAGTGGCACGTGAGACTGAACTATCACCTTTGCAATTAATGAGACAATGTCTAGCCTTAGTGTAGTTAACTCTTATATTTAATAGAATAAATTATAGAATTTGGATGACACAAATCATATCTGCTCAAAAATTGTGTATAATCTAATAGTAGAGATTTCAATATACACTGTTTATTTTGGATCAAAGACCCACTTTGTTTCCCCAAAAAGTGGGTGGAAAATGAGGAAATGTCTAATGGCCCAAAGGTGCGATATCCCAGAACATTTGTTTATGATCCCATGCGCCCGCTTACTGTCCATCATGTTGTTTGCATGCTGTGGATTGATATATGTTCAGGGTAATTCCCGCCTCCTGGAGTCTCAGTGTCAGCCAGGTCACATGATTGGCACAGCACATGCCTCCCCTCATTTGTAATGAAAGTGATGATGTTCTTAACACCACTGTTGAGTTTACACAGTTAAATATTACTATATTTTGCTGTATTTAAAAAAAATATTTCAGTATACTGGTACTATTTGGTTCAGAATATTTTGGGGGGGCATCACTGCCCAATGGTGGGAGTGGGAGGCCCAGCCTTGCTCCTGGAGAGTGGCTGCTAGATTTGAATCACCAAGTCAGTGGGCTGCAGTCCTGCACTCAACCACTATGCCACCGGGGCCCAGCCCCAGAATATTTTTTTTCTTGTTTTCCTGCTCTAAAATTTGGGTGCATTTTCAGCTCACAATCGCAAGGAGTTACAAGCAGTCCAAATTTCCATCAACAGAAGAATGGATTAAAAATTGTGAAATATACATACAATGGAGTACTATGCATCACTGAAAAGCAGTGATGAATGCATGAAGCACATCACTGCATGGAAAGAACTGGAGGAAATTATGCTAAGTGAAGTTAGCCAAGTGCAAAAGGACATGTGCAACATGAGTCTGCTGAGGTAAGCTTAATAATAATAATAATAATAAATGCAAAAGGGGCATCGGGAAAAAAATTACTGTATACAGAAAATCCTGGGGGAAGGCCCACGTAGTATAGCAGGGGCCAGATCAAATCCAGGCCTACATTTGGTAGCCAACTAGGGTGGGGAGCTGGAGGGGGGAAGATAATGATGTGTAGAAAGAGAATAGAGTACTAACCCACCCATGGGAAGCATACTTTTAAAATCTCCACAGGGAAAGAGGGACCAAACTTAAATCCAGTGGTCCCGGATGTGAATGCAGAGTGATGCAATGGAATGGGGAACAAGTGGAGGGGTCTGACTGCCCAATCGCAACTAATGGGCAGCTGCTCTCCCCCCAGGAGAGTGTGCTTTGGAGGACAACCCTGAAGATGCAGCTTGGGGAGTGAGCTATGCCTGACCAGAGCACATGAGAACAAATGAAGGGGGAGGAAGAGAGAAAGGAGGCTCACCGAGCCTTCAGGACTATATTCCCACTCAGAACAGCCAATGCACAGAGAGGATCATATGGCTGGCCCCCTACGCAAAATGACTTCCCTCACTGACCCAAGACTCTGCGAGGATAACAGTGGAGAAATGGGATTGGCATTATACCCTGTCTAACCCAACCACACCATGGCAAAACTAAGGGTGTACAACAAAGCATGGAGTTCCAGATGGAGTGCCAATGATATACTTTGGGGCTAGGGTGTGCCACCCCATCCATCTCAACAGGGGGGCACTCCTGAAGGTCAACAAACAGTCCCTGAACTATTAACAGGTTTTAATTTTTATTATTTTACATATATATTATATATAAATATATGTTTTTACACTATATATGTTTCTTAGGCTGCTTCATCTTAGGATGCATGAGTTTTTTGTACATATTTTGGTCTCTCCAGGTCTATCAAGATAAAATAGGGGCTGGATGAACAATGGGGAGGCGAAAATGACATGACTGATGGTTCCAGGGGTGGGGTGGGGGACATGGGAGATAGCGAGGAGGGGGAAAGGCGGTGTTGTTGACGAGTCCAGAGACATGGGAATAACAAGAGATTCAAATCAGTGACAAGGTGGGTATGAGAGGCACAATAGTGATTGATCTAGAGCAATGTAAAGAGAGAAAAGACTGAAAGCCAAATGGAGGCTGAGGATGATAGTTGGACAAGAGTAAAAATAAAAGGAAATAGAGGAAAGAACTGGGTGATAAAGGGCATATGTAAAGGCCCAAATGCAGCCATGTACATAGGTAAATATATTTATATAGGACGATGGGCAAATGGATCAGTGTGCATATACTTATAGGATTAGTATTAGGATAGCAGATGGGCATTGGATCTCCACTCAAGTGCTTCCTCAATGCAAGAACTCTTTGTTCTATTAAATTGGTATTCTATGATGCTCACCCTCCTGACACGATCACTGAAAACAAATGTGTGCATAAGCAAAGGTGGTGAAGAAGGCAGGTGGTGCCAGTTTATCAAAAGATATAGTGCCTGGGGTCTTAAGGGTGCCAAAGTGATCAGTTATCAGGAGTTAAGAACTGAAAACCGTAACATTGCATGTTCACATCCCTGAAATGACTGCTGATGACAAATGGATGCATAAGCAAATGTGAAGAAGCTGATGGTGCCCAGCGATCAAAAGATACAGTGTCTGGGCCCTAAAAGACTTGAAAGTAAACAAACGGGCATCTAGCTCAGAAGCAACAAAGCCCACATGGAAGAAGCACACCAACCTATGTGACTATGAGTTGTCAAAGGAAGCTGGTGTCAGGCATCAAAGAAATAAAAATTGTATCATTTTAAAGGAAGGGGGAGTACTGAGTGGGGACCCAAAGACCATCAATAGGTGAAGCAGTACTCCCTCACAGAGGAGGTGCAGAAGGAGGTGCAGGAGGTGCAGGAGGAGGGAAGTCAGTGGGGTAGAGTATGGCAATAATGATGTATGCAACTTTCCTCTAGTTCCCAAGTGCTTCCTCCCACCCACTATCATGTTCCCAGTTCTACCTTGCAAACCCGGCTAAATCGGCGGATGTACACTAGAGTCAGAAACCTGAGGAATTCAGGACAGATGATCCCTTAAGGACCAGTGATGGATGTGGTGATACCGGGAGGGCAGAGGGAGGGTGAAGTGGAAGGGGGTATCCAATTGCAGTGATTTACATATGATCTCTGGAGTACAGACAGCAAGGAAGTGGGTGAAAGGACACTGCGGACTGAGTACGACATGAAAAAGTAATAACAATGTGTAAATTGTTAAGGATTCATGGGGGAGGGGGAGATGAGGGAGCGGAAATAGGGAACTGGTATTGGGGGCCTAAGTGGAGGGAGGATGTTTCGGTGGTGCTGATGGCACCCGGTGTGCAAATGTAGTGTGCATACAATTGACCTCTGTGTTGATCGTTATGGGAGTTGTATGGGCACCCAATAGAATGATTTTTTAAAAATGGAGGGGGAAAGAGGAGATTATATCAAGGGTTCAAGTAGAAAAATATTTGGAAATGAAGATGACAACATGTGTACAAATATGTTTGATACAAAGGATGTATTCAATGTTACAAAAGCTGTAAGAGACCCCTTTAAAATTAATGAAAACAAACAAACAAAACTTGGGTGTGTCTTATGATCAGGCACATCTTATGGTCCAAAAAGACCATAAGAGACATTTCGCATTCTTTTTTACAAGAGTTTCTAAGCTTTTTTTTAATTCCTTCAATTATTATGTTGTTCAAGGGAAGGTAAAAAAATATATTACTACTGAGATTCCAGTCCATTTGTATTTTCCAAGTGAAACATGCTTAGACATGTATCTATAGTCAGTGGTTGGCCAAAATAAGTTTTTTCAAAAGTACATTTGTCTGGTTAGTGTTCTTAATATGCTGATAAAAAAATTTACTATAAAGATTAGATTCCCAAGGGATATAATTAAGTGATTTAAATCAATGCAGAGAGATCAGTTGAAAGTTTATGATTTCTTAGCAATAAGTTTTTCCTTGCCCTTGTGCTGTACTTCATATAATTTTTCTTTTTTTTTAATTTTTCTTTTTCTATGTTATTCTTTTCCCCCTAATCCTAACCACTTCATATAATTTTTAATAAAAATAAAATAGTGATAGAATGATGGCAGATTTGTTAAAAGAAAAAAAACTGTTGTAAAATATAAAACTTCATGATTGTGCTTCTCCCTCTGGAAAGTTTTTTTTTTTTAATTGTTATTTGATCCCAAGCCAAACTCACTGCCATTTCCAACTCATTGTAAGTTTCTAGGGCAGGGCTTACCTGCCTATGTGAATTTCTGAGACTGGCAATCATTCCAAGAGTAGAGAGTCATATCTTTTTCCCACTGAACAGTTGGTGGTTTTAAAGTGCAGACCTTGCCATTAGTGGCCCAAGCCATAAGCCGTTGTACAACCAGACCCCCTGGTTATCTGAACACTGCCTGTTAAAATCAGAAATATCACTTTCAAATTGATTACCAATCTTAATTGAAATTAACTAATGCATTTTCATTCAAGGGTCCTTTCTTATGAATTGGAAAATACTAAATTATTATCAAATATTTTGTAATATTGGCCCCAAATGAAATATAACTCAGAAATCATCTAGCAGTTGGTCCTACCCTGAAAGACAGATTCTAAATTATTTGGGGAAAAATATGCTTGGCATAGAACTGTATCTCTAACTCATTTTAAAACAAAATCAATGATGGCGGGCATGGGCCAGAAGGGCTCCTACGTGGACGAGTAGGCCCATAGGGAGACAAATCCTGACACTCAGGGACCCCCATTGAGCATGGCATGGTCACCCACTGTGACAACATAGGGAAGATCTGGCACCACATCTGCTACAACGACCCTGCGTAGCCCCTGTGGAGCACCCAGTGCTGCTGACCGAGGTTCTCTTGAACCCCAAGGTCAACCAAGAGAAAATGGCACAATATTCGAGCCCATCAGTAACCTGCCATGCAGGTTGCCATTCAGGCCGTTCTGTCCCGCTATGCCTCCGCTGCATCAGAGACATCGTGATGGATTCTGGCGATGGAGTCACCCACACCGTGCGCATGTACGAGAGTGACACTCTCCTCCACTCCTTCTGCCTCTGAACCTGGCTGGCCAGGACCTGACCACGACACCCTGAAGATGCTGACAAAGCGGAGCTGCTGCTTTACTCCCACAGCCCAGGGGTAGATGGTGCACAACATCAAGGAGAAGTTCAGCTACTTCTCCCTGGACTTCGAGCAGGAGATTGCCACCGCCAGGGCTTTGCCTGTACACCGTCTTGACCATTTCAGTAAAGGTGCACACCTTAAAGAAAAAAACAAAGCAAAATCAAATGGTCCTTTTTTTCCAGAGAAAGAAAAATGTCCCAGCTGAATAAAATATTTAATGCCTGAGCTAAAAGGTGGCAATACTGATACAGTTCTATTTCAAAAGCCTATTGACTAGAGTGTAAGGTTCTAGGTACTTCCACTCACAATGCAAACGATCTGAAAGACAATTTGGCGACACATGCATTGAGTTAAATATTAGATATTCTTTTGGATTGGATTGTTTCACCCCAAAGTATGTGTAAATTCTAACTAGTAAATTTATGGTTGCAATCCCATATGGGATTAGAACTCTATTTGTGAGGCATAGGTTATATGAATATTGGGTCTGTTTTAAGTTGCTAGCTTTTAAGATATAGAGGATCAGATTAAGCAGGTGGAAAAATAAACGGAGAAGAAGATACACACATCACAATTGAGAAGGAATCCAGGAATAGAAGGGGAAGAAAAATAAAGTCAACCCTTAGAGAAGACAAAGAAAGTCTTTCTCTAGAGCTGATCCTCTAGATTCACAAATCTCCTTATATGATGCTCCATGTAACATTCTGTTGTATTACCAAAGAAAGCATCCATGTAGAAATTTAATGAAAATTTGTTAATGAAGAAGATAACTTTTTTCTGTTTCTTTCATTCCCCACCTCCCACACAAACACCATGACGACTGTGTTAAGCTGGGTTCCCTAGAGAGAAAAGCACTGACACGTGGATCTGTCTGTACATGGAAAGGGATGTAAAATGATTCATATGGTGAACCACATCATACACTTGAGATGACTCCTAACTCATCTGCTGTGACTGTGGAGCTGAAGAAACCAGAAGGAGGAGGATGAATCAGGAAGGCCACAAGCTGGTGGATGCATAGTCATATGAATCCAAGTTCAGTATTCTGCTGATTTTTCTTGAAATGGGCAGGCAATATGGCAAGGGTGATCAATGAATCAGATTCAGCAGAGTTGACAAGTTTTCAAATGGAGTTTGCTTCAAAAGGAGCAGAGAGAATTCTTGAGGAGTCTGTTTCATTATCATTAATGCCATGATCTGATCAAGAGGGTTGCATTCCAACACACTGATGGCTTTTTCAGAGTTGATTGCATTATGTTCGATCCCCTCATGGAATTGATTATGGTACATTGTATTTGGTTACATATTGTGGGATTAGTGCCAAACTATTGAGACACCTGGCTCAGCCAAGTTAACACAAAACCTTACCATCACAAAGACTATGCTAGCTCTCTCTTCCTTTGCTACACTCTTATTGCTCATTAATTTTCAGTTGATTCTGACACCTAGTGACACCTACTATGCAGAGCAAAGCTGCAACCATGGACCAGGGTTTGGGAATGATTGAGGGAAGGTGCAGAAACACTGACTTTCTTCCAGTTGTTCAGAGTCACTTTGGGTCAGAACCAACTCACTGCCATCTAACAAAAACACAGGTTTTTCAAGACTGACTTTTAGAGGCAGATTGTTGGGTCTTTCTTTTGAGGCCCCAATGGGTGGATTGAACCACTAGTTATAAGGCTAAAAGCAGAGTGTTTAATTGTTTTGCACCACAGAGGAACTCTTTCTGCATTATTCCACATGACTGTTAATCATGAAACAATTTTGTTTTATTCTCCAATGTATGTAGGCTCAACTCTCTTTCATTTTACTTTTCCCTTTGTACTTCCCAATTGTACATACTTAAATTTAGATTGTTCTTGAAAAATTATTTTTACTTTTTTAATCTTCACTTTAAGACATAAAAAAACTTCTATTATATTTCACTCAATAAAAATTAGTTTCATATCATATCATTATTTTCATTTACGTGATATGCCCTCAGTTTTGCTTTTGCCTTTTGGTTCATGTTTTAGTTACTACAACACATTGACTATCCTTGTGTCAAAAAAACAATAAAGCTTCTATCTTGAGGCACAATGAAGATTATATGACATACTGGTATAAATGTGGATTGTCAAAACATCCTTAAACAGCAAACAACGAATTCCCACACTTAATGCTTAAGATGTACTGAACAATGAAGACCATGGAAAGTCAGGGCAATGCTTGGTGACTATTATAATTAAGTCACATGTGAACCAACCTTCCACTTTAACAACAAACATTACTTTTAGCATGCACTCATTATCAATTCCTCTGGGCTATAATTCTTAAACATGTATTAGTTGTAAAAAACCCCTTTGGAATTGTATGTTTTTAAGTAGTTAGGCAGTTGAAACTTCAATCTTTAGTTTTATTTTCCTTCCATTAGATAGCAAAACAAGGCATCTTGCTAATGGCATTTTAATAGAGTAAGCTGATAATAAATATCAGTTTTATTTCCCTAACATTTTAAAGAAGAACACATTTTAAAAATAAAAACATGGGCTGAGCCCCGGTGGCGTAGTGGTTGTGCGCGGGACTGTGGCCCACTGGGACAGAGGTTCAATCCCAGCAGTGGGGCTGGGCCTCCTACTCCCACCACCGGAGAGCAGTGATGCGCCACCCCCCTCCCCAAAAATGAAAACAATTCACGATATGGCAGTTTCCATTCATGACTAACTTTGCCAGCTTAAGTCTGCTGAACTATGAAGAAAGCATGTTATTGCTAGTTGCTCTCAAGTTAAGCTCGTGGCACACAGGACTCCATACACGCAATAGACTGAACATTCCCTGCTTCTTTGTCATCTCCATCAGCCAGTTTGGATCAGATACATGCAACCTATAGAGCTTTTGAAGTAGATTTCTAGGCCTTTCTTCCAAGTTCATCTTAGTCTCAAAGCTTCATTGAAACCAACATCATAACAGCATGCAAGCTTCTACTGATAGATGGAAAGAGGCTGAGTATGAGTGAGATGCATTAACTGGGAACTGATCCCAAGTCTCAATAGAAGACAATAATTCTACCTGCAATCCTCAGTGCACCTCTCAGAAGCATAGGTTTGCATAATATTCACAAAGCAATCTACCAGGATAAGGAAGGAGTCAAATCTACAAATGTTTCTCTTGTTTTTCCTTCTTAAATACATTGGCCTATTAATTTTTGTTATTATTGTATATATACATATATATATATATTTATGATCATAAATAGATGCAAGAGCAATTAAATATCAAGAAAACATTCCAACCCAGTCCAGATCAAGTCTGTAAGTCTGATGTTAGCTCATATGTCCCACAACAATACCCAAAGTCCTCTTCAAATTCATGAAGTACATGCAGTAATGCCTAATGTAGATGATCATGGAACTATGGGCAGAAATTCTTTGGATCCAGTGGCATTGGAACCATCTCAGCGCTGGCAGGGGTCTCTGCATGGCTGCTCCAGGGATGCAGCAGGGTGGGTCCATGTGTCTTGTCAGCAGCTATGTCTTCCAAAGTATAATTCTATAGTCTCTCACCTCTAAGAAAGAAATATCCCATTTCCCAGAATCCTCAGGAGAAGTCCATGACTACACACAATAATTCTATGTGCAAATCCTCAATCCACTATGTCTATGATCTGATTGAAAACTAGACTCCACTCCTACACTCTTAATCCTCCAATTGACACAAAGTATACATGGACAGCCTTAGTAGATCATATAAAAATGTTGTGAACTAGCTATTAGCCTTTTTTATTCATTAAAAAGACAATCATCACATGGCAATTTTGCTTACTCTCCCAAAATGTTGAGAAATGTTTCACCAAAACTTGGTGAAAGCATAGGATGAGAATACCAAGTTGCAAGTGGGCATTGTGCCTCAACTGTTTAAAAAAATGATTCTGTGTGCCTTTTTGTAATATTCATAAAGCAAGTGTTATATCAGAGAAAAATACTTTGACTACATGTGTACCTCAAATATATATATATATATATATATATATATATATAAATACAGGGAAAAACACGCCTATAGCAATGAATTAGAGTTGAAAGTAAGTCAAAAGTATTGCTACTAGTATTGTAGTTCATACTTGCAATCAAAATGTATTTGGTATGTCTCAAATCAGTGGATGATTGCAGACAAGTTCTTTTTAACTAATATATTTGTCTTAGTTTAGTTAGGGTGTCTTCAAATTAAGTTTTAAAATGAAAACAATGGCACATGGGTAGTATAATAGATAGGATTGTGTCAATTTGACTGGGCTAGAGTTCTTAGTGGTTTGGTGGTTTAGGCTTAGCAATCTGCCATGATGTTCTATAACACAATGAAATCAACTCCACAATGAAATCTACTGTGAGCAGCAAAGCTATTGTAAGATTATCCTTACTCAGATCACAACCTTATGGAATTGACAGGAATTTTCCTAGGGGATATGGCCTAATTACTATAGAAACAGACATTGCAGAGAAGTTTGCTTGCTATTTGCTTGGATTGGATCCTGCCTCTGGCTCATTGACCTCTAGTCCTTTAGACTTTGAGGCATGACTTGCCATATTGCCTGCCAATATGGGAGTCATCAGCCACCTTGCATCTAACTTGCTGATCTTGAAATCATTCCCCCCTCCAGGCACAAGGCCTGGCCTGCTTATCTTGGATTTATCTACCTAGGCAACCAGGATGTATCTACCTGGTGCTCCTGCCAATCTTGGGCTCATGAGTCCTCAAAGCTATGAAAGTCAGGCAAAGGCTAACTTAACTCCTGACCAATGGTCTGGGAGCCTGACTATACTTGGACTGGGTTTGCACATTTCTACAACTGTGAGTCACACCATATAAATATAAATATATATAATATATGTGTTTGTGTACATGTATATGTATGTATATGTGTGTGGTGTGGTTTTATTTCTCTTGGAAACCCAGCCTCAGAGAGAGTGCATCTGCTGGGTCAGTCAAATTCAAGGCAGAAAAGTGAGCTCAGAATGTTAATGGTGATGATTCTGGGATCTGTGATAGTTGGATGACTCTTTGTTAGACACTCCTGACAAGGGGTGGAGTCAAACCTGTCAATCAAATTGTAGTTTGATGACACCTTTTTAAAGGTGTGGCTTTTTATATGAATGTGAGGAACTCAGTGAACTCCTTCTCCTTTTGCAACTTCGTTTTCCTCCTCCCTGGGACTCTATGTCTGCCCTCAGAGGTAACCCCATGTGGGTTCCTTGACCCTGGCAGCTGTCAGTTCCCTTTCATGTTTCCATCACCAGCCTGTCATCTCCCTGCTTGCTGCTTGACCTTTTAGTCTCAGCTACATGAGTCTGCAGAGGGTTTCAGCTACCACTGGACTTGAGTTGAACTGGGCTGGGTACCTTTTTGATGTAACGTTTTTTCTTGATTTAAAGCTATTTTTTATACATAAAGTGGTATTGGATTTGTTCCTCTAGACAGCCCAACCTATCATAGGACCCCAAAGAGGAAACCTTGGCATATCTTGAAGGACTCAGGACGATGAAGGGGATTTATTATGAAAGAGCTCAAGTAAATTAATCATTGAGTTGATGAAAAAGACAAGAAAAGTTATTCTGAGGAATCCTTTTCTATCACAATAACACATTTTGAGGGAGGCAAGTGCTGTCCTACCAAGTTTCACTGAGAATCATACCCCATCCACCCTACAAACCACATATTTCCCTTGAGACTTCTTTTTGTTCTCCAAACTTAAGGAACATTTTAAAGGAAGACAATTTGAATTCCTCAAAGACACCAAAACTGTCATTTTGAGAGTTTTGTGGTATAAATTGAAGAGCATAGAATTCTTCAGGGAAGAATTAGAGAGACAGAAATACTGCCTCAAAAAGTATGTAGACGCTGATAGTGTATATATTTTAAAAATTCACATTTTGATATTTTTGTTTTATAATAGTTCCTATTGTTTTGGAAAAATATATATGACTTACCCTTTTATTATAAAGCAACTAATTATTGAATCATGCTTAATCATGCATACCATTTTCATTTATAGCATTGACAGATTATGCTGTCATAAAGAATTTTAATTAGAAATAACAGAGGAAACTTTCAATTATAAAGAATAAGGGGGTGGGTCAGATGGTGATATGTAGAGAGGGGATGGGGCACTAACCCACCCAAGGGGAGTGTATTTTTTATATCTCCACAGGAAATGAGGACCAAACTTGAATGCCGTGTTCCCAGATGTGAAAGCAGCATGGCGCAATGGAGCGGAGAACCAGTGGAGAGGGCTGAGAGCACAACTACAGGAGCAAGCGCCTCTCCTCCAGAGGAGTTTGTCTTGGCGTTAAGCTCTGAAGCTGCAGCTTAAGGAGCGAGATATGCCGACCAGGGCACATGAGAGCAAATGCAGCGAGAGGAAGATGGAATGGAGTACATCCTGGCCCACCGAGCGTTCAGGATGATATTCCCACTCAGAACAGCCAATACAGAGAGAGGATCATATGGCCAGTCCCAATGAGAAAGACCTTCCGGGGCCCCCAATGGAGAAACAGGATCTGGATTATACCCTGTCTGGCCCAACCACACCATGGCAAAAAACTCAGAGTGTGCAACAGAGCATAGGGCTCCAGAGGAGCACCAGGGAGATCCTTTGGGACCTGGTGTGGCACCCCATCCGACTCCACCAGGAGACACTACTGGAGCTCAGCGAACAGACCTTAAACTATTTGCAGGTTTTTGTATTGCTATTTTTTTTTTGTATTTTTGCATTTAGGTGTATATATTGGACGCTGGGTTTTTTGTTGTTGTTGTTGTTGATGTTGTCACTGTTCTGCTTTCTTTGGTTGCTTCATTTTGTAATGCCTTTTTTTTTAGTGCATGTAGTTTTCTCTGCAAGTCTATCTTGATGGGGTAAGCTGCATGGGCAGTCTGGGGGCGGGGACTGTGGGACTGATGACTCCAGGTTGGATGTGGGTGGCGCGGAGGGGGGGGTTGGCCTGTCCGGGGATGTGAGGGTAGAGTGTGTTTCAGGGTCCGTGGCAGGGAGGATATGGGAGGTTTGACAGGAATTGATCAAGACTAATGTAACAGAAAGAAAATCCTGAAACCCAAATGGAGGTTGAGTGCGATGGTGGGTCGGAGGAGGTATGAGGAAGTAGAGGAAAGAACTGGGGAGTAAGAGACATTTATAGAGACTTTAAATACAGCATGTACATAGGTGCATATATTTATATATGACGATGGGGAAATAGATCAACGTGCATATACTTATAGTGTTAGTATTAGGGCAGCAGATGGACATTGGACCTCCACTCAAGTACTTCCTCAGTGCAAGAACATTTTGTTCTATTAAATTGGCATTTCATGATGTGACCCTCTCCAACATGATCACTGAAGACAAATGTGTGCATAAACAAATGTGGTGAATAAAGCTGATGGCCCGGCTATCAAAAGATATAGCATAGCATCTGGGGCCGTAAAGGCTTGAAAGTAAACAAGTGGCCATCCAGCTAAGAAGCAAACCCACATGGAAGAAGCACACCAGTGTGTGTGATCACTAGGTGTCAAAGGAATCTAGTATCAACCATCAAAGAACTAAAAATTATATCATTATAAATTAAAGGGAGTGCATCAATAAGTGAAGCAACATCCCCTTACAGAGGGGTTGCAGAGAGGAGATGAGCCAGTCTAGATACAGTGTAGACACAATGAAATGTGCAACTTTCCTCTGGTTCTCAAATGCTTCCTCCCACCAATGATCCCAATTCTACTAGACAGATACATCTAGACCAGGAGATGTACACTGGAGTTAGAAACATGGGGGATTTAAGATAGATGATCCCTCAGGACTACTGGGGAGAGTGGTGGTACTGGGGTGGTGGAGTAGAAGGGGGAGTGGTGGTATTAAGGTGGTGGGGTAGAATGGAGAACTGATTTCTGAGATCTACATGTGGCCTCCTCTCTGGGGTGCAGACAGCAGGGGCGGGGTGGGGCAGGGTGAGGTGACACATTGGACAGTTACAATATGAAAAGTTACAATATGGTTTGTAAATTGTTGGGGGTTCATGGGGGAGGGGGAGGGGAAACATAGGGAGCTGGAATCTAACAAAAAAAGAAGTAGAGGAAGGGGGAGGGAAGGGCTTGTGCCAGGACCTCAAGGGGAGAATATTTGGAAGTGAGTATGGCAACATGTGTACAGGTGTGTTTGATGCAGATGGTGGGAGCTGGGAGAGCCCCCAATAAAATCTATATTTAAAAAAAAAGAATCAACTCCATTCAGGATCAAAGAATATTATTCTATTTATTTCTTTATAATTTTATTGGGGGTTCCTACAACTATTATAACATTCAATATATCATCTGTATCAAGCACATTTGCACACATGTTGCCACATTCATTTCCAAACATTTTATTTTATTTTATTGGGGGCTCTTACATTTCTTGTCACAACCCATACATCTACCCATTATGTCAAGTGCATCTATACATATGTTGTCATCTTTTTCAAAACATTTTTTTCTACATGGGTACTGGCATCAGTCCCTAATTTTCCCCCATCTATCTCCCACTCTCCCTCCCTCGTGTCCCTTTGATAATTTATAGATTGTTCCTTTCTCTTTATTTTTCGTGTCTTACACCAACCACTGTCTTATTTCACCCATGTTTTGGCTGCCCATCCCTCTGGGATGGGAGCCATGTGTCAATCATTGGATCAGTTCCTCCTTACTCCCTCCACCTCCACCCTTATCCTCCTAGGAGTATTATTTCTTAAAAGCAGTGTTTATACCTCGTGAGCCAGACCCTTGAATCTATTCGCAGGTGTGCTGTATCTTCTAAGAAACTGACACTATTTCCTGAAGTTTTCCTGCAGCCATCAGTTTGGGACAGTGGTTTTTTAGGGAGTCCTGGTGGAGTAGTGAGGTGCACATTGGACTGAAAACCACAAGATCGACATTTTGAAGCCACCAGCTGCTCTGTGAGAGAAATATGAGGGTTCTACTGCTAATGAAGAGCCCCAGGTTCAACCCCATCCCCAAAGTGCCACCTGGTCCTACAGGGTCCCAATGAGTTGAATGGCAGTGAGTTTTTTGAGACATTTTTAATTTTAAATTTAAACAGATTTTTTCATTGAAATTATTACAGATGAAGTTTTAAATGTCTACAATTAAAAGTTTTGGAGAGAGTTTTATGATTAAATAACATGAAACAAAAAAAGAGAAAAAAAGCATTTTTGTATAGGGGGAAGCTAGTGTGGGTTAATGATTCTTGATTGTTGCAACCTGTGGCGGTCATGTACTTGATGTCAATTTCATGATTATGATGTAGGGGTAGAGTCTAGACTGTTGATCTGGATTTAGTCAACGGGGCCTCTGTGTGGGCATGGCTTCTTCCTGAGAATTCTGCGAAGACTTGTGGTATTTCCCAATTGGAGTAGAGAGACTAGACTCAGAGAGCTGAACTACTTACAAGATAAGATGACAGCATGATGATTGATCCTCCTTCCTGGAGAATGGAAAAGCCAGAGGAGAGGCCACATGGGCTTGCCCTAAGGGAGCCAAACCTCTGGAGGCAGAGAAGGCACATGGAGACACCTGCCAGCACTAAGATGCTTGGGAGGCTACGGGGAGACCCCTGCCAATGTTAAGATGCTTGTACTGCCTCCAGACACCCAAGACTCTGCTCCTAAGACTCTGTGATTGTCCTGGTGTCATTGAATGTGACTGGATTGTGATGCTTTCTCAATACAATGGAACATTGTATATAAACCTTCCCTTTATATCCAAAAAAAATTTTTTTTAAAGAGAATAGAATTCCAAGTTAATTCTAAGATAATGCAAGAATTCCAAGTTAATGTTGAGATAGTGCAACAATTTAAGTCTATGATTGTCATGCCTTTGGGACACATCTTCTCCTCTTAAAATAGCTGTTACTTTCAATGAGTCATAGGTAGAGACCACACAAAGGAATAGCACCACTCTATGTCCAGTGCACCTTTAGAGCTGAGGACTTCCATAGATGACAAATATTCTAGAAAAATAATAAGAAATAAATAGCCCCAGATTAGTGCTATCTAAACACATTTGCCATAGATTTCATTAAATATTTATGGTACATACATGTACAGGTCAAATTGCCTTTAAATATTAAATTTCTTTGCAGGGGTGGATAATTTTAGATTTTTCAGTGCTTATAAGGGGCAGGAATGGGCCCTATGAATTGTTATCTGCTGAAAAATTCAGCTTCTGGTTTAACTGGATCCCTGAGATTGGAGAGAAAATGCCTTAGTGTCCTATCTCTGGTCCCAGCAAGAACTGGAACATAAGCAAGTATGAAAAAACCTAAGTATCTTACACATCCTTTACAGATTGTTTTGTTACCTCATGCATAATATGTGTGACGAATCTTACAACAATTTCATTTAACACACTACCAGACCACTGAAGTAAGACTTATTATCCATCCACACACCAGTGGTCAAAGAAAGGTTCCAAGAGATGAACTATGTTGCATACAATCACAGTAAATGACAGTCTGGAAGGGACCCTGTACCCCCAGAGCAGAACCCTGATAATGATGACTGTCACACCATGGAGCACAGTCTTTTCAGAACATAAGCAACTCCGGTGGTTAAGCATTGGAGAATTCCCCATCACACACTGTGGAAAAACATTCTTAATTACAATACGAAGCATTTGAGTTGAGGTCCTATTTGGTCCCTGACTATTTTGGTACATATGGATAGCTAGCATTTCTAATATCTATATATCTATATCTATATTTCATCTAGGTAGTGCAGATACTATTATAGATATTGCCTGCATTATAGTACCATTAAAGGGATTGGCTGATATATGGGATGACAGTATATGAAATATTAAGTTCAAAATGAATAGAAGGCATTATGAGAGTTGCAGTACTCATTGAGGGAAAAAGTTGGTCCAGCTCATCCCCTCTCTTCATTTTCACTTCTGTTGTCCTGTCGATGGGGATGACTCCTATATCAGATGTCTTCTCAAGGTGTCCCCATTGTGCTTCCAAGTGAGACTTTTGAAACTTTTCTAAATGTGCTTCCTGCAGATATTGAGATACTTGAATAATGTACAAAGAAACCACCCAGGAGACCCATTAAAGCACATCCCTCACTCACCCATTGTCCTCAAGTCGATTCGAACTCTGAGCAACTCTCTCGGACAGGGTAGAACTGTCCCTCTGGATTTCCCAGACTATAAATCTTTTCATAAGGAGAAAGCCTCATCTTTCTCCCTTGTGTGACTCTCAGTTTGAAATAACAGATAGTCAACATCTATGCCACCAGGTTTCCTAAACACAAGTTTATCAAGTAGCCCATCATCTATCTGGAGGAAACTACATTGCAAACACACTGCCATCGAGTCAATGCTGATTCACAGGGGCCCCTGTACGTTTCCGAGTCAGCTGTTTCTGAGAGTAGAAAGACAAGTCTCTCCCTGGAGCTGCTGGTGTTTCAAACGGCCTATCATGGAGCTCTCAGCCCAACACATAACCCCCACACCGTGAGGGCTCCTGCCATGCAGTGGATAGAGTAGTAGAAAGCAATGTACTAGTCAATCTTCCAGACTCTTCCAAATATGTCCTAGGAACTCTGCAATCGTCTTAACACATTAAAGACCAGAGATTTTAAAATCAAGCAGCTAAAAATGAAGCAACCAAATCAAGGTGAAGGAGGAGGGAAGTAGTGGACATCCAAAGCCCATCTGCAAGTTGCTACATTAAAGACTGAATAAGCTTGGATCCATCCACAACGTGTTACTAGAAAGTAATGGCATTGTTTGTGCATATTTAAAGGACCTTTTGAGAAATAAGGCACTCTGTTGGGAGTGTTGGCTAAGCATTGGGATGCTGCTTTCAAGATTATCTGCTCAAACCCATAAAATGCTCCGAGGGAGAAAGATATGGCTGTCTGCTTCCATAAAGATTTACAGCCTCACACACCCTACAGAGCAGTTCTACTCAGTTGTCTAGGGACACATGAGATGAAATCCCCTCGATGGTAGAGGGTTTGGTGTTTTTGTTTTACTTTTATAAATGTAATAATTTTAAGTACATCACATTTTATAAGCCAGACTAGCTTATGTTCTTGCCATTTTTAAATGTCAGTTACTTAAATCAATGTAAGTATTCTGGAATTTTCAAAATCGAGAGGTGGGAGGTGCACTCCATGCCCCTAAACAAGACTTGACTTTATTCTAGGGTCTAATATTGTGTTTTAAATTATCTGGACACTTTCATTTGGATACCACCTCAAATTCAATGTCAGTAAAGCCAAGCTCTTCCTTGGACTGAGCATGAGTGACATTGGGTGAACTATGAACCACCTCCCATACTGTTAGGGTTCCATAACCTGTCACAAATATCACAGTGTGACAGTTTTCAATTTTTCCTCTACCAGGGAGGCAGAAGATATGAGCAAAGGAAATGAGAATCAGGGCCAGGATGCCTGTTTCTAGAGGCCCTGTTGCCTGTGATTCCTCACACTCCCAAGACAAGGTGCAGGAGCTGCAATGTCAAAGAGAACTCCAGGAGAAGGGCAGAGAGCCAAGCACCTGAGCCTCTGCTGGCAGTGTAGAGAGACCTGGGGAAAGAGCTTCTGAGGAAGGGGAGGTGACAAGGAAACATGCTGGCTCCCCATCTGACACTTACCTGCAACACCATCTGTAACACCTTCTCTAAGAAAGGAAATTCACGGCCTTGTAGGGAAGAGGGAGCACACTACTCCAATCCCTTAGTCCCAGAGCTCATGGACACCAGCTCTGCAAGAGCAACAAAAGCAAGGTTCATAAAAACGCACCAGGCTGAAAACTGCCACTGAGAGTCCTACAGCAGGATTGGAGCCAACCCCTGCTTAAAAGGGCTACATTGCTTTTCATTTGTCTAATCCAATAAATAATTTCTCTCTCTCCTGTCTCCCTCTCTCTCTCTCTGTCTCACACACACATAGATATCCATCCTCTCAGACATAAATATATACATTTAGACTCATTATTAAAGGCATTCACATATATCTCAAACAAATACACACTCACATTCCTACTTACACACATATATACATGTGCACACATGCTTCCATTCACACATGCATGCTCACATTTGTGCTTACATACATATGCACACATAAAACACACATACACACAATTTCATGTATTTACACATGTAAACACACACAGTGTGTACATTCCACTCTCAGAAAAGGAAAGATAAGAGCAAGTACATCAATGGTGATTGCTGCTGTGAGGAAGTGCTTTGGGGGGCTGAGGAGGATAAACAGGGGTAAGGTGCACCAGAATTCCACAAACCCATGAAATGAAAGTCAGGCTTGGAAGTCATCATTCACTAGGATTCCTGTGTTTGCACCCTCATACCTTCTGGCCACTAATAGTTTCTCAAGTCAGTCTGTCTAATGACTAATGACATGTCCTAATGACATTTACTGTGACACAGAATTAGTTCTAATCATGCCTGAGACTTGCATTACTGTTTACTTACACCACTGAGCAGAAATGATGAACTACCTACCGCCCACGCTGCTTTGTGAGGTAAAAAGACATTTATATTTGTACAAGTCATTGTATTTCTTTTTTCTGAGGGCCACTACATGTCAGATCCACTTCAGCAACAACAGTTTTTATAATGCTTGGTCACCTTTGAAGGATTTCATTTTCCTTGCATCCACAATCAACGCCCATGGAAGCAAATGTCAAGGTATCAAATGACATAATTCATTAATAAAATCTATTGTAAATGTCCTCTCTAAAACATTACAAAACTATCATTCTGAGGGTGAAAGGTGCCCCTGACCCAAGACATGATATTTCAGTTGCCTCATGTGTGTGCAAAAGCTGTACAACAAGTGAGGAAGACCAAAGAATGGCTGCATTTGAATTATTATTAGCAAAGAGCATTAAATATACTGTGGATTTCCAAAAGAATGAACACATTTGTCTTGGAGGAAAAAAAGGATCACTAGAATGCTTCTTAGAATTATAGTGCAGACATGTTGTCAGAGGGACCGATACCTTAAGAAGGACATCATGCTTCCTAAAAGAGAAGGTCCATGAAGAACATGAAGCTCTCAATTGGATGTATTATGTATTGACACAAATATTCTACCAAGTGGATAGCGCATAGTAACCATCATGAGATCTTTGGAGGATTGGACAGGATTTTGAGGTATTGTACATGGAGTCGGAGCCAACTCAACAGCACCTATGTGTGTGTGCATGTATATTTATACACATTAAAATGCTCACATATATATTAAACGTTTACATTTAAGCTAGGGTATTATTACCATCCCTTTATATAACTAAAGCAATGTCACTGCTATCAAGTTTTTTCTGACTCATAATGACCCTATAAGACCGAATAGAATTACCTGGCGGGTTTCCCAAACTAATTCCTTACTGCAGAAAGTCTCATCTTTTTCCCAAAGAGTGACTGGCAGTTTCAAACTGCTGGCCTTAGGTTAACAGCCCAATGCACAATCAACTTTGCTAACAGGGCTCCTACCCCATTGTAGAGAAAAGGAAATCGAAATTTAAAGCTTAGCCTTCTTTCTTAAGTCAAAAATTGCCCCCCCCCAAAAAAAAGGATCAGAATCTAAAATACTTTTGTTGCTTTTCTTTCAACTTTAAAAAATAATGAATATTTCATGTTCACTGTTGGAAGTAATTTTGGTTTATAAAAATTACAAAGAAAAGGAGTTAGAATTCAGTGATCATCATCAGCTCCCCAAGCAATCTGAAGCTAGGAATTTATTTAACCCGTTAAGTGAAGGTGAACAATTTCATATTTTTGAAGATGGTGTGGTAGGTGGCATATTTTAAGACACCTGGCATTATTTTTGAATGTGGATTATCATAAACTCTCACCTAAGATTCACTACAACCACATCAGAATTCAATGTCAGTGGCCTCACCCACTTTTAAAAAATATTTTAGACACTGTGACTAAGGTAATGTCTTTTCATTGACTCTACCTTTCCTGAGGATAGAATCTCAGGCAGTTTCATTTTTTTAATTCCTAAAACTCCTACCATGAGGTAGGTGCTTGGAATATGCCTATTTGTCTATCTTCTACAACACTTGATCCTCTGATAATAAAAGGGACTTACGTAGAAAGGCAAGTTTCTGGCTCACGTACTTGGGGCATGTCATCAAAAAAGACAAATCACTAGAAAAGGAAATCACACCTGTAAAATCAAGGGTCAGGAATAAGGAAGAAAATCCTAAACAATATGAATTGAGACAACCACCCCAAAGAGTTTAAACATAGCAATAGCTATGAAGAGCATGTAGAGAGGGGAATACTTTGTCCTGACATACACTTGGAAATAAGGAGTCACATCATCTCAATAGCAAATAATAACATATTTTATAGTTTATAAATAGTTTTATAAAAAATTATAACTTTAGGCAAAACAAATATTGTTTTTTGTATGAGATATGAAAAATGTTGTTCTGCACAGCCAATCAATTCTGATTCATAGTGATCCTACATAATGGAATATAACTCCCCCACAGGGTTTCTGAGGCTTTACTCTTCATGGCAATAAAACAGTGGTCTTTTGTGCTACAGAACAGCTAGAGGATTCACACTCCCATTTGAGGATAGGCTCTTAACTAGTGTGCCCTGGACACCTAAGTGAAAGCTAGCGCTGAGAGAATTGTAAAGAATGACTCAAGATAACATGGCTTTCAAAAATGTTATCCATATGAGTTCAACATCTTTCATTTTACCATAGATGCTCAGGCCTCATTGAGTTGATAGGTCAATCAGTGAATGCAACAATCAAAAATAAGACTGACTGAGGCAGAAGAGAAGAAAAAAGTGAAAAGAAAAAGGGGGATTTCATCAAAAGCAATAGTGAACACAATGTCTTCACCTTGATTCAGGCTGTTGCCAAGGGCATACACACATGTTTGTACTGGAAGGAGCTCAGAAGTGCTTGCTTGACCAAAAGAAATCACCAAGAGTGGAGTAGTTTGGCATCTACACCTAACTGGTTCCTTTCTGATGAAGAGCATTGACATTCAGCTGAGTGTTTCGCCAGAGGTCCTCATGCCTAGGGAGCTACGTAAAATCGTGCCTAGGGAGCTACGTAAAATCATATTTATCTTTATATATCATTTTATTGGGGGCTCATACAGCTCTTATCACAATCCACAAATACATCCATTTTCAAGCACATTTTTACATTTGTTGCCATCATCAGTTTCAAAACATTTTTTCTACTTGAGCCCTTGGTATCAGCTTCTCATTTTTCCCTCCCTCATACGTTCTCAAATGAACCCTTGATAATTTATAATTTTTTTGCCTTACACTGACTGATGTCTCCTTTACCCACTTTTCTATTGTCCTTCTCTGTGGTTGGGGGTTATATGTAGATCATTGTGATCAGCTCTCTCTTCCCCCCCCCCCACCTTCCCCTCCTGCTATTGCTACTCTCATTATTGGCTCTATTTTTATAGTATCAAATTCACAACAGGGAATACTATACACAAGACAAATTGGATGTACTTCCATTTTTATTGCAACTGACTTTCACCAGCCTCCGTGGGGGCCTCCAACTGGGTGGGCTCCGTCTCTCTATTCCCAGTCTTATCTCTGTAAGGTTGTATGATTAGGATCCAAAGTCACTGAACAAACAGGGTCAATTTTCCCATAACAGACCTTTTGTTCATATACATTTCACTGACTTTCGTTTGAGAAGTCAGAGAATGGCTATCATCTCTACACTAATAATATCCTTCAGCAAATGATAAAGTCAAGTCCAAAGTAAACCGAGACGCTTTATCAGCATGTCCAAACTATCCTCTTACAGCTCAGTACTTGGCAACTGTGCATCCTTTTCCTAGACAAAGGCTTGATGCACATTAAAAGGCACTTACCAGAGTGGGTGTTTGTTTGCCAAAGGAGAGCAGGCTGCCCTCTGATTCCAGTCACCTCAGTTGTCACTCCCATTAGAGGAAGAGAGGTATCCTTTACAGCCAGACTCTAACCTCAATGATCTCTTGACTCAAGTTTGAAGGAAATTCAGAGCTTCCTGCCAAGTTATTATTTCTCTTTCTCCCTGTTAATATTAACTGATGGACGTCACAGAGGGAAAGTGTATTTCTCACTGTGAACAGAGAGAGCATGGTGGTTGACCATTTACTCTTCCACCCTGTTGTCAGAGGTGATTCAAAAAGGATTTATACACACAGTTAATACTAACAGATGGTCCTGTTCTTGTAGTCAGAGAAAAGTTGAAAAACCCATCCAAATAATGTTTGAAATTAGGCAATTCACACACTGGTCCTGCTGGTTGGGAAGCAGATTTAGACACAAGATAGACACAGCGAACAAAATGAAATGAAAAATGTGAAACACTTAGAAAGGCCCATTCCTCAGCTCTAACATGCCCCCTTTACATCTGACACACAAATGATGCTTATGTAAGAAAAAAGAGGAAATGGTAAATCATTTCCTCTTTTTTCTGTATGTACAGTCATTGCTGTATATTCAGGAAGGTCATTTTGTATACTCATACTGGTATACTCTGTGCAAGTGAATAGATACATGTATAAAAGGTATATGGTGCATATATATATATATATATACACCATTTGCCCAACTAGCATCTGATCTTGTTTAGGTAACAGAAGAAACCAGGGAAGGCTGATTATTTTGGAGAACAACACATTGGCAGATTGCTTGGCATTTTTGCAGTTGTAGACAGACATTCCCCTGGGAAGGAATAGCTCAGGAAAGGTGTGATGAGATATGAAGCCCCTCATCATAAAATCCCCATATAAAATCCCTGTCAAGATTGATAGGGACTGAAGTGTACATAACACTGTGGCTGCCTTGGTTCTACATTCTACACACAGCAGGCTTCTGACTGATCTGCCTTTACCATCAGACCCACAGGAAAGAAAGCGCCAGAAAGAAACCTCCCTTTGCCACTTACAGACTGCAGGGAGAAGATCCAGGTGCTTTGGGAAACATTTTCACATTTTCTAAGGTCACTTATTTCAGTGCTCCCATGATAACTTCAGTCTCTCTCCAAGGTTTACTTAAATTAGCTCTAGGTATTTTCTATTCATTTTCATGATACTACCTGTAAGAAATTTTCATGGTCATATTCATATTTATACAGTTTTATGCATGCATTCATCCCCAGAGCACTTTTTGTGCCAACACGGGGCTTTATGCTATGGAAAATTAAAGTGAAATAAAGAAGAAATGTAATTTTGACTCTTGTGAGTACATTCAAGGGACTCGAGAGAGACTGTGCCCAGCTCAGAATTTGACAGGTAGTGAAGTTAAGAGCTATCTTCCTGAAGGTGAGGACAGTGAATCTTGCTAACAGTTCTAAAAGACTACCTAAAAAATTTCCAGGCTGAGAAAGGGACTGTATTCCACCTCATACAGAAAGGAATAACTAGAGGAGATATATATATTCCATGTTCAAAGTATTTGAAGTGTAACTAGTTTTTTCTTATCATTTTATGGGGAACTCATGTACTTCTTATCACAATCCATATGTACATCCATTGTATGTCAAGCACATTTGTACATTTGTTGCCCTCATCATTTTCAAAACATTTGCTTTCTACTTAAGCCTTTGATGTCAGCTCCGCATTTTCCCCTCCCTCTTTGCTCCCCCTTTCCTCATGAACCCTTCATAATTTATGAATTGTTATTATTTTGCCATATATTACAATGTCTCCCTGTTGTTCATACCCAGAGAGGAGGTTATATGTAGAACTTTAAAATCAGTTCCCTCTTTCTATCTCACCTTCACTCCACCTTCCCTGTATCGCCACTCTCACCACTTGTCCTGAAGGGTTCATCTGTCCTAGGTCCCTAAGTTTTCAGTTCCTATCTGTACATCCTCTGGTTAATTAGAACTTTTTCTATATTACATATTAAGAGTCACAACCCATCATCCTATTTGTCATGCTGTGGTAACTTGCATGCTGCTATAATTCTGGAAGATGTGACACCAGTATTGCAAATCCTGTGCCATGGTATGATATTTTAACTTGAGTCTCAAGTCAAGATGACTTTCTCTTCTGAGTCCATGGTATATCATTTAGACTTGAGAAGACTGAGGATCTGCTGGTGTCTTTCATAGAATTATCAATGGTTTCACCTCTTGAGAGAAAAACAGTATGGAGAAGAAACAGTAGTAAAGCTGAAGCTATATAGTTGTACTCTTGAAACTTTGCCACATTTTCCTTGAATCATTAATTTCTATAAATGTAGATACTGCATTATTGTAAGCTTTTAACTTTGTTCCTCTGAAGTAAGAGCAATATTTTTTAAATGTAAGAATGTCCATTATAAAATATGAATGCATTGTTCTACAGTTGTAATGAACATAATTTGGGGTGTATATCCAACACCCTTTTTCTCCCTTCCTGGAATCCCATACTTTCTGCAGGGGAGGCCCCGAACATTTTGCATTATTTTGAATCCTACTATATTATCAAATTCCTAGATCCGTAGTGTCAGTCAGTTCTCTTACATAAACCTCTTAATTTTAACAGAGAAGGATTGGGAACTGAATCAATAAAGAGGCAATGAAAGCAATTGCTATTTTCAATTCCAGGACTGACCTACTTCCTTGTTTCCCAAGGTCTCTTGTTCCAGTCCTTACACAATAAATTCAGGCCCTTTCCACGTATTTCTCCTTTTGCTTAGGCGAGCTCAGGTTATCTTCTGCTAATTGCAATGAGAGTACTAATACAGTGGCGTCTGGTCACTTTTATAATTTATTCTGAGTTGATATAATTATTCTTAACGATTTTCTCATTGATGTATAATGATATATTACCAAGACAATGTTTTACTACTTTTCAGAGCAATATTATGAGAGACCAGCAAACACACAGCCCAAAATTAAATTTTAAGTTCTTTGATGAAAATGACTATATCCTTGGCATCTCCCCCAAAATCATTTTCCTGCATAATAATTGGCGATTATCTCTAACATTCAACAAGTCATCAAATCAAAGGTTCAGTTTTGTTAAGATCGGAGAATTTAAACATCTATTGGGAAAAAAATTCTAAATACTCCCTCCCCCCAAAAATCAATTCAATTCCTACATTTAATTCACTTAGTTAAAGTTGGTTTTCTCTATTTCATTCATGTACTTAAGAATAACAAAATATTTTATGCATCTACATAATAGCTTAAAGGGCAGTCACACACAAAGCATTGAAATATTTCCATGAATTGCTGTTGTTATTAAAGATAAGTTGTACCCAGGGAAGACATCCAATATCTCTCACTGTGTTTCAGTATTTCAAATCAAAAGGTTTGCCCATGTGTCTGACTTTTTCTGCCCTCCCACCTTCCTTCTTCCTGAGCCACCTTCTGGGAAGAGATATATTAAGGGATTGCCAAAAGTTGCTTCTTGAACAATAGGTGAAACAATGTGACAGCTCCCAAAGATTAAGCTGTTACCTAGAGGTAGTGTCAGGACTAAAATTTTAAAAGTGCACAGACTTTAGATCTAGAGCATTCAAAACCTAGCTCAGAGGTTAAGAATACTTTTTATTCCAATCAAACCGAATCACATATTCCTGAATTTCTGCTGCCCAACAGCCTCATTGATTAGCAAACATCAACAGAGACAGTTTAGTCCTTGAGTTAATGAACTTGGAAAGCTTTTGTCCTGGTGCCACTAGGGTGAGTGTTAACCAGCATGGTAACTCATGGTGTCAGCTTTCCATTTCTAATGCACCTCCTTACATATCTGACTATATAAAATGATTAGTAACATTTATTATCCATTATAATCATAGAGAAACTGTGAAAATATGATTGTAAATCGCCTAAATTGATTATATGAATACTACCAAAATTTTTTTTTTTGGAAAATCTCTCTACATTGAATTGCAATAGTATTAGTGGTAGTATTAGTAACCCAACATAAGATTTAATTTTTTCTCCTTCAGTTCCTAGAATTTGTACTTCATTCTTGAAACAAGTTATTTGACATAGGTTCACAAAATCTAATTACTACAGCACTGCATCTAAAACACCAGAAAATTGGACAAAGTCAGTGACTACAAAAACATTGGCGGCAATGAAAAAACAGCGCATACTAATAGTACATGTAGACAAAAACCACACGATTCAAAGCATAACTGCACACGGGTGATAATGACAGCTTTTACTGGAATGAATTAGGAGGTTAAAAAAGAAAAATTAGCATAAAGATTTTGCTGTATAGGTGTATAAATAGAGGTTTGCCTTAGATGTTTTTGTTGTTGTAACTAATTACAGGAATGTTATGAAAATACTTAATATCTGCTGAAACAATGCACAAAATTTTATAGGTAGTCATTTTGCTGTTGGCCTCTTCAACAGTGTCACCTGGTATGGTCTGCATGTCCTGTTCACCCCAAATATGCCACTGAGCCTTTGCTCATGAGACAACAGGCAGCTATAAACAGTTCAAGGCCAAATACAGGTTTCAATTCTATAATTTCACTGGTGAATAAGCTATCACCCCTTATGACAATTAGCTCTACCATCTCTTTTTAAAAAGGTTTCAGTTCTGAAACTGCATTCCCCCATCAGATAGAGTAGGAGATATGTTGAGATGAGATTGTTAAGAGACCAGAGAGTAGAATTTTATCTGGCCATCTGAGTCATGCAGAAAGCCCCAAGCACTCTCCCTTTAACATGTATTATAATAAAACAAATTATTCTGGTGTCACAGACCTTGAATACCTACTAACCTTGATAAGCACTTACATCTAAACAAAAAGAGAATCAATTTGCATTTTCCTTTCTGCTGGCTAACATAATGCTTCATTTTACAGTTGCCATTAAGGGTTATTGCTATCTTTACATACCACATTAGGCAGTTTGTGTCCATTGTTCATGCATAGTTCCATCAGAATGTTTCAGGTTGAAGGCATTTTCACAATTATGTTGCTTTTGTCCTGCCCTGATGCTATTATCTTGAATGTGTTTATTCCAACAGATCTCTTCAAGACCAGAAAACTGCCCTCTGTGAAAACATGTCAGTCATCACCTTCACTCAGAATCTGAGAACCTGAATTAACAATGCTCAAGGTCTGATGTGTGTGTGTGTGTGTGTGTGTGTGTGTGTGTGTGTGTGTACGAGAGAGAGAAAGAGAGAGAGAGGGAGATTACTTACCTGGATGACTAAATAAATAAAGTTTCTTAGTTGGATCTTATGGTTGAAAGCAGCAAGCAGCATTCCCTTTCAGTCTTTTTTTTTTTTTTAACAAATGTATAGAGTCAAACTGCTCCATGGGGTTTTCTTGGCTGTAATCATTATAAAAGCAGATCACCAGGTCTTTCTTCTATAGTACAATTGGGTGGGATTGAACCTCCAGTCTTTAGATTTATTAGTTGCACACACACCATCTGTATCACTCCAAGACCCAGAAATCCTTCTACTCTCCAGAAGGACCTTGAAGAAACCATGGGATTCAGAACCACATTATCAGGTTGACCATGCTTTAAAGCTCATTAGAGTTGGCCTTTGAATTAGCATGTTCTCTTCTGATCTATGGCCCCGTAATCTTCTGGGGGCAAAGGGAATAGGCCACGGACATTCATTAAGCAAGCATCTGTAGACTGGAGGAGACGGGAAGCATGCTCATTCCAGAGACCACAAATATTTGGGTTAGAATAATTGAGAAATGGCCACTGGCAGGTAGGATCAGCCATTTATTATAGATGTAACCTTTGAGGAAATAAAAACAGAAAACCTTAACCAAGGAAGATAGATGCACCCCGTAAAAAAAAATGATCACCGAAGACCCCTTTCACAAATGTGAAAGCCTATCAGTAGTGACTAGAAGACACCATTTCAACAAAGACAAATAGCTTGGTCAAAGATCAAAAATTAAAGCGTAAAATATTGATATTTTAAAATTGAGTTTTCATAATAAAAGCGAACACATACAAAGGAACCATTTTCTCCTGGCACACTTGGAAGCCGCATTTCAATGCATATTTGACCATTCTTTATTGCATATTAGTCTTGCAGATCTTTCATGTTCCAATTCCATTCTACATCTAAAAAGAGTATCCCTGGGATATTTTTATATTTGCGAAACACTCAAACACTGAATGCAAAATGCTTAATCTCATCATTACTGATTAATTACTTTGAGTCACAAAAGAAGTATATTCTATTAGTGTAAAGGAGCAAAGAAATTGTTTACTTAAATTTTGTACAATGTTTTGTGCAAAGTAGTTAATGATGGAGTGATGGAGGAGATGCTGATAAATAGCAATAACAGAATACAATGGCCAAACTATTGATTCTTATAAAATATTAGTTCTTCACAAAGAATTAAAAGTATTAGAGCACTCCACTCAGAATCCACAGGCAGATATTTTCAGTCCAGTGAAAGAGAAAACATACACTCATAAAATAAGAAAGAATGGACTGTACGGTATGTCTGGAGTGAGCCCCATGTCTGAAAGTGGATGAGGCCTCATACTGAATCATGGGAATTTTATAACCCTAGAAGATCAGCAAGGAAGCAATGAAAACTTACAGTATGGTAACTGCTCAATAGATCTGCAACACTGAAAATTACCATCATCTTAATCCTCATTTGGAACTTGGTGGTGGTTTTCATTTGAAAACACAGGAACATTTAGAAAACCTAAATAATGCACTTTATATTTAGAACAATCTTAAATTGACATAAATACATTATACATAAAACACAGTTGCCTCATCTTTCATATCCCATTCTCCACACACAGTTTCTCTAATTATTGTGTTACATTTCATGAACTATTAACTAAGTGTTATAATTACTTAAGACTCATAGCATAAACTAGAGTTTGCTCTTTGTATTGTATATTTCTGTGAACTTTAAGGAATGTATAAAGACATGCAACGGAGATCTCATGAGAATTAGGTATAAATCTATGCACAGAATGACAAGTTTTCTACTCCTTCCGTCTCAGACAGAGCTGTGATTTTCCAGTTGCATGGAGGCTCGTGCCCACAGAGACTTCTAAGTGGCTACGTTTCTCCCTGAAAGGCAAGGCCTACCTACATCTCCACACTTAACTCGGGCTTGCTGTGTCATCACTTCACCTCATCTGTGCCACCAGAAAGTTGGAGACACGAACAAGTACCCAGAAAACACAGATCTTTTTTTCACCCAAAGCTATGTATTTACAAAACCTTACCATCTTTAAAGTACTCTCCATTATACTTAATACATTTGTCAGATCTGTGATTCCCTTCTTGAAAACATTGTTCAAACTCATCTGTTTGGTGGCTGACAGCAGCACCTCTCTTGTTTGCTTTTTTCCTTCACATCTTCTAGGGAACCAAATTGCTGTCCTTTCATGTCCCTCTTCATTCATGGAAACAAAATGGAAGTCACAGAGGGAGGTCAGGCAAGTAAAGTGCATGGGGCAACAGAGGCATGCTGGTTTTTGCCAAAATCGAGTGCAATAAGATGGCTGTATGAGCAGGTACATTGTTGTGGTGGCAAAAACAGTCCCGTATGCCACAAATCAGGCCTTTTTTTTGTTGCATACTGTTATGCAATCTTTTCAGAACCTCTCAGTAGAAAGTCTGATTAACAGTTTGACCTCATGGAACAAACGCTCAAATGCACTAACAGTTGACGTTTTCATCTGTTTGAGAAATTGATGGCTATCCAGAAAAGGTTTGTCATCAATCGACATTTTGCCTTTCTTAAAATGAGAAAACCATTCATACACGAGTTTTTCACACAGTGCTGACCTTGTACGCTATGTTCAACATCACAATAGTTTCTGGGGTCATTTTTCCCTGTGTAGGCAACTAAATTTCTCAGCTTCATGCTGTTCTCTTTAATTGACCATCACCCAAAAAATGAAGTTTGAGTAAAACCGCTCTTACGAAAAAAATTGACCGTGACCAGAGAGAACCTTTCCAAGTGATGCCTCTGGGTGCACTAACTCAGAGTGAGGTGCTCGATGCTTGCCTAGCAGGAAAAATGTGAACAATGGTATCTTTCTTTTTCAGTTTTTTTTTGTACTCCCTGGTATCTTTATGGGGTTCTGCAAATACCAATTTAAAAAATCTAGAATTTAAATCACTGTCATTTAGAATCTTTCTCCATCTATATTTAGTACCATTGCAATGCCAAATGAAAGCTTGCTACAGAAGGTGAAGAGACCCTTGGTGGCACAGTGTTTAAGAGCTTGACTTTCCCCTGAAAGACTGAGGTTTTCAAGGCACCATAAGATCTCCACAAAAGAGAGCAGCCTGCTCAAAGAAAGATTCCAGCCTTGGGAATACTAGGGGCTGTTGTACTCTAGGGTCACAAAGAGTTGGAAGCAGTTAGACAGCAGTAGGTTTGGTATTTGAGGTTTAGACAGGGTGGAGAAACATTGACTCTAGGAAAATGTCAGCAATTTAAAATTTCATTTTATTGGCAGCTCATACAATTCTTATCATAATCAATACATACATCTATTGTATGCAAAGCACTTTTTTTTGGCATCACTGCTCTCCGGTGGTGGGAGTAGGAGACCCAGCCCCACTGCTGGAATTGAACCTCCGTCCCAGTGGGCCGCAGTCCCGCGCACAACCACTACGCCGCCGGGGCTCAGCCCGCAAAGCACTTTTGTACATTTGTTGCCATCACCATTTTGTCAGCATTTAAAAAAGGAATTACAGCCACTCTGTCTGATTGGTGGCTCCATTCAAAAAATGTTAAACAATTTACCAGTACAATAAGAAATTGTTTTGGAGAAATATTTGCATTATCCAAACTTTTCTTTTTAATCCAAAGACTTTTATGAAATAGTTTCCTATAGACCTCTTCTCAATGGTAAATTGCCCTGGTACATTTAAACAATTGTTGCAGATTATTAACTATTCACAAAAATGTTGGCAAGGAAAAGTCACAAAATAAGAGAAGCTGCCATCAAGGAAACAAAATTTAAGTGAAGAATGCCTGATATAATGAACTTGGAACATAGATTTCAACACTTTAGAAATAAATTTTGGGAATGATTCTGAAACTACGCCTATTCTGAAACTATGCCAAGTAATTTTTGTACGAATTTTCTCCCTTACAGATAAATAACTTGAGTTTTAAGAATATGGCACGTTTTGCATGGTGAAATATTTGGGCATCATATGCAACTGTTAAAATTTATAAAGTTATTGGTGATATTAAATGGTTTTCAAATTTTAATTTAATGAAAAATAGCTACAATTTTGTAATGTACAAAATTTTACGCTCCTTTCTAGGTGCTTTCTTAAAATTAACAAATAAAAATAGATTTACTGGGCAAGTTGTTAGGTTTTCCTTAAAACGCTTTTCCTCTTGACTTCCTTCCATAAGTGAATATGAACATTTTGAAAAGGTTCCTTCATGTTTTGTTTGGGAAAACAACGACAGCAACTTTTTTTAATTAGTTAGACTACAAACAAATTTGGGCACATTTATATTTTAATCATTGGCTTTGCTTTTGTCATGTTTTCTCAAGGGAGGATTTTAGTCTAGTTCATATTGATTTGTATGAATGATTCACTTATTGAGGGTTACACTTTTCCATTTCATAACTCTTTTCCTAATTGAGAGTCTCCATTTTATTTTTATTTATGTAATTTTAAAAGGCTATTTTGTAGAATTTGGAACATGTGCCTTCAAGTTTTTAAAAATCTACTTTAGACACAGAAAAGATTTTACCCAGAAATGAAATAATTTATTTTCTTCTATTTTCATTTTTAAAAGTATTTTAAAATGCTTGATGCATTAAACAGTCTCTTAATCTTTCTAAAACTATTATCTCCTTTGGAGAGAAGAAAGTGCAAAACCTATTTGGTGAAGTTCAGCGTTGTCTCTGAAGTGATATTTGAAATTTCTTTGTTCACAAAAAAGACCCTGCAAACTCCCTGCCATCAGGTCTACGAACGGGTCACTCCTGGTGATCTGGGGGACAGAGTCGAAGTGCTTTTGTGGGTTTCCAAGACTACAGTTGTTTCAGGAGCAGAACATTCCATCTCTCTCCTGAGCCGCTGCAGCCGGTGGCGCTCACCTGCTGATCTTGTGGTTCAGCACCCAGTAGTTGACCACTATGCCACCACCATGCTCTTTGTCACCAAAAAGTCATAAGCATTCTAAGGTCAATCATACTTGTTTTTATGATGGGCAAAATGAAAAACCCAAAAAATTCTGTGTATCTTGACCACAAAGACTATATAAACATATATCCTTTAGGATATTTGAACAACAAAAAAGTCAGTATGCTCTGGTCACAGGTGAATAACCCAATTACAGAGGAGTTCTTGGAGCCAAAATTTATGACGACCTTTACCCTCAGGTTTTTGTTCAGTTCTCAAGAATCTTCTCCAAATAACTTGCAACAAGAAGAGGTGTCCCAGAGATTAACTAAACCTTCTAAACTCCTTACACTCATGATCTTGGGAAAATATTTTTCTCTGCACAACCGGGTCCCCACCAGCCCCGCCTCACCGCCCCATTTAATATGACATGGAGTGGATTCTCCCACTCCCTGCACCTATATGAATCATTTTCAGTGCTGAGTTCTGATCATTATATACAAGGTCACTTTTTAATTAGAACAATATAGTAAAACATATGCTCAGAAGATAAATGAGGTACAAAGCTAGCTGTGCTACAGTGAACCCTTTTATTGGAAAGACCTTAAAAATAATAAGCGTCATGTATAGTCCAGGGGCCTTTGCAACATATTTCAGTGCAGCAAAGTGCCTGCCATAGTGAATGAATACCCTGTTAGAGTGAACAATCATTTGGCAGCATAGGTTATTTTAATGGACACATCACTTTAAACGAAGCCTTCGCCATCTGTTCTGCCCTCTAATTACAGATGCAAAAAGAACATAATTCACAATTGCATCATAAAAAAGTAAGATATAAGTGATTTAAATGCATGTGTATCTTCTTTATTCAATGCAGCATGCAGCTGTTATGTTGTTTTCATGTTTCAAACACAAACGAGGAAGGAAATTGCTCTTCTCTGATGGAGTGAATTCCCGGATATCGTGTATTTGGTGATGAGAGTAAATGCAAAAGCATGTGCTCTTGTAGTGCCTTTCCATGGAATGAGTGCGATGGGGAGCTGTTCTGTAATGCAGTGGGACCCAGGGTGTGCTGGGGAAGAAACCTTTTTTTTCTATTGTTGCAAGTGCCCTTGAACTCATTTCAATTCCTGGCCCCCTCATTTAGGCCTGGTAGACTCATTCTGTAGCATTTTCGAGGCTGTGACTTTTAGAAGAAGATCCACAGACTTCCTGGCCAAAGAAGCTCTCAGTGGATTCAAACAGCCAGCCTTTCAGGTAATTGAACACTTATGAACTCCGAATCTTTATGAGACTTGCACATTTCAATGATTAATCAGTTCGTTTTACTTTATAGCCACCAAGCAGTACAGTGACTATAGAACTTGTTACAAAGAAATATTCTTTGAGTATAAGATGAGAATACTGGTCTCCCCCAAATCAAAGGGCAGCCTACTTATGGAAACTCATTCTGATTTTGCAAGACTAACACTTCAGTGTTATAAGCAGATAAGTGGACTGCATTCTCTTTGCCTAAATGCCTCAGAAAATTTTCAAGACTCCCTCTTGAATTTACAATAGCTTAATGATTACTTACTTTGGAGAGGGTATTTTAATAGGCAAGCTTCAAGGTGAACTTAATTCCTCATTGGAGTTTTATAAAAGTCCCATGACTATGTGGTTCTGACACAATCACAATGCATGAAAACTTTAAAGAAAGAGTTTGTCAAACGTGTTCTATATACAGTCAATCGCTTTTCAGTGAATGTATTTAGGTAGTCCAAAGGATTTTAAATAAAGTGAAACATTTACTTCTAAGGATGGTGGCACGAGGGTGGACAAAGCCTGATCAATGAAGAGTGTGATGCAACACTGGAGAAGAGAAGAGATGACTGCTTAAAATGTCATGTTATGGCTCTGTCAGCTTCTCTAGGATTTCTCTGAAGATGATTTAAAATCAACATAAACCCAAACCCCAAAACCCAAACCCAAACTCATTGCTATTGAGTCTGTCCATTGTGACTTGGAGCGACCTTGCATGACTCCAAAGAACTTCCCCTGTGGGATTTTGAGGTAGGAAACCTTGGCAGGAGCAAACGTCTCATGTTCTCTCCCACTGAGCCTGGTGAGTTTACAGATGTGTCCTTTACACATCTGCCTTTACAGATGTGCCCAATGCTTGATTCACTGTGCCACCAGGGCTTCCCTAAACACTACAGAGTCATTATCAAGCAGGTGCTTTTAAAGTAACTTAAAATTCTCTTCCTCCCCATCCATCTAATTTATATTTCTCATTTGTGTCATTACTTTCTGTTTGTTTGCTTTAGGATAAACCATAGGGAAAACAATTGTCTGGACAATAAACATGATCACTGTAATGCTGATATTCCATCAGTTTAAACATAAAATTGCATGTATATATGTATTATAGAAAATGTAATCTCGCTTTCATACGGTCAGTGCTGACTCATACCGGCCCTCTGGGATAGGGGAAGCTGACCCTGCAAGTCTCTGACAGTTTGTACACGTGTAGAAAGCCCAGTTTGTCATCTGCTAGAAAACACACAAACTTACACAGTGTGTTAAGAGCACCCCCCCCACACACACACATAGATACATGTATATGGACACACACACAAATACACATGATGGGGTTAAGATTGCATTATGTTTTAGTTAAATGTTTACACAAACTATGGAAGTCTCTTCATTTCACCTACATATCCATATGAAGAGCATCATTACCTGTAGCGGCCTACAATAGAATAGAACACTGCCTAGACATGTGCTGATTTTACAATCGTTGTTTGTTTGAATCCCTCCTTGCACTCATTAGGTCACTAAGGAGTGTCCTTAATGTTTTGCTGGGCCTGTGCTTTGCCAATCATGTTGTTCTTCTCCAGGGATTGGTCTATCCTGAAAACATCTGAAGGAAGTAAGTGAGGCTTGCCAGCTTTACTTCTAAGGCAGGGGTGATCACACATTTTCAGCATGCAAGCTCCTTATAAAATGATCATCAGGCTGAGCCCCGGTGGCGTAGTGGTTGAGTGCGGGACCGCAGCCCATTGGGTTGGCGGTTCAAATCCAGCAGCAGCTCCCCAGGAGCAAGGCTGGGCCTCCCACTCCCACCAGAAGGCCATGATGCCCCCCCAAAATAAATAAATAAATATAAAAAATAAAATATAATGATCAAGTCAAAATGATCTAAGAACTACAAAAATAGAAAACATATTCATTTGTACTTACTTATTACATTAATTCATCAATGCATTGAGAATTCTTTATATGTACAATGCATGTTTATGTGCCTTGCATAGCCACATGTATACATATTGCACAGCACAACCAAATGAACTAAACACATTTTTTGTCATTACCTGAGTTACTCTGATGACTTGCACTGAGTGGAATGAATCAGGGATACATAGTCCAGAGAGTAGCGGCTGACAGCCAGCCTTAAGCACGCTTCCAAATGGTCATCAGTCACGGTGGAACGGTACTTGGACTTAATGATCTTTATGTGAGAAAAGGTGACTCATATCAATAAATAGAGCTGAATAGTGCGGTCAAGGGGTAGCATATTTTCTCATGTTTGGAGACTTTCCCTCTGCGAGTAAGTTCCACAACTGTTCATGTGCTCTGGACTTCAGCTGAATGTTGGCTGGTAGTGTCAAAATCTCCCATTTCATCTGAAAGTGATATGTTTTTGTCTTCTTACTTGGTCCAACTCCCCTACTCATTTTAATACCTTTTGTTATGTTTAAGAGGGAGAGAGAAAAGATCTAAAATTGGTGATAATTTAGCTTGTCAGATTTGCTGCACTTAGCACAGTTGTTTGCACATGCATTTGATACCTCAGATTGCAACTGACTAGTTGCACTGTATATCAATTAAGTGACGGGGTTGATGATAGGCTTACATCCATGCGATCTACCCACACTACATTTGTGATCTACCAGTAGATCTTGATCAATGTATTGAACACACCTGTTTTAAGCAGTAGTCTAGCTGTACTTTTTGCAAATTTGTTTATTTTTGTGGTCCTCCATGCTTTCAATACTCTTCACCATACCATCATTAAAATGCACTAATTCTTCTGCTATCTTTTGTATTCATTGCCCAGCTGTTACATACTTATGAGGTGATTGACAGTACCATAACTTTGGTCAGGTACTGTATAATCTTCAAAGTGCCATATTTGTTCTTTAATAATTAAAGAAGTCTTCTGCAATTTGTCCAATGCAACAAGTTCTATGATTTTTTGACTGCTATTTCCTTGAATGTTGGTTGTAGATATAAGGAAAATGAAATTCTCAACAATTTGAATCAGTTTTCCCTTTATCGTGATCTTGTCTACAGTCTGAAATTGCTAAAAGTCAATCCATTCTTTTTGATATGTGACTCTGTCTATTCTCCCCACCTTCTCGTGATACTTCCTGGATCATTCAATATTTTACCATAGAATTCTTCAATATTTCAACCTGAGGCTTGGGTTTCCTTCTTCACTTTGGGATATACTGAGTGTCTTTTTATTTTAGTTTCCCAGCTCCTGGTCTTTGCACATTTCGTTATAATACATTTCTTTGTCTTCTTGAACTGTATTTGGACATGTTCTATTAGGCTTTACTACTTTGGCATGTCTTCCATTCCCTTTAGCTACTCTATGTTCAAGAGCAAGTTTTAGAATCTCCTATGACATCCACTTTGGCCTTTTCTTCCTTTCCTTTCTTTTGCTTTCTCATGTAATGGCTTTCTTGATATGATCCATATAACTCTCGGCATTTTGTTCATAATGTTCAATGACTAAAATATTTGAGATAGTCTCTCAATTTAGGTTGGATATTTTGGCTATCATACACTTGTTTTTTTGTTGTTGTTGTTGTTGCTAATTTCAACCTGAACTTTCATAAAAAGTGTGTGTGGGGGTTAGGGGGTGGGATAAGGAAATGGAGCAGTGTATGCACATCTACAACAGAAAAATTATTCAGCAGAAAAAAGATAAATCATCTAGATTGACTGTTGATATCTAATTATAGTTCTTCCCCAATTAGTTCATGCCAAATACAACTCACTGTTAAGTATTTTGCATGATTCCTCTCCACATTTTTACATATATTTAAAGTGTGACATTAGCAGTTATTGTTGTCCTTGAATGGCTATATCAAAGAAGGATATGCCTTTTTATCCATATGTGAATCCTTGAGCCATAGGAATTTGAAATGTTTCATTTCGATCCTGTTGCTACTATTAACATGAGTTCAAGGGTTGACGTGGGTCTCATCATCCAATTGCTCATTTAGAGATGACTAAATTCACAAGATGTTTTACCTGAACACTTACAACACCTGAGGTTACCATTTGCAAAGGAAAAGTAATTCCCATCTAAGTGGATTCTCAGCACAAGCATGTGACACTTAACAGTCCATAGTGTGTCAAAATTCTAAAATGTAGGTAGCAAGAACTGATAGTTTCACCTGCACTGTCATTTGTATATGAGGATTACCTGCCCAATGATTTAAATCAGAAATAACTATGGAGTTTCTACATTAATTTATTTGTGAAACAGCATGGCATTAGCATTATTTATTAAAAATCAGCACTCTTTCATGAAAAATAAAGCATACAATTATACATTTCCATAAAGCTGTGTAGTTATGAGTTTTATTTCATTAATGATATTATTTAAGAAAGAATTAGAGGGGCTGAGCCCCGGTGGCTTAAGTGGTTGAGTACGGCACTGCAGCCCGCGGGCTTGGCGGTTCAAATCCAGCGGGGGCTCTCAGAAGCAGTACTGGGTAGCTCCCACGATCACCAGAAGGCAGTGATGCCCACCCTCCAAAAAAAGAAAGAAAAAATTAGAGGGAGGCCTCACTCTCTGAATAAGAGAATAAAACATAGAGACTACATATTGGCCTGCTAACCACAGTCGGGAGTTGGAAAAAAAGAACTGAGGTTCTGAAGAAAGACAGGGTTTTTACTCCATAAAGTCCCAGCCTCAGATACTCACAGAGGCAGGTCTACCCTGTCAGATTGGGTTGCTGTGAGTTGGTATCAGCACAGAATCAATGGGAGTGAGTGGATATTTGGGATAGAAAAATGAAGTTGAAACAGAAGTCATGGGAACAAATGGATACGAAAGATGAAGCAGGAGCAGAGCTTTATATTAGGTAAATGATGGAAAGGGACACTTAAGTAGGAGTTACTATAATAATTTCAGCATGAAACACTCACAGTCTATTTAACTAAACAGAGCAACAGAATTCAAAAGAACAGCATCAGCCATACTATAAAGAATGCTTCAATGGGGCTAAGTTACTCTTCTAACAGAGGGAAGAGGAGAAAGAGGAAAACATATAAGTTTAGGCTAATTGTTTTTGTTTTTGTTTTTTAGTTTTTGAAACAAAGACAATGATAGTAACACAATGATGTCTTTTTTCCTCAGTGGGAGGCAGAAGTGGAGTTGGAACTACATCTAATTTGAAGATTTCAGGTCATCAAATGTAGTGGTGTTAGGTGCATTCAAATTGGTTCTGACGCAGAGAGAGCCTAAACACAACAGAAAGAAACACCACCCTCATTACCATGCCTATCCCTGAACCCATTGATGAAGCCACTGTGTCACTCCATCTCAAATTTAGTGAGCTTAATAAATTATGGACAATTGGAGTTAAATTACCAAAGAAAAGCAAAACTAGAGGACAAGGAAGTAATTCCTTAATTTAAATAGATCTTTGTCTTTTTTATCATTTTATTGGGGTCTTGTACAGCTCTTATCAAAATTCACACATCCATCCATTGTGTCAAGGGCACTTGTACATTTGTTGCCATCATCATTTTCAAAGCATCTTTCTACTTGACCGCTTGGTATCAGCTCCTCACTTTTCATCTCCCTCCCCCACCCTCCTTCCTTCATGAACCCTTGATAATTTATAAATTATTATTTTTTCATGTCTTGCACTGACCAGTCTTCCTTCAAATCTTTGTCCTTTTTAAGTCAATTTTTAAAGTCAATATTCACAGCTAATCAAACTCAATAGAAGTCTCTTGATGCCATTGTCAGCAAGTGGAAAGCCAAAATCAACTCATTTTTTTTTAATTCAACAGTCATGGTCTTGGTTTTGCAAGGACCCAGTGCATGAGTGAGGCAGTACACAGAACATGTGTACATGACTGTGTACATAAGAAATCTTTCAGGGTGAGGCTGAGTGCCAGTGGTATAAGTGGTTGAGTGCGGCACTGCGGCCCACGGGCTTGGTGGATCAAATCCAGCGGCGGCTCTCAGGAGCAGCACTGGGTGGTTCCCATGACCACCAGAGAGCAGTGAGGCCCACAAAAAGAAAAAGAAGAAATCTTTCAGGGTTTGGAGTGAAAGCAACTTTTCTCTTTATTCATAGCAATCACTTTCTCCCAGAAGCACTGTAAGTTAGAGACCACGGAAAACTTTGGTCTCTCCATACAATCTCATTACACAGACATGAGTCACAATATATACTCTTCCCTAATATTGGCATACATAAAATTGGACTAATACTTCTTATTTGACTAAGCTAAATATCTTCTATACTACAAGTAGTTTGGGGGTATCTTTTTGTCAGAAAGTAAGATTTCTGGCATGTCAGAGTACAACTGTTTGCTTAAAATAATTTTTAAACTCTGATTCAAACAAAGAAGTCCAGGCTAGTGGCTGAATCCCATGGGACGATCGACATACTGAGTCCTCGGTTTGGAAAGTCGGTCTTTAATTGTGTAGTTCAAAATACAGTGAATCCTCTAGCAGAACTGAGAAAACCTCAAAGACATATAAATCCCAATGTTGTAACATACATCTAATACAGAGTGGGAGAAACACATGCTCATGTAGACACATCAAATTCACTGCTCTTCTAGATGGATTATTAATAGTATCTTGTATTGGGAGAATACTCTTCATAAAATAGACTTTTTAAAAACAGTCTCATTTGTTTTCATATATATTTATATCTAAAAAGCTCATAATAAAATTTTAAAAATAAGCCAATCAAAGGAAAAAAGAAATTTCAGAAGCCAATATTTGAGACCTTCTAGACCACAACATTTGACAGATAACTCATATAGAGGAAAGCAATCTATGTGTGCTTAATTCACAAGAGAAATGAATAAAGACTAGAAGGAGGGTAAATAATGCATTTCATCAGTTTTTGTTTGTAAGGAGAATTTAGGCTATGTCTTTTCATCCCTTAAACATTGAAAACCCTTGGGAACTGTGCTCTTTGGAGAAGGAAGCAGGGTTTGAAGGTGCACTTGCAGACACAGGCTTTGTATGACTATTTCCCCAGTAGTCATGCCTTGTCACATGAAAACCACTAAGATTCAAACCTCTCCTTTTATTCTCCTTACCTGGAATTTCTACTGATCCTTCACCTAATAAAAAGGAACTCAGAAGGTTGATGTTGAGAGCTCCCAACTAAGGATCTGTGTTGAAGATCCCCGAGGATGATGCAATTGAAGGACAGATGGCTTTGGGAAAAGGAAAGGAACAGTTTGTTGACAGAAGAGGGAGAAGATGATTGAGCTCTCATGGCTGTTTACCCAGAAACGAAAGGTGAAATGTGAACATGGACTGAAATGATACCTGACATAAAATAACGTATTATAGTTTAGCTATAATAAATTCTGTGCTGCAAAAGCCAAAGTCAATTGCTTAACTTCATCCTCAAGGCATGGCATATGTATCAACAAATCAAAAGAATTACTAATAATCATTCAAAAGCAAATAATGAGAAATTCAAAAAGCTGAGCTCATGAAGAAATGTATCAGCATTTAATCTCAAAAATATATCTTCCCATCAAAAGAGATTTGTTTACATTCCACCTCAAGTTAAACTCTTTAGAACAAAATTTTATCTGATTTGTATAGAATGGAGTTGGTGGAATAGTTTGGATACATTTCTAAAATATATGCTCATAATTAAAAGGAGATGCTAAACTTGTGCACATGAGAGAATGGACAAATGGGAAGGAAATTTTAGTAAATTGTCAAAAACCAGTTCAAGTGCTGGTGTTAAAAAGGACATTCCTCTAGAAAAATCTAATCAAATCATACATGTCCCAAATCCATCATTCTTCAACCTGGGCAAAAAAATATATATATATTTTTAATTACCATACTTTCTCTCAATGCACATACAATACTCTTGAAGCTTAGTTTCTCTAAAGTTCTTGTGGCTCATCTTCAGAGTCCAGACTGGAGACAGATGTTTATAGCAAGGCATGACTCAGTAGCTTTCTCCTAATGAGCCCCTTTAAAATGTGACACAGATTGACCTAAAGTTAAAAGTGATATCATTGCAGTTTGCAGATTTAGGATGACAATCAGTCAAGTTATTCATCTTCCAATTTCACTTGTCCATAACCTGTCAAGTTCAAGTGGATCCCATGTTCTGTCTTTCACGTTCTTCCTGAAGAATATAATACAGAAGTTTTACTTATTCTGACACCCAGTCAAATAAAGCCTTATAAGAGACAAATGGACTGAAGACAGGTAGATGATGATAGATAGATGATAGATAGATAAATAGATAGATAGATAGATAGATAAAATAATGAAAATTATATGGATGGTAAGTAGATGGAGATAGATAAATGATGGATAGTTGCTGTTAAGTTGACTTCAACTCATGGTGACCTTATGTGTGACAAAAATATTGTCCATTCTACATGATCTTCACCCTAATTAGTGTGCTCTAATCTATTAGTATGACTATTGATAATAGCAATCAAATGCAAGAGAACTATGTGTAGACCACATAAGTTCTACATGTATAATTTTTAAAATATAATTGAGGGATTTTTTTTAAGTTTTGCTATCAAAATACACTTTATTTACTGGCCTTGGGATAATGAGAAAATATAAGCCAAGATGGTCTTGAAAATGATTTTCAAATCATATCATTGAACATATATGTTTTAGTTTTGCCTCATGCATGTTTCTTCACCCTCATTCTCACTCTTGTCCTTACCATTTCCAGGAATCTCAGAAAAATGTAAGAAACCCCCTCAGATGGGCTGGAAGGCACATTGAAGGTAAGGACCACTTCCCAGGACTCCGTACTTGTCTCTCATCTACCAACGTCCCTCCTTCAAAATGCACACAGTACACACACTGAGCTGTGAGCCCAGGCTAACTCTACCTGCACTTCCTGGCAAAAGGAAAGATAGCTATATCTCCTGGGGTCATGATGTATGGCCTGGGAGGAAATGTTGTCTTTGGGGAAATAGAAAAATTATGTGACCACATTAAAGTCAACACTATTTATCTTCACTTCTTGTCCATTGGGCTGACAAAGAGACACCACTGTTAAGCCCAACCCCCATGCACAGCTGCAATAGAAAGTCAGCAGGGCTGGAACTTTCAAGTGTCAGACCTTTTGTGGCCATCTACTAGTTTATGAGACTGATGTCAAGCATTGCAGTCAATGAAGTCTTTGTCCTAGGTGTACAGGGCAGGACAGTGGAAAAACTACCCTCTCTTATATCCCAGGCCCATCCATCTTCCCCTTACCCTGTTTCTCAACTTTTCTGTCTCTTGAGCTGATGGAGAGAGGATACCTCCCAGCTTAATGTACTGGAAAATTGCTCTGCATGTTTATGAGGGGCTCCCTTCCAAATGAAAGAAAAAAGAAAAGGAGAAAAAACTAGGAAGAAGAGTCATTTTTCCCACTGAACTCATTGGCCTTATGCTTGTGGGCCTGACCCTGATTAAGATAATCTCAATACCCTGCTAGGAGGTTTATTGTGGAGTTTGGCAGAATGCACTTCCGATTGAATTTTTTAAATTATTATTTATAATCACAAAGTGATTTTTAAAAGCTCCCACCATCCCACCAAGCCCACCACCACCCTGACACACACACACACACACACACACACACACACACACAGTTGCCTGAGAATCATCTATTCTGCTTCTATGAGCTGTTTTCCCCATGTCATATCCCTATTTACAACAAACATGTGGCTTTCATAGAGGTGCATGGACGGTTAAATTGTATGAACTTCATTGTGGACATGGAACCAATAAGACTGCATTACATGGTATCATAATCTTGTCTATTTTAGCTTCGTCTAATTTAAAGTAACAGCCTACCTCTCTAAACCCATTACCAGCACTACATTTTTTTTAATTCCTCTACAGGTTTTATACTAAAACAACCTGCAGTGGGGATTCTAAGAATAAAGTCTGGTTTCAAGAGATCAGTTACGTGTGTTGATGTAATAAAGCTCATCGTCACAGTGATTCTTCTCCACAAATCTCTGCAAAACCATTGGAACACAGAATCTGGTTAATTGTAACTGATGCAAATAATTAAGTTCTTTAGAAGTTAAAGAAAAAAAATGATAGTTCCTCTAAACCATTTTCTAGAAATCTTTTCATGATTCTCTTGCTAATTAATTTGATCAGAGCACTAGGGTATGTGTACTAATGCTCTACTTCTTTGATGATAGGAGAAAACACATTCTTGAAGGAAATTTGTTGAAAAAAAGCAAAGAGTGACTCAGACAAAAAGTCAATGAGAGGAGAATCAAAGCTTCTGTTAGAGAGTGAATTCGGCCTTCCTTCTGAATGGAGGGCACACTTTCTGAGGTGAATACCATACAAAGTTATCATTTTCTGATAAATTAATTACCAAATGATTTCTCCTGGGAGGAGGTTTATTGCAGAATTTAACAACATAATTACTACTGACTTTAAAATCCTATTTACTATCTCCAAAGGTCAAAGAAGTTTGTGTGAAATTTTTTTATTTGAACATATGAGGAATTTCCTGTTTTTCTCCCCCCCCTTTTATTTTTTTGTTTCTTAATTTTTCCCATCCCACAGTCTTCACCAGGATTTTCTCCATTAAAATATAACTTTCTTCTCTGTGCTTTCAAATGCTATCCCACTGAAAATTGTTTGTCTAATTTGAATATTTAACATAATTATAAAAAGATGTGGGGTGAAGCTGACAGTTCTTGCCCAGGAAAAGGTGGTTCTGGGAGTGAAGCCCGGTGTTTCATGGACCTAATCTCTTAGCCTGCCCCCTTTTGTAGAAAAAGGTCAGAAACGTTTAGTCCCCGTGTCTGGTCCCTAAAGATCCTTAACAGGCAGATGTTACTGTAACATGCTCAGGGGATCAAGCATAAATGTGGCCCTTGACCCAGGCTGTCAGATGATCCACTGAGTCTCTTAGAAATATACTCTGAACTTTTCTAAATCCCCTCTCTTTCCCACCATCCCCCTCCATTCCCGGGTGCCACTTCCCTAGATTTCTATGCCTGTGGCTCCCGCCCCATAGCTTGCTCAGTTGCTCTCAGCATGACCTTTCCCCTCACAGGGGTCAAAGGCCCAAGACTTAAGGCCATCCTCTTTTCTTGTTAAAGGCCAGCTGATGAATCATTCCAAACTTGAAGGGAACAGAGAAAGGGGAGGGCTCTGAAGGCCTTTTGAGAGACAAACAACTGTGGCCTATACATCAGCATTTACACTATTCTGACACTTTCAAAACTCACTCTCCTCTCTGGAATCCACAAAAAGAAGAGACCAGAGATGGGCCAGGAAGGTCTCACTGAGCATGATGGACGCAAATAAGAACAAGAACATGATATTATCCCACAGGGGTGTGTAATGGGAGATGGTTCATTTGAAAACAAAGAGAAATGAGATGAATGAAGGCAGCATTCAGCACACACTGAAATTCTCCCCCAGATTTCAGTATGATAAGTCACTTTTCACAAAATGAGGCGGGGGGTTGGGGGCGGGTAGAAAGCTATGTTTGTGCTTCTTCCGACTAACATGCAAGTTTTGTCAAGAAGAAGTTGCCCTATATCGAATTTTCTTATTTAGAAAAATACAAATAACGGTAAAATTTACTAAATACATTGTAGGTTTGTTACCTGTGGAATGGGAAGCTACAAGTGCTAAAATGTATATTAGTTCTCATTGCTCTGTTCTTCTAGAGAGAAGCCCCAGTGATGTTCTGGCTTGGTTACACAGTGGCCTATTTACTGCTAAGCCAGCAGTTAAAAATCACCAGCTGCTTCATGAAAGAAAAATGGTGTTTTCTCCTTCTGTAAGGAATTAAGAGTCTTGGATTCTTCCCCACGAGGACAGTTGTACCCTATACTATAGGGTGGTGGTATAAATGAGAATCCACTCTTGGAAGCGGATTGTCCTATAATGTTCTGATTTCACTTTTAATCTGTAAGCAGGATTTATGCCACTGATATGATTCGGGAAATCTTCAGGTAAAGCTGCTGGGTGATACATATAGTTAAGTGCTTGACTGAGAACTTAAAAGTTGGAAGGTCCAGTGCACCCATAGTTGTCCTGGAAGAAAAGGTCGGGCATTGGACTTCTGAAAAATACACTTCAGAGACTTTTACTATTTTGACATTTTGGGGGTGCAATGAGTCAGTCAACCTAAAGATAACTGGCTTTTCAGTAGCTTTCTAGAAACATTAGGGTTTGTGCCTACCACTGGAAGTGCACACATGTGGTGTGCTTGGAACCATAGTAGAGGTGATCCAGTTGACCCCTCCATCCCCAAGGAACTTCAAGGTACAGGAGGAGGAAACAGCAGTGCTTAGATTGGATTCTGAATTTTGCATTCGCAATCCACCAACTAACAGATCTCCTAAGAATTAACCCGAAAATTTCTCTTTGACCATTAAAAGAAAGTCAAAGAAATCCAAGGAACAATTCATACCATCTGACATGAGGGTTGAATTTTCTTTTTTACTCTTTCTTATAACTTTTTCATATTTATGATTAGTTTTTACAATAACGTTATAGATGTTCTCATAGAGTCTGTGCTAACTTCAAGTCTCACATAAATGTTTTTATTAGGATATGTTTTTAAATGTATATATACTTTTATTTATGGTTAGCAAACATGTTACTGTTTAAACCAGTTGCTGCCAAGTTGATTCTGACTCAAGGTGACCTCAGGTGGGTCAGAGGAGAGCTTCACCTCCTACAGTTTTCAATGACTAATTTGTTGGAAGGAGACTACCAGACCTTTTTCACAATGACTTTTGATGGCTTCAAATTTCACTTTGGGATGCAGAAAATATGTTAATGTATAGTATACTCTATTTGATTGCTTCTTGCTTATTTGCTTTTTTCATTCATTTCTTCTTTTAGCTGTGGAGCATTTAGGGGTAGGGGCCATGTCCACTGTAACAATATAAAACAACTAAGCTGTAATTAAAATGGCATTGGTGAGGCTTCAAATTTCTATTCCTAGGCAAATCACTAACTATCTATGTTCCACTTACTTGTGGCTTTCAACGGCCTCCATGGAGTTGCTGGGAGTCCACCTCCAAGCATCACAATGCTACGAGCTATGTTCACTTGCTCCTTTGATGGTATTTTCATGGCTATGTCACCTAATACAGGCATCTTGCCATGGCTGATCATTATAAACACTAGGAAGATTTAAAAGCATACTGATTCCCAAGCCAGGTCTAATTTTTACTGTATCAGAAAAACAGCAGATTTTTCCAAGAATCATTTACTACACTATCTTGGCGGGGAGGGGGGGGAGTATTATTTTTATTTGGCTAACTTTATAACACCTGCCCTAAAGAACACAGTTCAATTGCAAAACCATCACTCCCAGATGATGTATTCTCTCTAAGTATGAAAACTTGATATGTTATCCTAGTTACTTGACCAAGCTCTCCAGACAGACAGTGAAAAAACTGAGTTACTAATTAACTCTTTAAAATTAGCTGAAATCCTTGCTTAGGTTTTTTCCACAGAGAAAACTAAAGATGCAAATCAATCTCTCCATTCCTTGGTGCTTAAAAAACAATTAGGGACAATTTGTAGCTGTCCTCTGATGAAAAAAAAGAGACATAGAAGGTTAAATCAACTGCTTCCAACCTGTTGCTGCCAAAATGATTCCTACTAAAAGAATCACTCTTCTAGATTATTTCACTAAAAATTAATTTGATGATGGATCGTATCTCTGATTTTACCAAGTGTACCAATTTAACACAATAAATGCTCATGGAAGCAGTAGTGAAGAGATCAAATAACACATGACATTGTGTAAGGCTGCCATACAATTCTCCATACAGTGTTGAAGAGAAAGGATATTACTCTGACCCAAGCCAGGGTGGTTTCCATTGCTTCCCATGCATGTGAAAACTGGATTCTGAATGAGGAAGACTGAAGAAGAATTAATGCAATTGAATTATATGCTAGCAAAGAATATTGAAAATCCTATGGACTGCCAAGAAACAAATGTGTCTTGGAAGAAATACAGCCAGAATGCTCCTTAGAGGCAAGAATAGTGAGACACAATTTCACCTAGTTTGGACATGTCAGGAGAGACCAGTCCCTGGAAAATGACAGAACACTTGCTAAAGTAGAGACAATTGAAAGGAGGAAGGGCGTAGGGATTGATCAAGAGAAATGTAATGGAGAGAAATTATTGAATTTCAATTGAAGGCTGAACATGATAAATGGAAAAATAGAAAGTAAAAGAAAATAGAGGAAAGAACTGGGAGGCATAGGGCATTTATAGAGGTCAAAAACTAGCATGTACATAGGTAAATATATTTATATATGATGAAGGGAAGTAGGTCTATATACATATACTTATAGCATATATATAATATATAATATAATATATTATAGCATATATATACATATACTTATAGCAACACCTCCACTCAAGTACTTTCTCAAAGCAGTAACACTTTGTTCTATTAAATTAGCATTCCATCCCTTACCACTGCTGAGTTTTGAGTCAAAACAGTCCCGGCCTACACAGTAACCAGACCAATCTCCACAGTAGACCACAGGCAGGCAATGAAAACACCATTGCCAATCACACTATGAAAGTACACAAGGCTTTTTGGTGTCCTAGGAACATAGCATCCACCTCTTTGAAATCATCACTTAAACAGCAGCATGCCAAATCCCTTCTAATAAGTAAACAAGAAAAACAAGCCACATCAACCGGCCTAATGCCAGTCAGAATAACTTTATGTGGCTCTGCCACAAAAGAAATCTTCAGAAGATTGCTTGGAGAAGTTCAAGGAAACTACAAGGACAAAGGGTGCAATGATAGAAGGGATGAAGTGCACAACAGAGGGAATGAAATTCAAGCACCAGAGGGAAATACAGAAGTTAACAGAGGAAGTAGCAGAAGCTTCACACAAGATTGCTGATGTCACGAATAGACTAGCAGAAGCTGAGACTCCTATCAATGATCTGAAGACAATCAGGTTGACCTCCGCAAATGAGAAAGACAATCAAACATATAATAAAAGAGACAGAAGAAAACCTTAGATCATTGAGTGATGCAATAAAAAAGAACAACACCCAAATTATTAGCCTACCAGAACAAGGCACAGTGAAGAAGTCAACAGCTTATTTAACAAGGGAATTTCTGGAAGAAAATTTCCCCAACCTAATGAAAAAGAACTGGTCACTCGTACAGGAAGAGGAGAGAACAGCAAGTAGACAATATCCCAGGAAGAGCTCACCAAGGTATATAATAGTTAAACTACCCAACTTCAAAGAAAAAAAGGAAAATCCTAAAAGCAGCAAGAGAAAGAAGGATGGTCACATACAAGGGCTCTCAGATAAGAATATGTGCAGTCTTATCAACAGCAACAATGAAGAAGAGAAGGGAGTGGACCAATATCTTCCAGAAGCTGAAAGAAAACAATGCCTCCCCTAGAAATCTTTATCTTGCAAAATTATCTATTAAGATAGTAGGAGAGATAAAGGTTTTTCAGGAAAAGAAAAAAACATAAAGAATATGCTGTGAGATGCCCAACCCTGAGGAAGATCCTTACCAACTCACTATGGCCAGAAGACCAACACCCACCAAGCACAAACATGAGAATGTCATATAGTCCAACCTCACCCAGAAGCCAATGGACTGATCTCAATTGCCAAGAAAATATGGCCACAGGAGGAAAATATGGCAATAAAGAAGCCCCCCCCCCAAAGACACAGCACAGCAATAAAAAGGGTGATAGGACAACACCCAAATCAAAAGTCATGAGATGTCAGCAATGAACCCACAGACTGGAATAACTCTAAATATTAATGGTTTTAACTCCATTAAAATAAAAAGGCTGGCAGACTAGCTTGGAAAACATAATTCATCATTCTGTTGCCTGCAGGAAACACATCTTCAGCTCACAGACAAGAATAAACTAAGAATAAAAGGGTGGAGGAGGATATACCAGACAAATGCCAACTCAAAAAAGAAGGAGTAGCAAGCCTAATCAGACAAAACTGACCTCAAGGTTCAATCTGTGAAAAGAGATAAGGAGTGGCACTTCATAATGATCAAAGGATCACTTCACCAGGAACCCATAAGCATAATAAACATATATGCGCCAAATGAGAGACCTGTGGAATTTGTCAAACAGACAATTCAGAATATGAAAAATGATGCTACAGTCTCAACAATTACAATAGGGGACTTTAATACACCACCCTTAGAGAAAGACAGATCTTTGGGAAGGAAGCTCAGCAAAGAGACTATAGAACTAAACACTACAATTAGGCAACTAAATCTGATAGACACATTTAGAGTGTTCCATCCAAATGCAGAAAAGTACACATTCTTTTCAAGTCCACATGGCAAATTTTCTAAAATTTACACATGCTGGGACACAAGTCAAGTCTAAGTAAATTCAAACACATAGAGATTTTAGAAACACCCTTCTCTGATCACCATGCCATAAAGATGGAGATTAATAAAAGGACCATAAGTAAAACAGGAGCAAACAATTGAAGTTGAATAATGAGATTCTGCAGCAAGAATGGGTACTGACCAGATTAGAAGAAAGATCAAAAGGTTTCTAGAAGTTAATAAGAATGAAAATACTTTGTATCAAAATCTTTGGGATAAGGAGAAAGCCAATTTCAGAGGTAGCTTGATTGCAATAGGAGCATATATGAAAAAGGAAGAGAGACTTATGACAGATTCACACACAAAAATTCTAGCAACTAGAACAGAGTCATCAGAATAATTCCACCAACAGCAAAAGAAAATAAATAATAAAAATGAAGGTGGAGTTGAACCACTGGGAAGATAAAAAATACAATACAGATTAATGCAGCAAAGATGGTACTTTGAAAATATCAACAGGATCGACAGGCCAATGGCAAACCTAACCAAAGAAAGGAAAGAGCAAGCAACAATAGATGATGAGGAATGAAATAGTGGTAATCACAACAGACACTCATGAGATTAAAAGGATAATCACAAAGTACTATGAAATTCTGTACTCCAATGAGTTCGACAATGTGAAAGACATAGAAAAATACCTGGAAAAACAATCCCTCCCTAGACTATCCCAGATAGAGGTCAAGTACCTTAAAAAACCAATAACAAGAGAAGAGATAGGTATGGTCATCAAAAAGATAACAACAAAAAAAGCTCCTAGACCAGATGGCTTCACTGGAGAATTCTATAAGACTTTCAGAGGGGAGCTCACATGGATCTTCCACAAAGTTTTTCAGAGTGTAAAAAAGTATGAAAACTCTCAAACTCATTCTATGGAGCCAGTAAAACTGATACCCAAACAGAGAAGTAATCCCACAGGAATAGAGAACTATAGACCAATATCGCTAATGAACATAGATGCAAAAATCTTCAACAAGAAATTGGACAGTAGAATACAAAAGTATATGAAACACATAAACCATCAGGATCAGGTAGGATTCATCCCAGGGATGCAGGGATGGTTTAACATCTGTAAATCCATCAATATTATACACCACATTGATAAGATAATGTATGATAACCATATGATAATATCTATAGATGCAGAGAAAGCATTTGACAACATCCATCACCCTTTCCTAATTAAGACACTTAGGATAGGAATAGACGGGCAATTCCTCAAGTTAATACAAGCTATGTATGAAAGACCAGCAGATAACATGATAGTCAGTGGAGAAAAGACTAAATCAATCTCACTGAAAAAGACAAGGATGACCCCTAACCCCACTACTAATCAATATAGTACTGGAGGTTCTGTCTAATAACATAAGACAACGAAAAGGCATCAAAGGGATCCGAATGGGAGAAGATGAGGTGAAATTATCCTTATTCACTGATGACATCATTCTGTACATTGAAAATCCCAAAAGTTTCATAATCATAGTACTAACAGTGATAGAGGAATATGGAAGAGTGGCAGGATACAAGATCAACAAGCAGTAGTTGATCAGTTTGCTACATACATCCAACAAGACCATGGAAAACGAGATCAGGAAGGCAGTACCATTCACAATAGCCAAGAATAAATTTAAATATCTAGGGATATATCCAACCAAGAAAACAAAAGAACTATACAAGGAAAACTACAAAACCCTATTTCAGGAAACCAAAAGCCACCTCCACAAATGGAGTAATATCCCATGCTCATGGATTGGCAAATGCAATACCAAAAGCCACCTCCATAAATGGAGGAATATCCCATGCACAAGGATTGGGAAGTGCAACACATTAAATATGTCTATCATACCCAGGATCCTTTATAAGTTTAATGGTATCCTGATTCAAATATCAACAACCTTCTTCAGAAAACTGGAAAAACTGACCAGCAATTTCATATGGAGAGGGACGAAGCCCAGAATTAGTAGAGATCTTCTCAAAGAGGGGGGGCGCAGTCAGAGGGCTTGAGTTACCTGACATTCACACCTATTACAAAGCCACAGTGGTCAAAACAGCACAGTACTGGCTTAATGATAGATACACAGACCAATGGAAAATAAAAAATGCATACATAAAACCATTAGCATATAGACAACTGATTTTCAACAAGGGACCCCGAAAACATCATGTAGGAAGGCAATGCCCTATTTAACAAAAGGTACTGGAAACAATGGAAATCCACATGTAGAAAAATGAAAGAGGATCTCTACCTCACCCCTTGCACAAGAACAAACTCAAGGTGGATCACAGACCTAGAAGTAACCCCCCAAACCATCATCACGATCATTAGTGAAAGAATCAGGAAAAACCTAAGAACCTTGTCCCAAGGGAAAAAAAGCTAACTGCAATAGGGCGGGGTACACATGCGGGGGAATCTGAAATCCCCAAATGGGACTTACTAACAATAAAAAGCATGCGTGCATCAAAAGACTTTACCAAAAGGGTAGCTAGGCAACCCACAGACTGGGAGAGGATTTTTAGCAAAAACACAACAGACAAAGGGCTTATCACAAAAATCTACAATACCCTCCTTGTCTGCAAAAAGAGGAAAACAGATCACCCTTTGAAGAAATGGGGAAAATAACTGAAAAGAAGTTTCACTAGGTAGGAAATCCATAAGGCCAAAAACCTGAGAAAATGCTCCTGATCATTAACCATCCGAGAAATGCAGATCAAAACAGCCATGAGATGCCATCTAACACCTTTGAGGGTAGCCCACATCAGAAAATCAGGGAGCAACAAATGTTGGAGGGGATGTGGCAAAATTGGAACATTTCTATTGCTGTTGGTCCTGTAGATATGTACAGCCGCTATGGAAAGCCATCTGGTAACATCTAACAAAAATGGAAATTGAGCTACCTTATGACCCAGCTATTCCTTTACTGGGTATATACCCAGAATGGGTAAGAAATAAACCATGGCCAGTGGTATGCATGCCAATATTTATTGCAGCACAATTCACTATTGCAAAGTGTTGGAAACAATCTAAATTTCCATCGGTAGATGAATGGATCAGCAAACTCTGGCACGTACACACAATGGAGTACTATGCTTTACTCAAAAGCACTGATGAGCACATGAAACATATCTTCTCATGGGAAGTGCTGGAGGAAATTATGCTAAGTGAAGTCAGTCAATCACAAAAGGAGAAGCACAGCATATGTCCCCTGAGGTAAGTGTAACCAGAATGGTAGGTATAGAAGAGAAGCCTCCTATAACATAACAGTTGGTAGAGATTTAGGGAAAGGTGAGGAGGTGGGTCCAAATCCAGGGAAGTACACGTTGGATACAGTACAGTCAGGGGAGGGAGAAAAAGGGGGTTCAAAAGTGAAAGGGTAACGGAGGAAGTAAGGCACTAACCCACCCAGGGAGAGAGCATGGGTCTTATCTCCACAGAAACTGGAATGGCCATGCAGATTCTACCATGCAGCACCCAAGCGTAAGGGCAGCATAGACATATGGAAGGAGGCATGAAAGAGAGAGCTATGGGGCAGGGCACAACCAGAACTAGACTGACCCACTCCCTGGAAGTGGGAGTGACACAGAACAGGTTGTGGGGAGAGGCCAGTATGCCACACTCACAGGGAGAAAGGAAAGCAGGGAGGAAGAGAAAGAAAGCTGGCCTGGTTCACACACTGGCCCAGGATGCTACGAGGACTATGCCCCTGCAGGGACCAAATGGGCTACAGAAAGGACTGGGCAAATATCAGGATGTGTTACACTGTCTCCCTACTGAAGCAGACAGCTTCAGTAGAACATTTCAGGGTTCACATGGTGTGGAAGCAATGAAGACTGACCCTCCCCACCAAACAAAGAACAGACCGAATCAAGAAGGGAGCATGCTGAGATAGTCACGAGGAGAGAATGACGGGTCCGATGGTTCCTGGGGGACTTGGGAAAGGGGAGGGAAAGAGGACATCAACAGGCCCAAGGATGCAGGGGAACAACAAGTGGTCTGGAATTGGTTGCAAGGAGGCTGTGGGAGGGCTTAAGCAAGGGTAATGTAACTGAGAGGAAGTACTGAAACTCAAATGATGGTGGAGCATGATAGTGGGACAGGAGGAAGAAAGAAGGAAATAGAGGAAAGAACTAGTAGACAAAGGGCACTACACACATAAATATAATATTTATGATAAGGAGGGAATAAATCTAAGTATACATATTTATAGGTTCAGTAATAAAATGGCAAATGGACCTTGGGCCCTCACTCAGGTGTTCCATCAATACAAGAACACTTTGTTCTATGAATTGGGTATTCCAATTGGGTATGCTCACAGACCCAACAGGATCACTGAATTAAAATGGGTGCATAAGCAAATGTGGTGAAGAAAGTTGATGGTGCCCAGCCATCAAAGGATATAGCATCTGAGGTCTTAAAAATCTGAAGATAAGCAAACAGCCATCCAATTGAGAAGTGGCCAAGCCTACATGGGAAAAGCACATCTTTGGGCTGAGCCACAGTGGCATAGTAGTTGAGTGCAGGACTGCGGCCCATAGGGTTGGTGGTTCAACTCCAGCAGCAGCTCTCCAGGAGCAAGGCTAGGCTTCCTACTCCCACCAGGGCAGTGATGCCTCCCCCCCCAAAAAAAGAAGCACCTCAGTCAGTGTGGCCACAAGGTGTTAAAGCCTTGTCACAGGCATCACACAGAAAAAAAACATATATCACTGTGTGCTCACCTTCAGGAAGTGATCATTGAGGACATATCAGGGCATGAACAAAAGTGGTGAAGAAAGATGATGGTTCCCGGCTATCAAAAGATATAGAGTCTGTGGTCTTAAAGACTTGAAGGTAAACAAACAGCCATCTAGCTCAGGAGCAACAAAGCCCACCATAAAAGAAGGACACCAGCCAGTGCGACAATGAGGTATTGAAGCAATCAGGTATCAGGCATCAAAAAATAAAAATCATTTCAATATGTGCCCACCCTCCCGATATGATCACTGAAGACAAATGGGTGCAGAGGCAATCAGAGCAGAGGAAGCTGATGATTCCCAGCTACCAAATGATAAAGTATCTGGGGTCTTAAATGCTTAAAGATAAACGAGTGACCAATTAGTGCAGAAGCAGCAAAGCTCACATGGAAGAAGCACACCAACCCGTGTGATCAACAGAGGTCGAAGGGAGCAGGTATCAAGCATCAAAGAACAGAAAGCACATCACTACGAATGAGAGGGAGAACAGTGTGGGGACTCAGGGCCCATTTGTGGACAATTGGACACCCCCTTACAGAGGAGTCGCAGGGAGGAGAAGGGCCAGTCAGGGTGTAGTGAAGTAGTGATGAAACATACAACTTTCCTCAGTTTTTGAAGGCTTCCTCCCTCCGACTATCATGGTCCCAATTCTACCTTACAAATCCAGCTGAACTGGAAGAGGTATACTGGTTCAAATGGGAACTGGAAATTCAGGGAACCCAGGGCAGATGAATACTTTGGGACCAGTAGTGAGAATAGAATTACAGGATGGGTAGAGGGAAGGTGGGTAGAGAGGAGGAGCTAATCAACAGGAGCTACACAAACCTCCTATGTGGAGGATGATCATCAGAGGAGTGGGTGAGGGGAGCTGTCAGGCAATGTAAGATATGACAAAACAGTAATAATTTATAAAGTAATTAAGGGTGGTAGGGCGGGGGGAGCAGAGAGTGGAAGGGATGAGAAGCTGATATCAAGGACTCAAGTAGAAAGCAGAGATTTGGGGAGTGATGACAACAGCAGGCATGCGAAGGGGCTTGTTACAGTATATGTGTGTGTATATATTATAAGTGATGTATGATCCCAATAAAATTATTAAAATAATAATAATAATAAATTGACATTCCATGATGCTCACCTTCCTGACATGGTCATTGCTGACAAATGTATGCATAAGAAAAAGTGGTGAAGAAAGTTGATGGTGCCCAGCTATTAAAAGATATCCAGTGAAGAAAGAAAGAAAAAAAAAGATGTAGCATCTGTGGTCTTAAAGGCTTGAAGATAAGCAAGCAGTCATCTCACTAAGAAGCATCAAAGTCCACATGGAAGAAGCACACCAACCTGTTAGACCATGAGGTGTCTAAGGGATCAGTTATCAGACTTCAAAAAACTAAACTTCAAAAAACTAGGGTGGATGACCCTAGACAAGTGGTATCAACACAGTGGCTGCAACATGGTCTCTAACATAAGAACCGTTGTGAGAATGATACAAGATTGAGCATGTTTTATTCTGTTGCACCTAGGGTCAGAGCCAACTGGACCTTACCTGAGAACAGCAATAATCAATTTAACACAAATTTATGAAAATAATCTTATAATCATATTCTTTGTTATATTTTACTAAGTAAGCATCACCAATTTACCTTATTTATCTTAGTCAAATTACTATCCACTTATGTTGTCTGAGACTTCAATTCCCTATCAGCACATTCTATTTCTCTTCCTTCTTGTCTCTCTAACTCCATTTATCTTTCCATCTTTATGTACAGGTTTTTAAACATCCCCCAATTAGGATGCAAACCTGATACATCTGGAAAAGGTAAAATTGCAATCATTTAAATTCTGTATTGAAATAGACAATATAATTGTTCAGTCATTTACTCATTCAATAAAAATTCACATTGTGACTATTAGTTACTATTAGGGTTGCAGAGAGAAGTGCAATATAAAGCTATCTGACAGGAATATTCATACTGTGCATGTAAACAGGTAGTGTCCATATAAATTTAAAATAGGGTGGTAAATATAGGTGTCATAACTGAGGTGCTGACAGGTTTTAAAATGACAATACTTGTATTAAGTCTTAAATGAGAGTTAAGAATTGAAACTGCAAAGTTAGGTGTTGAATGTCAGAGAACACAGAAGTGTGGAGGGCAAATGGCACAAAATGTTGTTTGAAAGTGTCAACACATTTGTACCAACAATGTGAAAGTGTGCAGAAGAGAGATGAGATAGATAAAAGGCTAAAAACAGTAATTACCTCAAAAATTTTAAGAGGCAAAACTAAAACACCTGAGTGTGTCAGACATCTCTGGGTCTATGAGGGGAAGTAAATTTTTGCCAACTCCAGAAAACATGCAAGTGTCTTCAGAATATTTCTTTTTGGAATATTACAGAATCTGAGAATTTAATGGCTATTTATAGCTTCCAAATTAGTTTAAGTACTTACCCAGAATTCTGGTTGTCTAACCCTATAGGAACTTCTTGGGTAATATAAAAGGTTAAGCTACTAATAAAACGTTGGAGTTTTGAGTTCATCTATAAAGGTACCTCAGAAGAAAGGATTTGCAATTTACTTTAAACAAATCAACTCTTGAAAACCATGTGGAACACAGCTCTACTCTGAAATACATAAGATCATAATAAGTCAGAGTCAAAGTGATGGAAACTGAATGTGTGTCTGATCTTGTTTCTAACTCAGTGAAATTGCCCACTGGTAACTCCAAAGGAGTATGAAAAGGCAGACAGCATTCCCTTTTCTTGATGTTAGAGGGATATGTTATTAAACACACTGTGCCGTGACTCACTTCTGACTCCATGCTCATCAAGCAACTTTGAGGTTCTGTTACTCTTTCCTATAGCCAATAAAATCATCCTTGTCGCTTGGCTATGAAACTTATCATTAAAATAGTAATTCAGTATTATTTTAATATAATTAAAAGTTGCAGCTACTCGGTGTCAAAAAGGAGTATTCTCATACAACAGAAATATTCATTAAAAAAAACTGATGACTCATTAACAAATGGATCATTAGAAAGCATAGTGTCAGACAAACATGAAATTAATCACTCCATTATTTACTCCAGAAATCCCCTTTCCCTCCTTATTATATCTATTCCCACCCCCCATCACCTGCCATTCCTTATATCCCCTTGTATCCGCTATTATTATGCGTCTACTCTTCTTGTGCTTCACTGCTGGGAGACCTAACAGAAAACAATGGAAAGCAATTTGAACTAAGTTGGTAAGGACAAAGTCTTAATGATGCAAAGACAAAAATATAAATAATGCATAAAAGGAAAGACTCAAGAAATTTCTGTCATGAAACCAGTAAGAGATACTTGCACCCAGAACAAATTCAGATTGTGTCTATAAGGTTGCATCTAAGTGGTAAAGTATTGGGTTCAATCCAGCATAATCAGGATGACAATGAATGGTCTTTGCCTGAAAGTAAATTTGTTTGAGGCTCTTGCCTGTGGCTAGAGTGGATCTGCAAGTGGCTCAGTATGATTATATACTCTGCAGATGGGTTTGCCCCCCACCCCCCTAGCTCTCCACAAATTTGGAGTTCACAATGATAGTGTTGATGCTTTTCTCCTCACCACATTTGTATTGTGTAATTGTCATTTCTTGATCACAAAAGCTAGTGTGCTTCTTGCATGTGAACTTTGTTGACACCTCACTTAGATGACTACTTGTTTGAATGCAATCCTTTAAGACCCCGGATACAACTCCTATTAGGAGTTGGTCACCATCTGCTTTCTTCACCACACTTTGCTGTACACCCATATTTTCAGTGAGAATTTCAGGAAGGTGAATAATGAGCAGGGTCATGATGTAAGAACTGATAGTTTTCAAGTTGGATTAAGTCAGGATTGAGTGTGATCCCAAAGCCATTCCTGAATCTATGCTTTTTTTATTTTCTGTAACTTGAGCGTTAGTACATGTATCATTGCATAGTTCAAGCATGTGAAACATAATTGTACAATTGTTTCCATAATCAATCTCCAAACATACTTTACCTTCCTGGCTTTTTTTGACATAATCTCCCTCTTACTTCCTCTATCATTCTATATTCCCCTTCCCCCACAACCCTTGCTTTATATATTTTCCCCTATAGGTTCAACATGCATGGGTTTCATTTACCAAAAAACAGACAAACAAATAGCAGTTTCAAGAAGGTGAGCTCTAATGTCAAAGCACCTTTGAAATACACCCACACAGAAACAGAATGTAACCGAATGGTTGCTACAGAATTCCCAGAAGAATATGTATCCCAATATAGCATACAGGGTATTTATGATGCAAGGCATTAATATTCACCAACCAATAGTAAATGGTTCTTAGTACAGCTGTCTTCTGATTTCTCAGATACCAGAGTATTAATGTTACTTAAGTTTCTGGGAAGTAGAGCCCAGTTAATCCAGTGGGGTTCCCATATGGGGCCTTACCAATGCAGCCTCTGGAGAATGACATACACTCTGATGATGCAGGATTTAGTGTCACAGTGTTCTATAACACCTGGCCTGCCACTAAAGAACCTAATGATCCTAAGTGCATCCTCAGTCTCACCCAGGAACCAACACACTGAAAACAGCAACCCAAACATTACAGATCCGATGGAGAAACAAAGACAAGAGTGAATTCCTCTCTCACACACACATCATCTTATAAAGGAAAGGAAAACAAGCACAAATAGTATGAGATGACAGCAACTAATCTATATGTAGATATAATTACACTGAATGTCAATGGCTTAAATGCACCATTAAAATATAAAAGGGACAAAGAGTAGCAGATCAATTAGAACACAAAATCCACCAGTTTAACAGTTTCAAGATGCACATCTCAAACTTAAAGACATAAATAGACTGAGAAGAGACATAAGTAGACTAAGAATCAAAGATTAGCAAAAAATATATATATATACCAACCTAGTGCCAATCAAAAAAATCAGGGTTTCAATACTGATCTCTGACAAAATAGATCTAAAGGTATATGACCTAACAGGATATAAGAATGGGCATTACATAATGCTCAAGGATCAGTAGACCAAGTACCCATAAGCATAATAAACATATATGCAACCAATGAAAGACTCTAATAATTTGTCAATAAAATCTTCAAAGAGATGAAAAGAGAAATCACTAGATCAACAAGTATAGTAGGTATATCAATATACCATTCTCAAAGAAAGTTAGATGAAGTAAGACACTCAATAAAGAAACTAAAAAGCTGAACAACAACATCGAACAACTGGACCAATAGACATTTTCAGAGCTCTCCAACCAGCAGCAAAATAATACACAGTCTTCTTCAATGCACATAGTTCATAGTCAAAAATAGAGCACATGGTGGGACCCCAGGCAAGCTTGAGGAAATTCAAACACAGAGAGGTCACTCAAACTATCTTCTCTGACAAAATTGCCAATGGCCAGCAAACTTAACAAAGGAAAATAAGGAACAGCTATCAGTGTATAGGATTAGGAATGGAAAAGGGGAAGTCACGACAGACTCTAATGAAATAGGATTGATCTCACAGTAGTATGAAAACTATACAATAATTCAACCATACAATAAATCCAACAAATTCAATAATTTGGAAGACATGGAAAAACACTGGGAAACTCACCCTTTCCCAAAATTAGCACATATGGATGTAAAGAACTTGAACTGACCCATAGCAAAAGAAGAAATAGACAAGGTCATCAAGAAACTCCAATTAAAAGAAGCCCTGGTACAGACGGCTTCACAGGAGAATTCTATCAAGCATTCAGAGACGAACTGACACCAATCTACATAAAATCTTTCAGAACATAAAGAGGGACTGCAAACTCCCAAATCCATTCTGTGAAGCCAGCATAACCCTGAAACAAAACCAGGCAAATATCCCCCAAGGCTCAAAGGCTACAAACCATTATCTCCCATAAACATAGATACAAAAATGCTCAATAAAATATTAACCAATAGAATCCAACAACATATCAAAATAGCCATACATCATAATGCAATTCCACAGCAACAAAAAAAGGATAAGAACCATACAGTCTTATCAATTGATGCAGAAAAATCATTTGATAACATCCAATTCCTAATTAAGACTCTCAACAAGATAGGATTAGAAAGATAATCCAAAATACAATAAAAACTACGCATGAATAGCAAATAGCCAATTTTACACTCACTGGAGTAAAGCTGAAAGCATTTCTAGTGAATAAGGGATGCAGACAAGGATGCCTCTTATCCCTACTTCTACTCAACATTGTGCTAGAAGTCCGAGCCAATATCATACAACGCCAAGATATCAAGATTGTGCAATTGTGTAAAGAAGAAGGAAAATTCTTGCAATTTGCAGATGTTATGATTTTATATATTGAGAATCCTTAGGAATACACAATAGGAATACTGGAAATAATAAATGAGTTCAGTAGAACAGCAGGATACAATATTAACAAGCAGAAATCAAGTGGAATCTATATATCAGTGATGGGGATGCAGAAAAAGCAATCAGTTCCATTCACAATATTCACACAAAATCTGAAATACCTAGGAATAAAAATAATCACAAAAAACAAAAGAACTGTACAATGGAAACTACTACAGAATATTTCTATAAGAAAGCAAAACAAATCTACACAAGTGGAAGCACATTCCGTGTTTGTGGATCAGAAGACTCAATATTGTGAATATGTCAATACTACATAAAGCAAACTAAATATTCAAAGGAATCCTGACCCAAATTCCAGAATCATTTTTCAAAGAAAAGAGAAAACTAATTATCAACTTCATTGGAAAGGCAAGAAGCCCAGAAGAGACAAGAACTCCTCAAGACAAATAACAACAAAGTAGGTGTCTTTTTTCACCTGATCTCATACTATACAGCCAGTTTTCAAAACAGCCTGGCAGTAGTATAATGGTTTGGAACAGAAACCCATAATAAAAAAATTGGCATACAGACAACTGATTTTTGACAAAGGCCTCCAATGCATTAAATGGAAGCAGATGCCCTCTTACATAAATGGTGTTGGAAAAGCTGGATTGTCCACTTGCAGAAGATTGAAACAAGTCCCATATCTTGCTCCATACACAAAAACAATCTCAAGGTGGGTCTAAATCCAAAATATAAAATGCAAACCTATCAGTATCATCAATGAGAAAATTGGGACAAAGCTAAGGACCGTAGTGCAGGAAATACACAGACTTTCCAAAATAATAAGGAAAACACATCCATGAAAGATAAAATAGATGAGTGAGATCTGTCAAAAATAAAACATTTGTGTACAACAATAGAAGGATAGATATATATAAACACATCTGGTACACACAACAGAATACTATACATCCCTAAAAACCAGGGATGATACTATGAACCACCTCCAGACATGTTGGGAACTAGAAGACTGTGCTGAGTGAAGTTTGTCAAGCACAAAAGGGAAGATAATGTATGAGTCCATTGTGGTAGGAACAAGCAGCAGAAGAAGCACAAACTCAGATTTATAGGGCATCCAATCTTCTGCCTAGGAACAAGACTGTCTATTGAGGGGAGGGGTGGAGAGATGATCTCCCGGTGGGGAGAGGAGTGACTGAGTATGCTTTGGGGAACATTACGTGGGCAGTGTCTTTACTGGTATATAGTGGGTGGGCAAAATTAGGCTAGGGTGCCTGGAGTTATCCCAGGAACCCAGGCCCGTCCAGTACAATGCTGGGACACTGAATTCTGGATCATCAGGGTACACAGGGTGGGAACTCCAATAGGTGAACTGTATTCTACCTCAGATGCACTTATAACCAAACTACATGGTGCTCATAGTGTCTCAAGAAGCTGAGGACAATTGTACCAATATTGGTTTAATGTTGGTTAGCAGGCAAACAAGACTTTGCTACATCAGTGTCCTACATGCTGTATTAACAAGGATATTATTCTGGTAATCCTGTGGACGTCATTCTTTTATATGTTGTTTATATTTTTTTCATATTAGGGTGTATCTTCTAGGTGTATAGCCATTTGGGGTCACCCTCCTCATGTTGTGTTTTTTCTTCTCTATTTTAGTAAATGAATCTCAGGGAAACTGAGTCTACAGTGGGGAAGTGGTGGATGGGGGGAGATAAGAAGTTTGCAGTGGGGAGAGAGAGAGAGATGATGTCAAGGAGTCCAAAAAGGAAAAGTATGTTTGATTATAGAAGCAACTGCACAATTCTGTTGGATGTGACTGAACTATGGAATGATATTTAATTGATATTAACTCCCAAGTTAAAACAGATTTAAAAAAGGGGCCAAAACATGATTCAGAAATGACTTTTGGACTTGTATTCTATCCTAGCTCCAGCTTAAGAACAACTAGTTCTTACATCATGGCCCTGCTCATTACTTGTCTTCAGGAAGGAAACAGAGACTATATAAGTGCTTGTGGTAGTCATGTGTTCATGATGTCAATTTCATGATTTGAATGTAGGGGTGGAGTCTAGCCTGTTAATCTGCAGATGCCAATGAGTAGCCAATGAGGCCTCTGTGTGGGCATGGCTTTCTCCTGAGAACTCTGGAAAGTCTGGTGGTATTTTCCAATTGGAGAAGAGAAACTTGATTCTCAGTCTCTGAAAGATGAACTACTGACAAGATGAGATAATAGCATGCTGATTGATCCTGATTCCTGGAGAATGGAGGAGCTGGAAGAGAGGCCACATGGGCTTGCCCTGATGGAACCAAACCTTTGGGGCCAGAGAAGCCACAGAGAGACCTTGACAGCGCTGAGATGTTCCCACCGCCAATGGATACTACTGAAGGACCCTCGTTCCCTGGAAACGAGGAGCCATGGGGAGACTCCTGCCAGCACCAGGAAGCCTCTACTGCACATGATTTACGAGTCAGAAGGAGACTCTACAGACTGGTATCGGACATACAGGCTAATATCAGAATTTATGACTTTGGACTGGACTGGGTTGGGATGCATTCTCAATGATCCATTCCTCTTATATCCATATGTATGTTTATGAATTTTTTCTCAGACTAACACAGTGTTAAAGAAAAATGTGGCAGAGAATCTAGATGGTGCTCAACAGCCAGATAAAACAGCATCTGAGGTCTTGTCTCCCACCAAGCAGCCATCTCAGAGAGATGTCAGCTTAGTCCATATAGAAGAAGCACACCATAATCAGTCACAGAAGGATTGGAATCGACATGATCTGAAGTCGAAGGAGGGATCAGTATCAGAACCTAAATTGTGAGAATCCAGTGATGGATGACAATGGGAGCCCAAGATTCATTTGTGGAACTCCATAGGTAATCAGCCTCCGCTGAACTCCCCTATCCAAAGTCAAGGGAAGGGAGGTAAGTGGGTCTTTAAGCAGAATGCTTGGGAGGGAAGCCTACAGAAGATCAGAGGCATAAATCTGACTTGAACAGTTAAAATGATGTCAATAGATTCCCCCCTTATGATACAGACTCGACCTGATCTAGTTTAAAAATTTACTGTACTTTTTGGTTGTATTGATTTGTTTGGTTCTTGTTCCTTTATATTAGAGTGTATCTCTGAAATGGTGTGCATATATATGTGTATGTGTGTATATGTTTTTCAGTATTTGAAATGCAGGATTGATGCACCTATCAGGACAGCAAGTAGAATAAGGGGTTTGGTTAGGGGCACACTGGTGGTGGTAAGGTAAAAGGGAGATGATGTCAAGCAGTCCATGTAGAAAATGAATGTTTAGAAACTGATTGTGGTAGAAATTGTACATTCTACTTGAAGTGATTGAACTATTGAATGATATATGAATTAAATTCCAACTAATAGAACAATAAATATGAGTAACTAAAAATAAAAGCATACCATACTTTTGAAAATCTCATTTTTTTCCAAAAAAGCTCACTCCCATTAGGACTCTCTGGTTATTAAAATAGAAAATAATTTGTTCAACTTAAATTAAAGGAATAAAATCTCCATTCAGTGTGTAGTGCCTTGATCAAGGTCAAAGGTGGTGAATGTTACAGTACTCAAGCACTCCCCATTGCTATTACACATTCACTGCAAGCAGGGACTTCATTTCAGGTGTTCTTAAATTGTCCCAAAATTATGGATATTGCCACTATTACCTACAGAATTATTTCAGGGTATATCTTGAAATGTTCTTTATAACCATGATTGAAAGACAATTCCTCTTCAATTTGTTATTCCTGGCATAGTAAACTACACCTTAGTCAGATTCAAATTGGCCAATACTAATCAATTTCACCTCGCTAATGGATCCCTCAGTTCACTGCCAATGAATCAAGTCTAACTCATGGCAACCCAACAGAAAAGGGCAGAGCTACCTCGAGGGGTTTCCCAACCCGACTCTTGATAGGAGCAGAGAGCCTCAACGTTCCTCCCAGGAGCAGTAAGGAGGCTTAAACTGCTACCTTGTGGTTATCAGACTAATATGTAAATGTTATGTCACCAGTTCCATGGCTTGTCATAAGATTTTTAGTGGCCTTTTTTTTTTTCACAAGTAAATAGCCAGGTTTTTCTTCCTAGTCTGAATTCTGTCCACTGTTCTAGCCCTGGAAGCTCTCACTCATGTACGCCAGAAAATTTGGAGAACAGTTTCTTAGGCCAATTGACAGAAAGATATCCATATTTGTGGCCATTCCAAAGTGAACCAACAGAATGTTCAAACATTCTGTAGAACAATATCATTGATATCACATGAAAGTAAAATTTTGCTGAAGATCATCCAATAATGGTTGCAGCATTAGGTTGACAGTGAACTTCCAGAGGCTCAGGCTGGATTCAGAAGAGGATGAGAACTAGGGATATCATTGCTGATGTCACATAATCTTGGCTGAAAGCAGAAAATAACCACAAAGAGGGTTACTTATGTTTTATTAACTATACCAAGGCATTTAACTGTGTGGACCATGAGAAACATTGGAAAGCCTTGAGAAGAATGGGAATTCCAAAACACTTCATTGTGCTCTCAAAACATTTTTTCTTTTTGGCATCACTGCCCTCTGCTGGTGGGAGGAGGCCCAGCCTTTGCTCCTGTGGCGCTGGAATTGAACCTCCATCCCAGTGGGCCGCAGTCCCGTGCACAACCACTATGCCACTGGGGCTCAGCCACATTCAAAACTTTTACATGGCTCAAGAGTCAGTTATGAGAAAAGAACAAGGAGATACAAAATGGTTTAAAATCAGCAACGGTGTGTGTCAGAATTGTAACCTCTCGTCACGCTTGTTTAATCTGTATGCTGAATAAACCCCCATAGAAGCTGGTTTATATGAAGAAGACTATGGCAATAGAATTGCAAGAAGGATTGTTAACAACCTGATTTCTCACCCAGGTTTGTCTCATCTCAAAGGGATTAATCCTTCTTATGTTAGCGAGTTTCCTATTAAAAGAGTCATCTCTGTAGGAGGAATGGAAGACCACTGCCAGCATCTATTCATTTAGGATATGTTTTCGTCTTGGGACAAAGAGAAACAATGGCCTCTGCGCAGGATGAGGAAAATGAGACATGGTGCAATAGGAGACTGATATAGGAATCAAAAGCTGAGAGTGTTAGATTGTGTAAGTTGTGGGATAAAAAAATGTTTCTCCAATTATACATGGGAACATGAGAAGCTAATGAGCTGATTTTAGGTAGCTGTGTGAAGAATTGTTTGAGAAAAAGAGAGGCTTCATGATTCAATTAAATGATTAGTCTAAAGAAGAGCAATCAAGAAAACTATTTAGCAAAACGTTATTGATAGGAATGAGTGCCAACGCAAATGTTGTAATTAAAGAAGTTATAGGAAATAAAGGGGGTCTCTGAGCCTACACACGCAAGAAATTAAAATGAAGGAGAAAACATTTGAGAAAGGAAAATTAAGAAAAGCAAAGGTTTCTCTGGAGAAGTTGCAATTCTATTTTGGATTGAAATTGGTTAACCCAAAATAGTACAAAAAAAGAGCAAGCATCTCAACACCAGTGACTTACAGAATTAATTGACATAATCTTGTCATATTCTGTAATGGTGCCACTTTAAGAGTAAAATCCATGAGCACCTTAAGAGCAGCAACTGAGGCTACCTATGGTTAGGAAAAGTTCTGAGTTCATGGTGGGACGAAGTAATAAAGGACTCTAAGTACTTCAAAGTTGAATACAGTTTCATGGGAAGTAGCAAATACTTGGGAAAAGACATGGAAAAACAAATCTGTAGTGATCTACAATAGGTTCAGTGAAATTCCTTGGTTCTACAAGTTTAAAACCCCATGAGGAAAGAGATAGACAGATGGTTCTTTAAAGCATCAGCTGAACTTCTATTTTAATTTTATCTAGGAAAGAAAAGCTGCACATGCCCTTAATTTACCCTCAATAAATCTATAAATAGCTTTATGCATTCCTTTCACTAAAATGCAACTGTCAGTAAACACAGCAAGGAAAACATTTCTTGAATATCACCTTACTACTGAATACAATTTTAAAATCAATTCATTGGATGTTTTTCCTTTCCTTTGAATAGAGAGTATAAGAAAGTAACATCATAAGTAAAAAATTTTGCAATCATAATAATTAGTATTGATTCAGTAGCTCTGACTGCTTGTACATATTTTCTTAAGCAGAATTACATAAATACATTGAAACTTTGTAGCCAATTGTTATCATTTATTGAATTTTTCCTCATATAGGTTAGGGCAACTTACACCAGAACATATAGAACTGACTTCCTTTTAGATATATTTATTCCTAGAATTGGCTATAGTTAGAAATATTTCTTTTTATATTTTTTATTAAATCATTTTATTGGAGGCTCATACAACTCATCACAATCCACACCTACATCCATTGTGTCAAGCACTTATGTGCATTTGTTTTCCTCATCATTCTCAACACTTTTGCTTTCTACTTGAGCTACTCACTTGAGGGATTTGTGAAAATATTTGAACTAAGTCTGTGTGTAGGTAGGTATATAGATGCAATCAATATCTGAAAAAAACTAGGTATTTGATGTCAATGTACATAATAATTAGACAATCTTATAGAGATGATAAAAAGGATAACGTGGCATCCCTACAGAGGGATGTGAGAAGGCAAATGGTGAGGTCATGGTATACCAGAATGCCTTGGGTACTTCCAAAGCTAAAATTTGACTAACAGAATTCATGATTGTGTTTGGTAGTTAGGGAAGAGAAAAAACTCACCCTGATTACTTCACAGGACAGTGACAGGGCTGCATCTAGAATTAAGCATCTTTACTCCCAATTCAGTTTTATTTTTTGTTAAGACATATGAATCCAGTGATGCCCACACACATACACACACACACACACACACGTATGAATCAAAAAATAGTGGAGGGAGTTATTTGGGTGGTTCTTCTGTCTACAATTTTGGATTTGTTTTGCTCCCTATCATATTTAACATTTAACCAAGGTTTTCAGTGCGTCTAAATATGAAGTTCTTTGAAAGCAAAAATTTTTATTTCTGTTTTTCTCCAATGCCCATGTAGTACCAGTCATAAGTTACCTCAACAAATTCTTATTGATTAAATAAATGCATAATTTATTCACACATTTATGCATAACCTTGGATAAATATAATCATGGAATACATACATATATGTATTTATTTGCACCCATTTGTTTGCACCCAATTATTTAGTCAAGGTTATAATATAATGTGATTATCATTTTAAACTTTTGCTGCCAAATTTACTGCCCAGTTATAGATTTATGAACTATTGATGAGATATAGGTTTATGGAGGTGATGAACTCCTCTTTGTCATCAGTGGTTATACTTGACCTTATAAAAAATAAACATGAGAAATCTTAAAATCCTTTAACAACAACAACAATAAAGCTATAGATAGGTAAGATTCAAATATGGACACAAGATTTTTCAAGTTTTGTTCAGAATAATCAATACAATTGTCTCTTAACTACTGTTAATATTATTTCAAAAGTGTCAGCAATCTTCAGTCTTCAAGTAAAAAGAAATAAAGGAAAGAACTCAGAGACAAATGGGCATTTATAAAAGTCTGAATACAGGCACATACATAGGTAACTTTATATTTAATTATAGGCAAATACATCTACGTACATATATTTATGTCAAGTACTACGGTAGCAATCCTCCACTCAAGTACTCTGTCAAGGCAAGAACACTTTTTTCTAAGAACTTGTCATTCTGTAATGCTCACCTTCTCAACACAAAGACAAAATGGGTGCATTATTAAATGTGGTGAAGAAAACTGATGGTGCCAAGTTATCAAAAGATGTACCTTCTGGGATCTTAATGACTTGAGGACAAAAAAGCAGCCATCTAGCTGAGAAGCAACAAAGCCCACATAGAAAAAGCACACCAGCCTGTGTGATCATGAGGTGTTGATGGGATCAGGTATCGGGCATCAAAGACCCAGAACAAAAAATCATATCATTGCGAATGAGGGAGGAGTGCAGAGTGGAGATCCAAAGTCAATTGGACATCCTCTCAAAGCATGGTCACAAGGAAGAGATAAGCCAGTCAGGGTGCAGTATAGCACCAATGAAATATAAAACTTTCCTCTAGTTCTGTAATGCTTCCTTCCTCCCACTATCATGATGTCAAGCCTAACTTTCAAATCCAGCTAGACCAGAGCATGCACACGGGTACAGATAAGAGTTGGAAAAGTAGAGACTCCAGAGCAGATAAACCCTTCAGGATCAATAATGAAAGTAGTGATACCAGGAGGGGATGGGAAAGATGGGAGGAGAGAGGGGAACCAATCACAATTATCTCCATATAACCAGCTTCCAAGGTGGACGGGCAATAGAAAAGTGAGTGAAGGGAGACATTAGTGAGTGTAAGACATGTAAAATAATTCATAAATTATCAAGGGCTTATAAGGGAGGGGAAAATGAGGAGCTGATATTAAGGGATCAAGTAGAAAGAGAATGTTTTGAAAATGATGATGGCAACAAATGTACAAATATGCTTGACACAATGTGTGTATATATGGATTGTGGTAAGAGCTGTGTTAGCCCCCAATAAAATGCTTTTTAAAATATCCAGTCCACAATTTCTTCTACTTAGTACATTTGAAAAAAAGAATAAATTAAACAAATACAACATAGGAACTGGTGGGAGTCTTGTGTCTTCCTCATTTATTAATTTTGTAATTTATGAAAATATTAAATGACAGGTACATTAATAAATCATCTACATTTTAAGTTTGTTATTGTCAATATATCTAACTGCAGTTGACATTTTGATTGGCTTTTTACGTTTTATTTTTGTGATCATTTAAAAAATAATTTGCTTCGAAAGAAGACACTCCTTCTCTTCCCCCTTCACACATGCATGATATCAACAGCATTCTTTTAAATATTATTTAAATGAATGGAAACATTTTATGATGTCTCAAAGACTCTGAGAGTTTTTCTTTCTTATCCTTTATTCTTTTGAGAAAAAGGTGCCTAAATCTTCCAGATAGTATTTCTTCAGCTCACTTAAAGAATTTCACCTTCTCGCTACCCTTGCATTTAACTTAATGTTTTTCAGATTTCTGAGCTCTATTACCACAATGTTGAACAAATAACTATAGTTCAAGGGTCAGGAAAAGGGTCCAGTTGTGTGAAAGGTTGAATAACTTGAAAGAAAATAGCTGCAGTTCTAAAAAAAATGTTTAACATGTTTGGGACCTCTTGAGTACTGGCAACAGTCAATTCTGTCTTATTTTGTCTCTTTACCAACAAGGTGTTAACTTTGTAGCTGCTGGGATTTGAGTTTTATTAGGTTTTCTTCTTTCATTTACTTATTAAGTTAGAAGAAACAATATTTATAGCCAAGGCAATATTTCAAAATTTATGAATCACCTCGCCACAGTGAACAACCAAGTTACATTTTTACTCTAAATTTGCTCTCATATTTTAGCCATGCTTTATTTCTATAAACATGATTCCTTAAAAACACCTTGAATCATTCAGGTTAAAACAGATGTTAAACATCCATATGAAAACTAAAATGTTATTCATTATGTATCCATACACCCAGAAGGAGAAAGAGAGCCACAGAAACACATAAGACAAGCCAATGGCTCCTGTGAGGAGTTTTAATATTAATATTTAAAGTCTTTTAGTTTCCTCTTAATTTTTTCCTTGAGATTTTGGCAAAGTAGAAAAAGAAAATTTTCCATGACTAGATGGCTTGCCATAATTTAAGGAAAAAAATCACCAGCAAGTAATTGGGATCAATCTATAAACTAAAGAGGAAAACCGAGAGTGAATGGGTAAGTCCAGACATGCAAATGTGGAAATGTGGCACAGTGAATCCATTCACCTCTACATTCCTTGGGGAATTGCTAAGTGAAGCACATCAAGCCACTAAAAGTCAGGGCCAAACCCATACTTGTTACCATTAAGTCATTTCCAACATATGGCAGCAATATATTTTCCCAGAAAGAACCATATATTCCATGATATTTCCAGTGGTTATAGTCTGAGGAGGGTAGCACACCAGATGTATCTTCTGTAAATTTGAAGCTCCTACCTCTTGGTTGATAGCGAAGAACAAATCATTTGTGTTGGAGGATGAGATACGGTTTCAGGTATTAAAACATAATAGCAATTTAAGAAGTTCTCTTGAAGACTGAATGAATGTAAGAAAATATTAATTTCAAATAGTTGAAACCAAAAGGACCTAACACTTAAGGAAAGTTTAATTTTCAACTGTGTAAAATGAGCTATTAAAAAGCATCATGGTAGTACTCTTAAAGGGAAAAAAACCTGTAAAATAGCTATTACAAGTTAAACTGAAACCTTGGTCCTCATATAGAAGAGTATGGATATCCGCTGTTCATCAGCTATACTAATGTCTACCTATGGTTACCAGAAAGAAAGCCAATTTTGACACTCTGGTCCCATGCTAATCCATGGAACTAAAGTTACATAAATAAGTAACTTCTATTTCCAAGTTACAGAAATTAAACCAAAACCCCAAAACAACAAAACATAAATCCAGGAATGAGTTCTGGGATCACACTAAATTCTAACTACAATTTAAGAATATTTAGTTCTTACATCATGGCCCACCTTCCAGAAATTATCACTGAAGTTAAGGATGTGTACAGCAAAATGTGATGAAGATAAAAGATGGTGCCCAACTACCTACTGAAATAGGGTCTGGGGTCTTAAAGACTTATATTCAAACAAGCAGCCATCTGATCGAGGAACCAACTATGTCCACACAGAAGAAGCATGTCAGCTTGTGTGATTCAAAGATGACAATTGCAAAATTAGAATATGGTGAAGAGAAAAGTATCAGAGCTAAAATTATGAGCACCAAATTTGGAGAAGGCTATGGAGAATAGTGGGAGCCCAAAAACTATCTGCAGAATATCTGGAAGACCAAGCTGCTGGCAGATCCTCTTTAGCCAAAGGTTTGCATGTCAAACAGTCTGACTGTCAGGCAGAGACCACTGGAGGCTTGATTATGCTGGGTCAAATTCAATACCTGACCAGTTGGCCTGAATTAGTATTGGGTGCAAGTATCTCTAGTTGTTCAATGACAGAAATTTCTTCGCTGGCTTCTTGAATGTATGTTTTGGGGGGGGGGCGGTCTTTTTCTGATTATGCATCATTTGTATTTTGCCTTTATACTAATATGACCTTATCTTTACCACCTTAGTGTGATTTGTCTTTCACTGCTTTCTGTTGAGTCTCCCAGCTGTGAGGTACAGGAGGAGTGGTTGTGTAATTATGATAACTGATACAAGGTATTATAGGGTGTGGGCAAGAGGGATTTCAGGAGCAAGCAGTGGAGGAGGGAGGATAGTGGTGCACTAGAACTGGCTGTGATTGCACAACTCAGTTTAAAGGTGATATCACCTTGGGGGGGGGGGTGGCGAGGCTCTAAGAGAGGGTGGTGATTGTATAACTCCCCTTGAAGTGATTGAATGATTGAACTGTTCAATTGTATGTTTCATGAATTATGTGCCAATAAAACTGTTGGGAAATAGTGACTGAGAGTTTCCTTAGGGATGCTGTAAGTTGGAACTGACTGAATAACACCTAAAAACCTCCAAAATATAGTGTAAGAGAAGTTAAACTTTATCCCTATTCCAATGGTTGCTTTTTTCTTCATCCAGGAGATAGCTCTTGAATATTTGGAATTCCACAGAAAGCTCCAAGTTGCAGTTTATATATCTTTTCTTGTATCATTTTTTCACTTTTGAAAATTTTTTTCATATTTTTCACATTATGAATGTTTGTGTTTGTCTATGCTTCCTTAATGAATTCCATTTAGTTTTTTGAGTGCATAATGAGAAAAATCTTTTATGCTATTTAATTGAATAACTTTAATTGCAGTAGTCCACAACTTAATAATTGTCTCAAGTATCTAAGCTTTACTTCAGAATGGATCTGGCTATTTGAGAACTCTGAGAACAAGAGCACAGCCCCCAAATCATTCCAACAGAGTAAAGACAAACACATAGAATTTTTCTAAAACTTACTTATCCTCCAAAGGTACACTTCTTAAACTGTGCTTGGCTGACAGCAGCCAGGAAATAATGGTGAAGTTTAAATATGAAAAGTAGTCACTTTTGATATCACATGTCTGATCTAGGATCAGACAATATATGGTCAGCATGAGAAATAATGCATTTTTACAGTAGTGTTCCTTTAGAGGAGCCAGGGTAAGCTTGCCTTGTAGAGCAACTTCCAACAGTAGGCATGGGCAGTTCATTCTCAAGAGCACAAACTAATGAAAATGTGGAGCAACTATCACAAACTTCACAGCCATCTTTGCATTTACCATAAATTATGCTCCTGGAAAAGGCATTGTAATTAACAAAGGAGAAAAAGAGCCTGATTTTCTCATTGAAGCAATGTTACAATCTAAGCACTTGCAGGGGCTTCTGCCTAATGACTTATAGAAAGGACAGCAAACATCACATTTAATTAAATATATAACGTACCTGAATGCTATAAGAGCTAAAGCTTTTTGAGGTGTGTGGGAGATATTTAATGTATCATGATAAAGTATTTAATATTTTCTAAATTAGAAGTCTCTATGAAAGTTTCTAGATATGATAAAAAGTAAATATAAAATTTAATACATTTGCAACTAGAATTAGTAGAGATGATGTGCATTACAAAATACATCAAACATGTCATCATGCAGAAAAGCAAGGGGTACAATTATCTGTGAAAAGAACAGCTAATTGTGGTTTACATATGGATCCCTAAGTTCTCCACTAAATGAGTAAATAAATTTAAAAGAACCTCTCATTAAATATACCAGATTATTGAGAGCATTTCAAAAGTATGGAAAGTCACCAACATTGGAGGACCCCAATGGGAGAAAGGTAAGGGTGGGTAGATTAAGCAATAGTCTAGAAGGCTGGTCATTATATAGTAAAGGAGGACAGAAGTTCCTAAGCAACAGAAGAAACAGCAGCATTGGTGAGTGGTGTAGAATATGTGGTTGATGGAGATAAGTTGTTTGGACTGTTGAATGTAGAGTTGATAGGCTGAAATATAACACACACACACCACACCTAATCCATCATGAAAAAAAGAAGAGGTAAATGAAATATGGGCAAGAAATCAAGGTATCAGGTAGATATCGGTAAAGCTGTGCTTATTTTAAGAGCGTTAGCGCTAATGTGGTGAGCACAATTATACAGAAAAGATCAGTTTACTATTGACATTGAACACAAAAGGAAAAGCTTTATGAATGCTAAGAAAATATAGGAGAGTTATATCACACACAATCCTTTACCCCTGTGTGTGTGTGTGTGTGTGTGTGTATGTGTGTTTAAAAGAAGAAGAATTGGGCTGAGCCCTGGTGGCCTAGTGGTTGTGCGCGGGACTGCGGCCCACTGGGACGGAGGTTCAATTCCAGCAGTGGGGCTGGGCCTCCTACTCCCACCACCGGAGAACAGTGATGCCCCCCAAAAAAAATAAAATAAAAGAGGAAGAATCCAGTGTAGGCTACATTGTGCAATGGAATCAGGAATAGAATTATTCTTTTATACTGATAGAAATATAGTCCAATATTTGATAAAACTCTTGAAATAAATAACCTGATAAAAGAAGAATTCTGATTTTTTTTATTGAAAACCACATAATTTAAAGTAATTTCACTTAAAAAAATCTTTGTTATTCATTGAAAAATTGGTATGTATATGTGTGTGTTCACATTCACAAACACACATCTATGTGTGTTTGTTTTGAGAGTAAGCAAAAATTTCTATATGGATATAATTTGGTCTTTCTTACTTTGTTTTGAGAGTAAGCAAAAATTTCTATATGGATATCATTTGGTCTCTGAGTCTAGAAAACCCAATGTAAGAATGTCTTCTGATAGGATTAAAAATTGAAGTTCAGCATAGCCTGCTAAAACAATGGAAGGGATTAATTTCCTCTTTATTGTAGTACCATGACTGAACTGATTGTTAATATTATTTTCCTTGATGTTTACTGGCTCCTTGAGTCTAGTATTAGACCAATGGAAAATGCGCAATGTGGTATAAACCATTAAGAAGTCAATTCAATACAACCAATAGAATATGAGAAAGCATTCACTCTATTGTATTAAAAGGATACACTTGGGAGAAGTGTCACTTACTGCAGCAGTTATGATCACCTTGACTAAGAGAATCATCCCAGAGTTCCCTTCCTTCTGTCTTTGTTTAGTCCCAGAAGGCTTGGTCTTCATGACCATTTGGATCTGAAAATCTTTCAGCTACTGGGTCTCATCAATGTCATTACTTTTGTCTAGCACTCACTTCTGCTCCCTGGTATGCAGGTTCTCCAGGAAGAGAAAAAACTTTGAAATTTGTACTCAAGTTTTCACATCAACTCATGACTCATATTTTCAGATCTGAAATTTGTACTCAAGTTTTCACATCAACTCCTGACTCATATTTTCAGATCAGTAAAATGAGAAAGAAAATTTACTATTTGTTCTCTGAAAATTGCTAAAAATCATGATACACCTAGGTATCATATAGGTGATGCCCCCTAAGATTGTGCAGTTTGCAACCTGTATAACTGCAGAGCATTGATTGACATCATCAAAAGCATGTGTACATTTTCACTCATGAAACTTTTTATCTTCAATTCCAGAAAATTTTTTTCCTGCTTTTCCTTTCAGGATTTGTTCTTCATTTGAGAAGATTCCATTCCTTAAATAAGCTTTGAAACTGGGTTTCTAGATTAGCTATTTTATGACATAAAATGTCCATGAATTTCCAGTTACCCAGCCATAAGCATTCTTTTATGTTTTTGAAATAAAGATTTCATTTGAAGGCTTTCAGTGACTCAGCTATTCCTGATAAAGAAAGAGATGTGAGATTAAAAATCTATGGAGGGATCCAGAATGAAACAGAAACGTGCATTAAAGAGTGCACATATGTGCCTTAAATGAGCAAACATTATAAATAAATAAATAAAGTTGGCATGATTTCTCTGTATTGCATCACATAGAACTGGAAGGCAACCTACTTCCCAGTTGTGCAGTATAGACCTAACCCATTACAAAGTTGCTGGAAATTTTCCATTGATCATAATTATCCTTGTGGCATTATGGTCATGATCCATTTTAATCTTCTCTTACATGGATTGTGAGTTAGAAAGGAAAACATCAACTCCCCCTGCAAAATAAAACCTGCCAGCTTAAGTTGGTTTAGGCATTGTAGAAATAAGCATTTTGCACCTCCCAATATAGGCTGAAATGTTCTAATGATTTTTTCTTTAATTGCAATAATTAGCAAGGTGTAGTTAAACATAGCACACTAAGTGAGAGTAGGAGCCATAAAACTCTCAGGAAGCATCATCAGAAGGGGCCTCCTGCTGCTGGGAAGCATCAGGAAGGCAGCAGCTCCCACTGAGATTTCCCAGCAGCACTCATAGCTGTGGGAGAATGGAAAAGTGACAGTGTGCTCGACACCAATCTAGGAAATAGATGGCTCATCCTTAGAGATCACTTTAGATAACTGGATGGCTCACAGAGACTCTAACTAGGTAAAGGAATTCTTAATGTTTAATAGGCATAAATGGGTGGATAGATGGATGGATGGATGGATGGATGGATGGATGGATGGATGGATGGATGCCTGAGAAATACTAAGTTATCACTTACCTGAATATACCAAATAAGTTTTGGCAATAAATTCTCATTTAACTGTGTTTAAGCAATTGAGATGTGGGAAAAAAATTTCCTCCTCTCTTGCATTTAGGTATCTGACAAAACTGATAACACGTATAGAAGACTTAGCACCAGAGCTCACTCTGGAAATTTGCTAATAATTATTTGATTTGTTAACAGTCGTTTAAATGACTGATCATTTTTTATTGATAATTGTATAAACTACTGAGAACCTATGCTGGGTGAGGTATGTCCCTGGGCATTGCAGACAGTTTGAGCTTGACAACTAACAGAAGAAAACCTGGTGATTTGCTTGCAAAAAGATGACCGTCACAAGTCCTGTGATGGTTGGACTTGTACTGCGTGGGGTAGGCATGGGTTGAGTTCAATTGTGGGTGAGGAAGAAACTAGCAATCAACAAGCATATAGTTTCAGATTTCCTAAACTTGTCAGCATAATCAGGGAGATAAATATTCAAGCACACATATAGAATAAAGAATAAAATAATAAATTCACAACTGGTAAGAGATTGACAGGAAACACTGGGAGAGACTGATGAACAGTTGGCTGGAATGTAGAAACTTCCACATTTCAGAACTTTGGAAGGAAGGCCCTCTTGGGATTACTGTGGAACCTCAGAGGGCAGAAATAATTATGAAAGGTCAGGAACTAATGATAAAAGGCCAATGCTTGTCATTGTGATGCCCAACCCCACATATTGTTACTTATATAAACAAAATCCAGACCATAACTTTAAAGTTTTCATGTTGTTCACATTTTTCTGTACTCACAAAAAAGATTTCCCATGTCTAAATAAAAATTTCTTTTCAGTGACACATTGGCTTATTTTTTTTAATTCTGTGGTTTTGGTTTTCTTCTTGGTGAACTAAAAGAAAAAAATCAATGAGATAACCATCTATTTTCTGTTTATGTTTACATAAGTAAACCAAAATTTTATCTGAAAATCTTGAGCACAAAATTATATTGTTGGGCTGAGCCCCGGTGGCATAGTGGTTGTGTGCGGGACTGTGGCCCACTGGGATGGAGGTTCAATTCCTGCTCACAGGAGCAAAGGCTCGGCCTCCTACTCCCACCATCAGGGCAGTGATGCCTAAAATAAATAAATAAACAAAAAAATTTTAATTATATTGTTAAAGCTGCAAAAGCTCAAACTTTTGTAAGGAGGAGGCCTGTCAAAGTACAATTCAAAGACTGTAGTTGCTAGTCTCAGCCTATGCCTGAAGCAGACAAAACCCTACCTGGCCCGACATAGTCTTTACAATCATTGTATATTTGAGTCCATTCTGTTAGGTGCTGTGCTAATTCATCTCATTAATAATGCTCTTCTTCCTTTTCTTTCTACCACTCTTCTTCACTAAGCAAGACGTCCATCGCCAGGCTTTTTCTTTCTGATAACCCCAAGGTATCAGTTCTAATATGCCCAAAGTATATTAGATGCAGTTTCACTGTCCTCACATAGTGATCATTTTGGCTATATTTTTTCTAAGATAGATTTGTTTATTCCCCTGGCAGTGAGTGGTTCTTTCAAAATCCTTCACCAAGATAGAATTCCTGAATAAAAATAAGATTCTTAGTAAATGTTAGCTTGCTGCTGGAGGACCGTGAACTGGTTCTAGTTCATGATCCTTTGTATAAAAGAACCACTGCCTGGCTTGCCCCATCCTCACAACTGCTATGTACAAACCCAGTGCTGCAGTCTCTGGTGTACTTCTTCCCAACATAGATATATTTGTTGTTATGGCAGTCCTTGCTAATTTTGATATTCTTCACCAGCACCATAACTCAAATGCATCAATTCTTCTTCAGTCTTCCTTATTTAATGTCCAACTTTCACATATATATGAGACAATTGAAAATACATGACTTGTGTCAAGCACACCTTAGTCTTTAGTTGCTTTTCTACAATTTAAAAGATCTTGTTGGGCTTGCACTTAATTTTGGAACTAATCTAAGAACAATTGATGCTTATGACATGGCACTGCTGAGGATTCACCATAAAAAAAGAAATCAATGAAGATATAAGTCTTACAATAAAGTGTGATGAAGAAGTCAGATGGTACCGGCTACCAAAAAGAATAGTGTCTGGGTCTTAAATTTTTGAATTCAAACAAGCAGCATCTAAGTGAGGTGTCAGTAAAATCCACATGGATGAAGCACAGCCGCCTGTCTGATGCAAGTAGATAAATAATAAAAGCCATATCCAAGGAGGGGATGGTATTGAAGCTTAAATTGTGAACACCCAAATTTCAGAAAGCTATGGATGATAGTATGAGCCCCAAATCCATTTGTAGGGTTCCTATGTGGATTAAGTGAACCCCATCTGACCATAGTCGAGGGATATCAATAGTGTTACTATTAGAGAGGATTGCAAACTCAAATATGGTACGTGAATCAGTTCAAAATATTATATTTTATCATTTAGTCTCCCATTTTAAACTTGTTCTAGTTTTTAATATTTCCTGCTTCTTTTTCTTGAACAAATTTTTTTCTGGTTTATTTTAATATTTTTGGTCTTTTCTTTCATTTGCTTTAGACAGATATTTACTTATGTGTTTTGTTTGTTTGTTTTGGTATGTCTTCTAGTATATGAAATGTAGACTGATATTTCCAGATCCACTGCCATTGAGTAAATGTCAACTCATAAAGACCTATAGAACAAGGTAGAATTACCCCTGTGGGTTTCTGAGACTGTAATTCTTTACGGGAATAGAAAGATCATCTTCCTCCCCTGGAGTAGCTAGTGTTTTTGAACTTCTGACCTTTCAGTTCACAGACAAATTTGTAAATACTACACTACCCGGGTTCTTTATATGAATTCCAGGGTAAGCAAAAAGAAATGGTAACTTGTGTGTTGGTTTGGGGGGCAGGCAGGGTAGGGAAGCATACTTGGAAGCAAATAGTGTATGCAAGAAGAAAAAAAGTGTATGATATATGAATTACATCTCAATAAAATTATTTTTAAAAGAAAGCACTGATGAGAATAAACTTTGGAAAAATACTATGTGAAAAAGGCCAGTTGAAGGAGGACAAATCAAATTCATTTGAAATATCTATAGGTAGATACATAGAGACCAATGTAGCCTAGGGGACACAGAAGGAAGTGAGAATGGGAAACTATTGGTTAAGAGGAAACGAGCCTCTGTTTAGGGCCATGAACACCTTTTGGGAAGAGATAGTGGTGATGGTAGTACAAAATGGTGAATGTAATTCATATCACTGAATTGTAAACTTCAAAATGGTAGTTTCTGTTATCTATAACCAAAACTAAAGCTGTTGTTGTCAAGTGGATGCTAACCCTCAAAGCTAGCTTCATTTGTCTCCCACAGAGAGACTAAGGCGGACTCACACCTTTAAGTTAACTCAACACATTGTGCCACCAGGGTTACTTTCAGCCATGTATAGTTCAGTTCAAGAAAACAAGAAGCTTAAATCCAATGCAGTGTAATTATAGATAAAGTACGGTGGTTAAGAACAGTGTTATCACTCAGAGAATTGGATAAGATACTTGGTAGCTTATGATTTTATGTTAATGTTGGAGTAATAATTCGAAAATAAAGATGACAGTGTTTGCAAAATTTGAAAGATGTAATCAATGACAATGAATATACAGATATTATTGAATTGGTAGGTGTTCTGTTGTGTATATTTACAACAAATAAACAAAATAAATAAATATATTTAAAACCCTTGTGCAATGGATGTACATACACAATGCAATGTACCATTTTATCTCATGATTATTACTGCATACTGGGTACTGATTTTGGATCCAAACAAGATAAAACTCTTGAAAATTTCAATCATTTCTTTTTAGTGAAGAGTTTTAAAAAATTAGTAAGAGTATAAAAGCAATCACCCCACAAAAAAAGATGGGGGGGGGCATAGACCCATGAAGTTCCAACTCTCATGCCTTTCACTTCATATGTAGTTTTTTTTCATGATCATCTGAAAGAGAACCACCCCCCCAAATCTGTGTATAAAATAGCCCGTGTATTATCTCAGTTTCTTAGTTCACTTGGAGGTCGTAGTGAGTTGAGGTGAGATTGAGACCTCGCTATACATGTCATTTATACTATCACTACCTCTTTTCAGTTGACCCTGAGCTCACAAAGTCCTGATGCACATTGTGTTAGTGTAGGTAAACTAGAGAAACAAATATGTAGAAATGCATATATGTAGAGGAGACAGCTTTATATTTAGGGTAAGTGTACACTCAGAAAGCATCCCAACCCAGTCCAGTTCAAGCTCATAAGTCTTAGTCCATATGTCCAACATCGATCTACAAAGTCCTCCTCAAACTCACAAAACACACACAATGATACCGGATGCAGGAGGGTCATAGGCCAGTGGTAGAAAGTCTTTGAACCCAGAGGTGGTGTAAGCATCTCACAGCTGGCAGTTGTCTCCATGATGCTACTCCAGCAGGCAGCGCTACATCAGGGTAAGTCCTTGTGATTTCTCCTCAGGGGTATCTTGCAGGGAGTGAGCCTTGCCAGCTGAAGCAGCAGACTGGTTAAGGCAGCTGCACCCTTGTCTGACCATCAGAGAGCAAGAGACCTGAGAACAAGGAAGGCAAGGCTGACAGAACCATTTATCTCACTGCCCTTCAATTAACCCCACATGTGTTTATTGGCCAGGTTGGCACAATAAACCTCAACTGTGTCACATGTTAACACAAAATGCTACTGGACTTTTGCTATAACCATCTTCTGCTGCAAACTAGATTAGTGCAATAAGTTTACCACAGGCTATTTTCTTGTTTTAGAAATAACCAGTTCTTTCTTCTTAGTCTGCATTAGACTGGAAGTTCCTCTGAAACACGTATGCATGGAAAGGTAGGGTAAGGGTGCATATTGGTTAAAAATGGAACCCTAGTCTTCCATTTGGAAGGCAAAAATCCACCTGTCAGTCAAAAGGAGCATGTGCCAGTCCCTCGGTGAGACTATATTCCTAGTCTGTTTACAAATGTATACCTCAGGTCTTGGACAGACCAATACTGCCATTTCCCTTTACGAACAAAATTTTACCGAACAACCTGCTTCAGGGGATAACTATACATCACATGGTCGTGAAATTTGCACACAATCTAGGTCAGGTGGTTAATGAAACCATAAAATATAATATGTCTGCAGTCCTAAACGTCACTCTTTTCCCTCGGCCTGCGTGGTTAAGAGAAAAGACTGTATTTATTACCAGAAGACCCTTTTCTCACCATATGAGGCACTAGCCAGCTCCTTGTAAATGAACATCACCCCATTGCAAAGGCAATTTATGTCTGCTCCTTAAAGATGATGCAAAGAATGCACAAAGGAGAGGGAAGATAAGAAATCTCGAGAATCAAGTTGATGGCTTCAGGCTAAGGTGGTTATTAAGTCCCAAACTGTTTTTCCTTCACTTTTCCTCAATGCTAAAAATAAAAACAATTATTGTCAGGATGCTCTCAAATTAGAACACATTTGTCGTTTTTAAAGGCAACTAGAACTAAACTTCAGTTCAGCAGAACAGCAGAGGTAGAGAAAACAGAGGTGCCCAGGGCTTGTTCTCTCAGGTGTGGCTCCAGGTAGAGAGGGAAGGACCTGAACATCTGAGCTTGGGCTGATGCAATAGTATTACATGCTGCTTCTAAGGCCCACCTCTGTGCTTCTTGGGAGAAAGAATTCCGCCAAAAGACACAGCAGGCTACCAAACATCAGAAGGTTTCATTGAAAGTAAAAATGCAAAGCATAGGAAAGCTTTAGAACACTTGACAGAGGTTCAAGTGGGCAGTTCAGGAAAGATGTTTGAGTGCCCTGCCTGCCCAGTGCGCTTCCCTTTCATCATCCCTGCCCCCCACCCCCAGCCCTCAACATTGCCACCTTCACCTATGAATTGGCCAGTCAAGCTCTAGGTATTATTAGCCTAGGTTCTCTGGTACTGTTTTACTGGTTAATTTCTCATTTCCTGTACCAGGTTCCCTTTCACCACCACCCCACTATAGCCTATCGAACAACCTAGCTTTCCACCTACCCACCTTACTGAAAACCCGAGTTTATGTCTGTGCAAAGGGTGACAGAAGATTCCACACCGGTTCTCTTGGTCCCACTCAAGAGACTGGGGCCAAAATTCATTTTGGGAACTGACCTAGTAATTTTCTTCTGGAACCACTTGCTGCTGAGCTGGGGTGGAAGAATGGTTTGGTCCTGCTCTGCTTGCTGGCATGTGTTGGGGGTGAGGGGAAGGTGGAAGGGGTGGACAGTCATTGGGGTCAGAATACACAACTGGCAAAGTCAAAGAAGTTGAAGTCACTTGATGGTTCTTGGGGAACCAGACCTGCTGGTATGAGCACATCATAGTGTACAGTTTTCACAATCATTTGGAACTTAATGTCAGCTTGGCAAGGGTCAAGGTTCACAATGATACCAAGTCTAGTATCAAGGGAAGAAAGAGCGCTTGCTTGGCTATATGTCTATTTGTCCAAGGGGGCACTTTACAGACAAAAAATGTCAAGAGACAGAGTTCTAAGTGGTTGTCAGAGGGGAACTTTTCCTCTCTTTCTTGAAGACATGATTCAGCTCCTCAGCCAGGCCAAGGTGCTTTGTGATGCAGGGACCTCTGCTTCAGCGGCCTCTTACTCTGGGCGGTTGGTGTCTGTGGATAAATAGATAAGGGTTGAGATGGGTACACAGAATACATCTGAGCATTCCAGGCACCTGCACTGCTATGGAAGTGGAAAGTCAAGCAGGAAAGGACCATTCTACATAGGGGTTAGTTGAAATATGTGTGACCAGTCCTTCCATGTTTTTCTGAAGTTTGGGTCCCAGAGTCATATAAATGAGAGACAGGGGGTTGTGACCCAACTTCCTGTTGCAACCTCTAATACTTGGCAGGGGAAGTGAAAAACAACCATTTTGTTAGTTTCTGCATCAAACCACAGAGTGGGTGCACAGACACAACACAAAGTTTCAAAGGAAATCACCTTGATCTAGCTGAAGGAACAAGTCCTCATCCAAAGGAAGGGCAGGGGAAGGTTTTTATCCAAAGCAGCTGTGTCTCTGGGCACAATTTTCCAGGGGCACCTTTAAAGATTTGGTTAGCCAGAGGATTGGGATCGCCGAGTGGTGTGAGGCACCATGTGTCTCTCAGTGTTGGCTGATAAGTGGAGGATCTTGGAAGGGTTAGGCAGGACCATCTTCACTCTGGAGGAATCTGCACCATCCAAATGTAGGCATGAACTTTTATATTACAAATGTGGAGACCTCCTGAGATTTTTTTCTCTTTGTGTAGGATTTCTCTTAGCACCAGGAAGGTTTGCACATAAGGAGCACCTCTGTCTATATGTCTAGTTGCCGATAAAATATGTCTAAATGTAAGATGGTCATATAGTTGAAACTCCCATTTGGGAGCCAGGCCTCCCCATCTTCTAGTATATACAGTGACCAATTCTATCACAATAGAATTCTGCTCTCTAGTGTTTAGTGATCAAACTTATTCCAATTCCTCAGACTGCATCTCAAAGGCAAACTCTGGGTGCAGAGGCTTGCTTTCTCATCTGTGAGAAACCAGAGCAGAGTTGAAAGGATTGAAAGTCTTTGTTTCTGCTTGCCCAGCTTTTGCATGGAATGGCATGGAGGGGTGTTCTGGTCAGTACCTATGGTCTGAGATAACCTTCCTGCACAACTGGTTTGCCCTGAATCCCCACCCTCCTGATGGGGTTAGTGCTTTCTACGCCTCCAAGTCTTAGGTTCCCAGGGAGATCAGCCAGATAGCAAGTTCCGTAACATTCAGCTATTTTTATATTCTTTGGCCCCTTCCTACTATGAAGGTTAAATACTATAGCATCTGGCTTCCTCTATGAGTGATTCTCTGTCAGAAAGGATGTGCAAGGATTAATTGAAATTCCCATGGAATAGGTAAAAACTCAAATGAAGGTGGCAGGTGAAAGGGATTGTCGGAAAGCTCACAGGCAGCTAGCTTGCTTTCTACACCAGGAGGCAAGGCTTCATCCTGCTCCAATACCAGCTACCACAGGAAACAAACTTGGTTCAGAGCTCATTGGAGCTGGAGAGAGCCTGGGTGCTGGTCCCCTGCCCTGGGCTCAGGCTTCAGTGGGCCATCACCTTGAAAGAGATCAGTGGTCAGAAGCAAGTATGCTTCCCACTGTCTCCATGTGCTATGGGCTGGGCTCAGGCCACCTCTGCCCAGGTCTACTTGTTCCAGTGGAGAGTCCAACCCTGGTGGTCTCTCGTTAAGCTACGGGAAAAATGAAATGTTTAATGGCCCCACTCAAGCAGAGATTCATTGAGATTAAACATGGGCATGCGCCTCATGGTAGGGGGCCTTAGCAGATGACAGCTCTCCAGCATAGTGGGAACTGGACTCTGGGATACAGCCTCTGCGTGGCAGTCTCAGCAGCTCATGCTGTATGTGGGCATCTGTGAGCAGCACGAGCCTCAGAGCATTGTGTAGCCACACAGGTAGTTGGAGCACCAGCACTTTTGTTTGTGGCACAGGACCCTGCCGAACCAACTTGGTCCCATGCACTTTGGGCATTGATGGCTGGCTCAGTGGCGATGGAGTGAGCCCCGTCACTAAACTACATGGACTTGGTGGCTATTCAGGCCCCATCCTACCCTTGCGTCCTGGCCAGTTGGCTCCCAGGTTCCCAATCCAGTCACAGATATTCCCAAGAGAGCCTCCTGCTGGGTGACGCTGGGTCTACAGCCATGGAGAATGCACAGCAGCACACACTTTCTTTGAGCCACCAGACCTCAGGCTCCAGCATGCAGGACACAATTGGGAAGGGTTTGGGAGCTCGGGGCTGGCACATGCAAAAAAGAAATCAGATAAGGGGAGCTGTAGGTCAGAAGTAAGTGAATGCAGAGCAAAGTAAAAGCTTTTGTGTGAGATCTCTAACATAGTACAGTGAGGGATTTCTTACTAGTTACAAGACAAGATAGGTGCACGATGGTACAAAAGATGTTACAGTATATTTTAAGCTCATTCTAATAATTGGTTCTTAGTCTTCTTGGAAGAAAGAATTTAGCCAAGGGACACAGTAAGCAGCAAAGCATAGGAATTAGAAGTCTCTCAAAGCTTAGGAAAGTGTTAGAACCCTTGAGAGAGGTTCAAGGAGGCAACACAAGAGAGAGGGGTCTGGTTCTTGTTTGCTAGGTGAGTTTCTGTTTGATAGGCTCTCTCTCTCTCTCTCCCCCCCCCCCACACACACACACACATACACACACACAAACACAGGTACACTTCTATGTGTTATTGGGCTAGATTTTTGTGTGATTTTTTTTGCTGATCTATTTCTCATTCCCTGGAATAGTGTTCCCCACCCCCACCCTCCACCCCAGCTCTAAATGACCAGCCTACCTAACAGAAGTTGGTGGAATGAGGCATTATAAAAGGAACTTGAGAAATCTCATAGGATGTTTTCGCTGGGGTAGTGATGCTATCTTGTGCATTGTAATTACATTAAAATACCTTCAAAGTACCCTGAACAGGATGAGATTGATGGCAGCTCCACCTGAAAGGTGTCATTTTTATTCAAAATGATAAACCTCAGTGAAACAAGATGGTGAATTACTAAAAAAGAACAAAACCCAAACTCATAGTCTTGAGTCCAGTGTGTCAGATTCAAACTGGGCTCCACAGATATTTCAATGGCCACGTTTTTGGAAAGAGTGCTCTTTTCTTCCTGTGTACCTCCAGGTGCATTAAAGGAAGCTGACATGCCAACCATGGCTCTACCAAGAGACACCTCAAGAGATGTGTTAATCACGTTCAGCCTCTTCCCACCTCTACGACTACCCAAAGAATGATCTGCTGAAGTATCAGTTACAGATAACCAAAAAGCATCTCCACTATCTTGACAGAGAGGAAGAAATAAAAAATGTGCAACACTGAGTAGAATAGTGAGGCAAATTATACAAATGAGGATTTGATTCTGAAAATGAAATTGTCTCCCCTCCTATGTCTCACATTTGTCCTTAATGTATTTGGACATGTAAGCCAAACAAGGTTTGACTGTGCCCTTAATTACTGAGGTAGTTGTCTGATTCTTCACTTTGCTTTTGTCACTCCAGCTTTGAGTCTTTGAATCCCACAATCGATCCTTTCGGTTGTTGCAATCATGGGGGAGAGGGGATAAGTAATAATTAAATGAATCCAAGCCATTTTTTTTGTTGTTAAGTCATATTGATAAAAGCCTGCCCCAAACCCACCTCACTGGTTTTCAGTCAGTTCCCACTGACAGCAACTCTATAGGACAGAATAGAACTGCCCGTGGGCTTTCCGAGGCTGTCATCTCTAAGGAAGCAGGCAGCCATCTTTTTCTCTCAAAATCCACTGTCCCCTTTAGTTAACTGCCACATACTCTATCATCAGAGCTCCTGAGAAGAGCCAGCATATATTATATAGAGAATTACATATATACTTTTATATTTAATATTATATGTAATATGGTATCACATATGTGTATATGTATACATATGAAAGATTTAGCTCATGGAAATGTATCCATGAGATTATAGAGACTGACAAGTTTAAATTCATTTTGCAGATAATAGGATTCTCCTGACTTATGTTGATAATGAATTCAAGATTGGCATCTGACACAATCAATGTACCTGTAGGTAGATTTAAAGAAGCTGAGCATGTCAAAAAGCAAGAGACTCCTGGATGCTAAAGGGAATGGAAGAGGTTGAAAAGGTAAGATGGCAGGCTGGTGACTCCAGCTGGGAAAGATAATAGATAATAGGGTACGCAGACAAAATGATAGGCCTCTGGCTCAAGTCCAAAGAAATAACAATTGGTGTGGACACAGGGTGAAGACCCAGCAAAAAGAAAAAGATTGTGTCCATAGTGTCTGTATATTGGAAGCAATCCATAACTCTGGGGAAACTCCCTTTCATTTGATTGGTTGCTGAAAGCATAACCCATCCTAAAAGCAATTGCATTATATCTGATTTCATCGTGGGGGGTGACAACATCATGGTTGATAATCCAGTCATCAAATCAATAATCATTTATGATAAATCTTATATTAAAGATAAAAAGTCAACTTCTTTTAAAATATTGTCACATTTTTAAAGTACAAATGTTGGCTTCTCAAAACACACATGATTTTTGCCATGTAAATATTTTATTGAGCTTGGAAATTATTCAGCCTTCTTCCACAATTGTGCTTATTCATAGAAGGCTATGGTTGAAGGCATCTATGATTTGAGAGTTGAAAGTGTGAACTTAAACATCCCCTATATTATGCATGGATCACAAATCTCCCCGGGCTGTAATTACTCTTCTTCTCTCCTGACTTTCAAAATCACAGGGCAAAGGGCAAGTTCATCCAGGTTGTCCTCTAATTCTTTCACTCCCCAAACTCTCCTCAGTTTCAGGATAGAGTAACTAACTGCTGGCTTTTAGTGTGGACCCTGTGGCACTTCTAAGAGAAGAACTGTCTTTCCTTTTCATGCAATTGTAAAATGTCCAGAGATGCTTAGCCATGAGGCACTATAAAAGTTTAAGATAGTATTGTTAAAAGGACACAGAGAGGCTAGTGACAGAGAAGATTCCTCGGAGCTTAAAATATATGTACAGTAAGGTGACCATCCACTTTGGTTTTTTTATGTTGTTTTAGTTTCATTTTCATTTTATGCCAACAGAGCTCCAGAAGAGAGTATTCATTTGAAGCCTTACAGTGGGAACACAAATAAGCTTTTCTTTGCACCAAAGGAATTGTAGTTTGACTGAATTGATAAGTTTGCATCCTCCTCAGAACAAGTAAGGGAAGGGCAATGTATTTATTAGCCAACAAACAAAGCACATTGCTCCTCCCTCTGGTGCTTCCTTCTGCCTCACATTATTCCGATCCTGAGAAGCACTTCGTGGGGGATGCAATGGCCTCTTTGCCATGTTTTCTTTTCAATTCTTTACTGAGAAGGTTTACAAAACAGATCAATTTTCTATTCAACAATACACATTTTGTCCTTCTGTTTCAGCTGCGTTTTTTTGGGGGGGGAGCGGTGGAGGTTGTTTGTTTTTAATGATTTTAAGTTTGGGTCCATATTTTCTTTCACTTTACCCAGAATCTTCAAATATGACTCTTTCAAGAGCAGTTGGTGATAGCCACCAGGCGCCATTTAACTCTCCTGCATTCAGGGTCATAAAAATGGATGTTCCAGTGGTCCATTGTTGAAATAGTTTAGATGTGTCTTTTCTTTTTCACAATTCGTCCAGCATTTGGAGTCTGTACTTCTTTGGAAGGAAAGACATCCTAGGTTTTGTGTTAGACTGCTTCTAAGAGACTTAAAAGACTTGGAGGGTAGTGCCATTGCCTTTCAAGGTCCGTAGCCTACCAACCTCATGCAGTGACTGGTTCACAACTTTATATCATAATAAGTATCTTATCTTACATTTGGACGATATATTTTACTTTTTTTGAAAATTTTATCTGTGTTACTCTAGGGTCTGTAATTGAATATTTATAGCAAACCATCTTAAATGTAAAGTGTTTTATGAGTTGCCCAAAAGATAAAGTCTCTGAATGAAGAAGATGAATTGGCAATGGAGGTAGCCTTATGCACTGAAGCTTAGGAAAAGTTGCAATATGGTTCTTAAGTCTAAAAAATGTTGAATCAGTGTTCCCGTTTAATATCAAGAAATACAGAAAAGAAGCTGAATGTTTTCAGATAGTCCAAAATAACTTGTTGAAACATTTTAGGGAAGAGAACAAATCAAGGAGAATTCTCTATTTACATGAGAGTCATTTTTTGTAGATTTTCCTGGTTATTTTAGTGTCTTTCTCTTATTAAGATATTTATTTATGACATTAATCAGTTACACTAACATTTTTTGTACAGAGCTTTGAATAACTGTCCCAAGAATGATAAAGGAAGCCTCTTACATTCCTCACCAGGTTCACCGAATGCTCACTGTGACAATCCCCAGATGTTGACCATGGGAGATTACTGTGCTATCATGTAGCAAAGAAGAACATTACCATGACTCCCACTCCCTTTGAATAAATAAAAAAAAAATATCGAGGCAAATAATGCCCTCCCTCCCTTGGGAGGTAAGTAAAAGGAGAAATGTTTTCTAGAATGTTTAAAGACCTTTTAAATGACAATAAAGGTAAATACAATGAAATATGTTGTTTTTGATAATGTATGCAATAACAGATGTCATCATGCAATAACAGAAATAATAAACAATAGTGTATAAGTAGATACAGAGGTAAACATGTAAGCTGAACAGATGTGGGACTATACCCAAGGGTATATATAGGTATGACAGAGATTATTTCTATTTCTGTATTTGTATGTGTTGCAAAGATACCTGTGAGTATAGCAGAGAATATAAGGGACAAAATAATGAATCACAGGACATGGGGACATAGGACCACAGTCTCATGGGACATCAAAGTCAACTGACCTAACATGGTCCACAAAAACAATGCTCTGCATGCTGTTTTAGTGAGTCGTGCATGGGGTTGTGAAAGCTTGCAGGCATCGAGCTGAAATGCAACTAGAGATCAGTCAATCTGGAGCAAAGTTGAATGAAGAAAATTAAGATTCAAGGAAGCAATCACTCCAAGGGACTAATGAGCCACAAAAATCCCAGCCACAATTCTCTAGAAGAAGCAGATGGTATCTGGCTACTATAAACAACCGCTCCATTCAGGATCATACTAAACACTTCTTCAGGAGTGGTTTTCAACCTTCCTAATGCTGCAACCCCTTAATATAGTTCCTCGTGTTATGGTGACCCCCCCAACCATAAAATTATTTTCATAATTACTTCTCAACTGTCATTTTGCTAATGTTATGAATTGGGCGATCCTTGTGAAAGGATCAATCGACCCCCAAAGGGGTCGCAACCCATAGGTTGAAACCTGCTGCCAAAGGGGGTCGCAACCCATAGGTTGAAATCTGCTGCCAAAAGTAGGAGAAAAAAATGAGAACAAAATTCACAACCATAAAGCACATTTGACTTACTAGTCAGGCAGAGACTGGTGATACCCCCAAGAGTACGGCCTTTGAGAAGTGCAGTCATCCCACGCCTGGCACAACTCTCAGCCAAACAGCAGAGTGAGCAAAGAGGCCAGGAAGGAACATCCTCAGAGTAATTGACCCACAGGACCCAAATCACAGACTTTGGCCCAAAACAAAGCTCGGAGAGTTGAAAAAGGCAGGAAAGCAGGACTCCTGGAAATGACGAACACAAGGGGGAAGTGGGAAGAATGCTATTACATGTCAGGATTGCAATCAACCTCATAAAAGAAAATGTGTATAAATTGTTGAATGGAAAGCTAATTTGCTATGTAAAATCTCACTCAAAACACAATAAAAAAATTTCAAGTAAAATATCTAAGAACTCAAGGATAAGCGATAATGACTAATATACTCCATTGCTAAACACAGCTATTTGTAATCCATTTTAGAGCAGAGATCAAAACATCTGGGTAAATGATGAAAAGGTCTGAAAACAAATAGTGATGGTGTCAAAGTACAATGAACTTAATTAATGTCAGTGAATTATATGTCTAAAAATGTTGAGATAGCAAGAGATTTTAACTCCACTCCCCCTAAACTGGAAAATGTTTTTGAAAGCAATATATTTAATTTTTTTTACATAACCTCCTTATTACCTTCTAAGTACTCTCCCTTATACTTAATACAATTGTCAAATCTGCAATTGTATTCTTAGAAACATTTTAAAAACACATCTGTTTGGATGACTGACTTGTTTTTTTCTTCACCTCTTCTACATTATTATATTGCTGTCCTTTGATGTCCTTCTTCCTTTGTGGAAACAAAAGAAGCTGCAAGGAGCAATGTCAGTTGAGTCAGGTGCATGGAGCAAAAGAGGTATTCTGGGTTTTTTTTGGTGAAACTTGGCACACTGCGATGGCTGCTTGAGAAGATTGATTGTTGTGGCAAAATCAATTCCCTGTCTTCCATAAATCAGACCTCTTTTGTTATAAACCATTACATAATGTTTTCAGAACCTCTAAATAGAAAGTTTGATTAGCTACTTGTCACAATGGAATGAACTCCAAATGCATTGTCCCCCTCACATCAAGAAAAAACAAAAAACCACCAAATGAGCATCATCTTGAGCTTTGATTTTACTTGGTGCACTTTTTTTGGTGAGATGATAATGGGACCTTCCACTGGCTGGATTGATGTTGCTTTCAGGGTGGTGAGAATAGCACCATGTCTCCTCACCAGTAAGGATCTTGGGAAAGCGTATGGGTTGCTTAAGGGTTATTCTCCCAAAGCTCGGCATATTCCCACTGACACTCTTTTTCAGACAGAACTCAACCTTTCTTAGTCCCAAATTTTCCACTAAAATTCACTGAACTGATCTTCAAGATAGTCCAGATAACTTCCCATCGTATGTCTTCAAGTACAGCTGCATGAATCTTGTCGATATTTTCATCTGTACAGGGAGTTGACGAACATCCTAAACAAAGTTTGTCATCAATCGGCATTTCCCCTTTTTTAAAAAATAAGAAAACTGCTCATACACTTCAGTTTTTCCATACAGCTGTCCTTGGAAGCTGTGTTCAACATCACAACAGTTTCTGCAGCATTTTTCAGAAGCAGAAAACAAAATGTCACAACTGCATGCTGTGTTCTTAAATTGGCCATCACAAAAGAATGTGAAATTTCGAGCGAAATTGCTTTTATGAAAAAATTCACTGTGACCAGTGAGAATCTTCCCAGGTGAAGGAACTGGGTATATTAACTCAGACTGAATTGTTTCATGTTCATTACAAAAAGCTTTAAACAGCAGGGATTTTTTTTCTGGTTTTCTTGGCTACCTTTGTGTGTGTGTGTGTGTGTGTGTGTGTGTGTGTGTGTGTGTGTGTGTATTTATAATGCATTACAGTACCCAGATATTTAAATAAGAAATTACAGGTTAATACATATTTGGGGAGTAAAAGCAGGAGAAAGAAAAATTTTGTTTCAAGGTTGTGTAAATTGCAACAATTGTTACACCTGAATTTCTAGTTGCCACAGAATTTTGTTTGTTTTACAGAAATTAACCCTTTGCAATGTTCAACCATTCAATGGTATGGACTTCTATTCTTCTGCTCATGGTGCTTGGATATTTCTGTCTATGCGCTTAGGATGGGTTTGATGAGAATGTTTATTCTGGCACCTCTCCCTTCTTTGTAGACTGAAAATATTTCCCCTCTACCAGATTTGAATTATTCTGCATTTCATTTATGACGTTTTCAAGTTCTTTCCTTATAGACTGTGAATTCCTTGAGAGAGAGAGACAGAGCAACAGTGCTCCACTCTCGTCGATGATGTGCCAGCTACAGGACTTTGCAAAGATACACAACAATGTGACTACGATGAAGAACACACTCAGTTATGAAATAAGTAGCAGCATTTCCTATTCATGACCAACATACAGCATATAACTCATATAAGAAAATCTCTGCATTAGTGCATCCCTTTTTTCATACATTCAGCCTGGATAGGCTGGGTGAAAAAGGAAGTTGATGTTCCAAAAGAATAGAATTGAGACCTATTGCAATTTACTCTTGATCTTAATTAAAAATCAAAAGTGATCACGAACCATAAAACAAAATATAATTAAAATATATATGTATGTGTATATATGCATATGTATATATAGGTTTAATCACAAATTTCCACAAAGAAAGCCCAGGTTGCTTTAAATCATAGCCCATGTATATAGAACACTTGACAAATTAGATGTGTTTCAAGTCTTTTGTAAGAGAACTCCCTTGTCCTCTCCAGATTGCCTGGTTACAGGGTCTCACTGGGGACAGAGAGCTGGTCTTTTCCCACCTCTCACCAGCTAAGAATACCTAATTTCTAGATGCTTCATGAGACAATCTACACCCAGTCAGCACCCTCGTTTACCCAGGATAGAGTTTAGAACCCCACCTACCACTTCTTATGCGCCCCCCCCCCTTCTTCAAAAGAAATGCTGTGCAAATTTTATAATTTCTTTATGGTCACTACTATCTTTTGTACCTTTAATATTTTTATCTCATTTGTATAATCCTTAAGTCAGAAATATCCTCATCTTCCAGCCAACAAACATCTCATCCAGACCATCTCAGATCAATGAAAGCAATATCCTACCCTTAGAGCTCTTACCCATCCACCCCTCCAGCTGAGGGCGCCCCATAAAAAGGACCAGCTCTGCTCCCTCCTCTTGAGTTGCTGCTCAGAGACCACTACCTCCTGGACCATGTGCGCGCCACCTGTTCCCAACCACTAAACCTGCCATTGGTGAAGGCCCCCTTCCAAAGCTATGGAAGGATGGACATAGTGCACTTGGGTTTGATTATTTTGCAAATATCGCCTGAGTATCTTAGTGTCACCTTTGAACTGATCTCAAATCTAGGGAGCTGTCATCCTCTTACAGAATATGTGTTCTGTCTTTCTGAGTCAGGTGTAAAGATGGTAAGGAGCTCAAAATATAGCTTTTTCTCATCACACAATTCCATACCATCCATAATTCCATGGAATAAATACTTTATACCTTTCAGTTTATCTATTACCCTAATTAGGTTCTCCCCATGGTGGGCAGGGGGACCTCTACCCATTACTAAAAGCCCAATTAGAAATGAAAAAAAAAACTTATTTTTCAGATACCACATGAACATGATATTGTGCTTAGTATCTAACCAAAATTGAGACTTTGAATTTCAAATTCCTTTGCATTTGGTACAAATCTGTCTGACTTTCTTATTCAAGCAAAGTAAGAGTTTATAGTGGCTTCAGAAAACACTCCTTGGGGGCTGAGCCCTGGTGGCATAGTGATAGTGTGCGGGACTGCGGCCCACTGGGACAGAGGTTCAATTCCAGCAGTGGGGCTGGGCCTTCTACTCCCACCGCCAGAGAGCAGTGATGCCCCTCCCCCCCAAAAAAGAAAACACTCCTTGGATATTCTGGACAGCAAATATATTTATATTAAGTGTAAATGAATCAGAAACTGTGAGTCAAATTTTTCAGTTTCAACAATTTCTTAAGAGATAAGAATTGGTACCACAGAGGAATAATTAGGGAAAGGGGAGAACTATTGACTGGGGAAACTTAGAGAAGTAAAGACAGAAAAAAAAAAATCTCCCGAGCATGAACTCCTCTACATATGCAACTATTTCATTCGGGTAAGAGGATAGAGGCATACTCTCAAAATGCTCCGACTTGCTTTCTCATGGTGTATTAAAGCCCGTAGGGGAACAGTCGCAAAGTGCGGAGGTTTAACCCCAGGGAGAGAAAATTATGGCTCCCTCCATTTATCCATGAACCCTTGAGCTAGCTAGACTGACTGCACTGTTAGTAATTACAGTGAACAGATGAGGGTTGGGTTTTTTTTAAAACTCTATTTATTTATTTATTTTTTATTTTGACCTGCAGTTAAACAAAATTTGCTTGTTTTATTTTTGGTTAAAAATGATGAGGCAGCACCAACCTCAGTTTCACCCCAGAGCTGTTGAGTTTCCCCCCTTCCTCCTAATTTGTTTCAGACCAGAGTGCACAGAGTCCATTCTAGTGGGAAACATTTGCTGCCAAGCCCTTCAGGGGGTTTCTCTGCAGTTTATTTTGTTAACTATGGGTTTAAGATGTTGTGGTCCCCCACCCCCCTTTCAACCTTTGCAATAGAAAAGTTTACCTTTGTGTTTTAGGAAACACATTTGAGGCAAAATAAAAGGGAAGATGAGTTTATAGTTGACCAAAGTTCAACAAAGAACTAAATGCAATGATAGTTATAGAAAGGGATAATAAAGTATAGCAAATGAATTCTCTGCCTTAAGATAGTGTAGTCCATACTCCAATCCCACCCTTTGCCTTGTAATTCAAATTTAACACTAATAAAACAGAGGAACTAAAGATAATTGGCTAGGATCAAGCATTACATATCAGGTATTTCACAAGCTGACCCAGTTCAGCAACTGCAACTCAAGGCATTTTAACTGAGGATTTCAGAACAAAAAACAATGGTTCATAAAGTGGAAAGAATGTGATACAGTACCCCATTGCCCTGGTTGGTATTTATAAAGTTTTGGCAAAATTTCATAACAAATTTTTAAATAATGTGAAAGTGGCCCATTTCCGGCTTCTACCACGCACTTTGCCTGTCCTGAGGATGTTGAGCTTGCGGCATGAGTCCAAAGATTTTGCCTGGCAACAGCAATGGAACAGCCAGACTGCTAATAATCCTTATGTTTGTACAGTGCACTTTATGTTTCAAAGAGCTTTCACATATACTCTTCTATTAGATTCTTATATCCAGCCTGTAGAGGAGGCTGGTTTTCTTTTACTGATGATGAAACTGAGATTAAGAGAAATAAGTAACTCAATGAAGGCCAAGTAGTTAGCAATAATAAGAATTATTGTCAAGATTTAAGCCTACTTTTCTGACTTGTAAAGCAAATAATTTTCCATTGAGATTCAAATATGGACTAACCCCACTAACTCCATCTTCATCCTTTATCCATGCCCCTCCTTAGTACTTCTCCAGCCCCTTCCAATAGTCACATACGTTGTGGAACAATGGATGACGTTGGTCATGTCACAACAAACATCAATGCAAGGCAGGCACATGGTTGGTAGACATGATAACCCTGCAATTTAAGGGCTAATGTGATGCTAATGGAAACATTTAAACCCAAAGTTAAGCTATCCAGTTGGGTTTTCCTCTATGACATACATGAATCTATTCAAATATGAAATGCTGTGCTCATTGAATTAAACAAATTCATTCATACCTAGAAATCCCCGATACTGGTAAGAATAAGGATTTTGCTGAATGAGAAATGGGGTTAATATTTTCATTCTACCACCTACGAGGAATGTGGCTTTGATCATGTTCTGTAATTCTTTAGCATAGATAAACATTTCAATATTCATGTGCAAAACTGTTCTGAATTTTTTAAGTCCTTAGAGAACTTTTGGGGGGGATTAAATTACAGAGCTCAAATAATGCATCCGCAGAGTAGGAGCTCCTTTGGTCATTTCTGCTCCAGATCATACCAACTGCCTTGGCCTCGTACAGAGCTCCTCTTCTGCTTTGGTTTTCCCGAAGTGGTCCTGTCTTGTAGCTGTCTCTGTAGCCATACTGTGACCAAATTAATTGTGCTGTCATTTGCATTAATAAAATAGCTGAAAGTTGGATAATTCTGTGACACAATTTTGTTGGTTTGTTTCCATAAGTTCTGACCATTCATTGTTTTTTGTAGTAAGAATGCTGAAGCAGTAAATAGGCTGACCAAATATGAATACATTTTTAAAATAAACTAATTTATGTATAGCTCTCCACAAACTAAAGTGGAGCATGAGCAAATTTTATAAGAGCAAATAGATCAACTTAGATAGCCAAACTGAGTAATTAGTACTGAAAACAGTATTAACTGAGTTGGTAAATGAATCCTTCAGGTATTTATCTTACCTCTTCACTTTCCTTTGTTCTCTGCAAATTATCAGCTCCACATAATTTATTCCGCTAACTTAATTGCCACTAAGGCCCAACCAGAGTAATTCCAATCTAAATCGTTCACATTGTTTTTCAAATTATGTGAACATTGAAAGGAAGTTCTGATTTCGCTTTGCCTTTTTGCATGGGGTTTCACTTTAAATACGACAAGTACATGCTTTATGCTTTGTCCATTTTGATGTTGGAAGAGAGATAAAATAAAGCCTTCAAGTATTTAAGGCATTAATGGCCTTAGTCTTGAACCACAAGATTCTTTGCTGGTTCGGTAGAGTATTATGCCAAAATCTTTAAAAACTAAAAGGTTTATGTGGGGGCATATATAATAATAAAGCAGAATCCACCTAAACTATAAGCAGAATATTCTAATTTACATGACTTTTTAAAGTAGTAGGTTTGGGGTGGGCAATGCTATATACTATAATCAATTCCTAAAAACAAAAAAGGAAGAAGCAAAATAATAGAAACTAAAAATTCCCAATAGACATATTATCATTGTTTAATGCTCCAGATTCATAATTTATATATTATTGTCATTCTTCCTACATACGTGGTTTACTATAAAAGTAACGAATTAATTGATAACAATATTTCAGTAAACTTGAAAAGTGGTAAAAGTCAACAAACATTTGGCGAGAACAATGAAGATTTCATATAGATGGTATTCTCGAGAAATTGAATTGATCTATAAGGGTTGCCAAGATGCAACAAAAAACGTATTGCATGAAATAGAACTGTCACTTCATACAATCTTAAAATCATTATTTCATTGTAGAATCAGAAGTGTTTAGGGGGTTAGACAATCTTTAACTATCTGGTTTTGAAATTATAAGTTCAAGTCTACTTTCTATACTAAAGTGAAGACATTGCTGTTTCATTTGGCTTCAGTGTTCACTTAACATAGGATAGAATGTAATCCCTTCTAGAAGTATGCCTGACATATGCAATTCTCCCAAGCCATACCAGATACATAGCACAGGTTATAGAAATTGAACCAAAGTCTTAGCAAGAACTTTATTTTCTCCTCTTCATATATATATATGTATATATATATATATATATATACCCACCAAATACTACGGTGAAAGACATTCCAGATCCACACATGTCAGCTTGTTGTGAATTTGATAAGTTCAAGTAAAGTTTCTTACATACAAAAATGATAATACAACATTTTATTATAAAATAATTTTTTCGTTTCCTTTGCTATTAAAAGAAACAAAACCTCACCTGAAATGACAGTACATTTTTCACAAACATCTGGCCTGTTATAATCAAACTTGTTTCTACTCAATGATCCAATTTGTAGTTGTGTTTTGGTTCTTTTTATGTCTGCAAATGTACAAAATGAAAAAAAGTCCTTTACAAATGGAGATGTTTTTCTGTTTACACAAGATATGTGTGTTTAAGAAGAGGGAAAACTTGTTTAACTATATTTGTAAGCAGGGTTCCAATTATTCAGGTAATGGGCTCACTACTTTGCTTGTTGGCCCAGTCTTCTTTAACTTCAAAATTAATTATTATAAAACATACTAGATGTGTACATTGTGCCTGTGTGTACACAAGATGGACAACTGAATAATAATTTGAATCATTTTGAGCAGAAAAAAATTTATTCTAAACATTGACTATGGAAACATAGAGGATTTTGTTTGAATTATTAAGAGAATTGTGCACTGTTAATTTCATTTTTGTGTATATAGAGTCATCCTTTAAATAATTCAAGCTTTTAGAAGATTCCCCCTTTATTCATATGTATTTTAAAGATGAAAATAGAGCACATTACCATCGCGTTTTAAGATCCATTCAATAAATTTTATATGCTAATATTTTTTTACACTTCTATCTTCTGTTCCACATTCTGTACCACCAAACTGAGTTTGAAGTATTTCCAGAGTCCTCAAGCGTTGCAAAAGATTAAAACAATCTTCTGCTCACATCAAGCTTACAGACTCCACTCCTCTTACATGTACCTCAGAAGAAAGGACTGGTGATCTATTCCTAAAAAATTGAACATAAAAAAGCAGCCACTGGAAAACAGGTCCACTTTAACACAACTGGAGTCCCCAGAGTCAGACTAGGGTCGGTGGCAACTGGGTAAAGAAATGCAGGTGTTTAGTGTCTGTGTATTTGCCTTAACTTCTGAATCTTTTTTTTATTATTTTCTAAATCAATTTATTTGGGGTTCATATCACAATCAGTACATACATATATTGTATACAAAGCACAATTTACCTCTGTTGCCATCATCATTCTCAAAACATTTTCTTTCTACTTAAGCCCTTGGTATTAGCTCCTCATATTTTCCCTCCCTCACCACTCCCTCCTCCCCAATGAACCCTTGATAATTTATAAATTATTATTATTTTTTCATATTGTACATTGTCCGATGTCCCTGTAAGAGATAGAGATTTTAGTGTTTATCTCAAAAATAGTTTTCTTAGAAGAAACTAGATGCTGTTACTATCTGCAAATGTGTACTATATGTAGGACAGAGGAGCCAAACCCAGGTATCCATGTAACCTGAAACCCTTTACAACTGGTGCTGACAATGTCAGTGTGGACTTGATAGACTAGTAATTGAAAGGGAAAGAAGTCACCATTTCCAAAGCAGACTTGACAGTCCCAAAGCAGTTTCACAGCATCCAGGATGTGCTGGGTCCTTCAGCTGATTTCTGTGATATACTTGCTGCCGATGGAAAGAGAGGGTTGGAGTCTGCCCATTGGGGCGCTTTCTGTCGCTACCATCAACACTAGACCCAAGAAAGTGAAGAGGAAAAAACAAACCCCCCCAAAAAAACAACCACAGTATGTCAGTCCTATCTTAAAGCATTTTTCTGATTCACAGCCAATTCACAATGTTCCATGAAGGGCTATCAAGAAAGAGTAATATGTAGGGGAAATTAAATAATGAATTGGAGCTGTTAATTACACACACATTGGTTTAAAGCTAAAGCAAATACTTCCATCTGCCCTTTGTTGCACATTTTTCATGCCTGCCTGTTCTTCTACAGTTGCTGCTCGGTCTGTTTCTCTCTAATCTCCCACCCCTAAAACTTCCCCTGCCCCATTCCAAGAGCTAACTGGAAATGGAAAATGTAAATTGTGGCCTAGATTGCTGCTACCAGGGTGTGTTGAGAGATGCCAGCTCCTAAAATAACCCAACTATGCCGGGGATCTACTGCTACCTCTTTCTATGTTGACAGTCTCCTTTCTTATGCATCACTTTCCTCCTCGTTTCTTTTCCAGTTTTGTTCTTAGGCCAATCGTGTATATTTCCCATGCTAATTTGCATGTGTTTTTCTTGGCATTAAAGAGAATTCCTCCTCACTTGAGACATAAAAAACAGATTATTTTGTATTGAAATAATTCTTCTTTTCTTCCTCCTCCTCCCTATTCTCCTCCTCCTCCTGTTTTTTAACTTTCCCATATAGTATGAAGAGTAATTTTAGCCAACCCCCCACCCACGCAATAATAAAAGATCTGTGCCATTCTCATATTGGTAAGGTATAATTGATGATGCTACCATACTAAACTAGCTTCCATCTCCACCTTCTAAGTGCTTTTTGACCAAAGGCATGACTGGGTTATTCTGAACTTTAAGATTACTGCCAAGTCAAAGAATAGGGAGCATGTGCTCAGAAGTGTAGTTTCCATTCACTTCCAATACATGAGGTTATAGCTATAAAAGATAGTGGACGATACTGAGTGGCAAGAGAAGGCTTGAAAAGGAAGATTATGTTCCAATTACAATGGTTCTTATGTACTAAGATTTGGGATATTATCCAGTAAGCAGCAGCATCAGTGGACATTTTTTAACAAGGGTCATTATCCACTTCATTCTTTTAGAAGGAGAAACGAAACAAAGTCTGGTGGCGATATAGAGAATTAATTGCTGAAGCAGAAATGGGTGAGAAGAAAGCTGTTGCAACAAGTAGGACAAGAGAAGATGAGTCCTAGTTGAGGGCATTGGCAGTGTAGACATGGAGAACAGGTAATGTTTCATAAGTCAAGCCAATGGCACTTTGTTTTTATTGATATGATGGAAGGGGAAAGGAGTTAGGGTAGGACAGGGTCTTTCTGCACCAAAACAGGAGCAGTAGGGTAAAGCAAGTTTGCTAAAGGTTTTCTAATTTTATTTTGTTTGCAATGAATCTGTCAGAAGTAAGTCTGATTTTGTAGCATAGACTATGGCTTAGGAAAGTAATATCTGTTCCCCTTGTTGAGGAGAAGATCTCAACCCGGTGGGTATTTGAGTGGAAGAGGGAGCACCAGGTGTTTTGATAACTGGATTTTGAGAAGTAGGTCTAGAGACCAGAGGGAAAAATATACAATAGCTAAAGCCAACCACGTCGAGAAAAGATAGTAAGGTGAACAGGAATCAGCAAGTCAGCTTCAACTCATGATGAATGCAGAGCGCAGAGAAGAACGATCAGCTTGAGATGACAAGACGTGGGCTGGTGAGTTCAAACCACTCCTGGTCTTGTGCTTAGCAGCTCAGCACATCACACACTACACTACCCGGAAACTGGGCAAACCACCACATATACCAGCATTTCAGAACAAGCCGTGGGAAGATGTCACAAAGAAACCTGAGCCAAAAACAATTAGTGAGAAACCTAGTCAAGATCCTAGATTCAACATGCAAATAGTGAACTTCCCAGCTGAGAACAGCGGTGAAAGTGGATTCCCAATTGGATTTTTGACTACCTCGTATGCCCAGGCGCAGAGTGATCATAAATTGGGTTGCTAGCCACAAGGTCAGCAGTCTGAAAGCAATAGGCACTGGTGGTCTAGTGGTGACCTGTTGGGTTACATGTGGGTTACTAGTGGATTACATGTGAGCTGAGTGGTCTGCCCTCAGTCAGAAACCAAAAGCAGTTCAAAGGCTAGGCTTTCTGCTCCTGTAAACAGTTAGAGTCTTTGGAAATTCATAAGAGGGGTCACTTTGAGTCCAAACTGACCTGATGGCCATGATGTCAGTGAGCTGTTCCGTGGGAGAAAGACCAGAGCCGCAGCCTCAGAAACCTACAGGGACAGTCTTGCCCTATCAGCGAACCTCATTATGAGTCCGAGGTGAGTGCATGGCAATGGGTTCACTCTGCTTGTATGAGCCCTGGCGATGGTTTGGTTTAAATATTTGGCTGCTCACCACAAAGTCGGGAGCCTCAGACACTCTCCGGGGCAATTCCACTGTGTCCTTGTAGCGTTGCTTTGAGGCAGAATCCGCTCAATGGGAGCGGCTTTAGTTTGCACTGGTTTAGTATGCTTTCAGAAACGTACCGAGAGAGCAGGAAAGAGAACGGAGAGGATAGAGACAGAGAGAGAGAGACAGAGAGAGAGAGAGAGAACCACTCATCGACAAAGTACCATACTTGAGACCACCGCTTAAGCAAACGATCTGCTCACCTGCCATCCAAAGAGAGGATGTTCAATGTCACTCAGAAGGATCTGTGAGGAAAGGCCTGAAAAGTTGCTTCTGAAAGATCAGTCGTTGAACAGCCTGTGGAGCACAGTTCTCTAAGGCATATGTGCAGTCACCGAGCATCCCAATCAACTCGGCAGCTGGTGTAAATTGTTTCAGCTCTGGATGCTTTGGTTGTGTAGAGCTGGTGTTACTTCTGTGGGTCACAAATAAGTGTGTAGATTTCACTGCTGAACAACAAAGTAGGAAGCACATTTTGTGATAGTTTTCATCTCTAAACAGTTCCAAACCCCAGACTGTGTCTTGGGAGTATTTCCATTTTATTTGCGATTCCTTATTTAATATCAATGGTGATTTAAAAAAAAATAAGCAAAACACACCAGAATTTTCCCATGTTATTCATATTATTTATTTCACAAAATTTCACTCAGCAACAAATTGAAGCAAAAGCATTCTGCATTTAAATAATATTTATAAATATATTTTTTCATGTCTCATGTAATAAGCATCAGTAGGACCTAAGTCTTTTTCCCACCAGAGTATTTTGCAACTTTTTTGTATCTTTATTAATATGGAAATTGGTTGACTACTTACTGTGGCTGATGAGCATCAAGTCAAAAAATCATTACTTAAGTCTGTACTGAACATTATATCTATGTCTGCTTTCAAACTAATGCTTTATTTATTTAGCTGTTCATTTTAGGGACATGAAAAGCATGTTTTAAAAACCCCAAAATTAGCCTTGGGAACAGATGAGTAAATATGAAAACAATTTATCCCTTTAACAGCCTAATAAAATATGTTTTCATTATGCTAACTGACCCTGATAAATTCAATAGCCATCACTTAAATATATCCATCATCATTGAGAATACATCCAAATGTTTGCTAATTTTCAGATCCTCAATGAGCCTTGGTTGTTTGATGGTCATTAATTGTGACATCCATAATGTAATAACAGGCTTTGGCTTTCGTTTCTAAAAAAGAGTGGTAAGATATCTTTCCACTACAAAAAGGGAAAGCTTTGAAATCCTAACTCAAGTCAGTGTACAATTATTTTTAGACTCATTTGGTGTCTTTTGTGTTCTTTTAGTTACTTTTAACAGCAAGTTTAAATACCACTTTATGGTTAGAGGGTTTATGGAAGCTTCTTTGTTTTCTACCAAGCCCTAATGACATAGTGGTTATGTATTGGACTACTCTCCACGATGCCCGCAGTTCAAAACCACCAGCTGCTCTGCAAAAGAAAGACTGCGTTTTCTACTCTCCTCAAGAGCTACCATCTCTGACACTCACAGGATCAGTTCTCTCAGCCACACTGAGGTAACCTCCGATCGATGCCAGTGAGTCACTTTCTAAATAAGAAGCCTGAGGTTCTTCTCTGGTGCTAGGTTGCTTTGGGGGAGGTAGGGACTTGAATTGGTTATTCTGGGCTCCCATCATTCAGTGAGAGCCAAAGACCTTCTTCTGGAGTCCTTGAGGGGGCCAGACAGTTAAGCACTTGATCACTGACTGAAATCTAAACAGTACGAAACTACCCAGAGATGCCTCTGAAGAAAGGCCTTGCAAACGACCAGAAGATTAACCTTCCCCTGTCCTCTGTAATTCAGGGGAATGAGGGAGCCCTGGCAGTGGTGATGCCTTGAGCTGTAAATTGCATGCTTAGCAGTGGGAAACCACCAGTAGCTCCCTCGGAGCAAGACTGGGCTTTCGACTCCCGTGAACAGCTGCAGTCTCAGAGACACATGGCGTTGCTATGAGTCCGCGTTGACTACAGCAGCAAATCCTTTTTGGTTGTTTGTTGTATGACTTAGAATAAACGAGAAAGAAGATGAGACCCTCTCTGCCTAACAACCTGAGCACTTCATCAACATTGCCCTAACTCACTGTGATTGTCACTGTTGCTTGCTGGGGAGTAGATTCCAAAGCACGGGTGCTCTGGAGATCTCTAGGAAGCAGGGCTCCAGGCTTGTCTGACAAACACTGGGTGTGTTTCTATCACCAACCTTGCAGCTAGGAGTCAATGACTTGACCGTGCCCCTCAGAGACTCCTATCATCTCAGGTACAGGAAGCAACCTGCCCTCGGCAGAGTCTGATAGTTCGGTGCCTCTCCCCAGTGAGTGATTATGTAAGAATGCCGACCATGACCTAAAGGAGTCCTTGTGGCACTGTTGTGAAAGCATTGGTCTGCGAGCCAAAACCAAGAGAGAAAGATGAGACTAGTTGTTTCCCTAAAGGTCTACAGCCACAGAAACCTTCAATAGTGCCACTATGAGTTGGAATTTGATTTGGTTAATTATGACTGATATGCCAACAATTCAAGGAAGCCTTCCCTTGTTCTTTATTGTACAGTCTGTCACATGGTTTAAAATCTTCTTCCACCCCACCCCACTCCCACCCCAACCAGACATTGCTACTCCAGTCCCTAAAACCAGGAACACGTGCTCTTGTTTGCACATCTGGCCTGGGTAAGCCTGGCTCCAATTTAAAAACCAACATGTTGGTCCAATTCCATTATTGGACAAGGAAATTCTGTTAACTGGTGGGCTCATTTGCATGTCATTACCCAGAATGCCTCCCCAGTTCACAGATGTTTCCCAGACATGGGGTAGAAGGGAGGGGTACAGGGGAAGGTGACGCTTTGGAAATAAATAGAGAGATTTGTGTATATGTTATGTGAAATTATTTCCCCCCTGTTTTGCATCAAGAAAAAAAGCACAATACCAAGTTATAGATTTTTATCTAACTTTGAAAGGTATTTTTGTTTCACCTTACTTTCAGGAAATTTAGACAAATGAAAACCAGAAAAGCTAAACACTAGGTAATACTTCTATTAATTTGTACAGATGAAACAAATGGACAAAAAAAAAAGCATTACATATTTCCATGCTACATTTTTAACATTGGCCATAAATTTTTATTCCTTGGGGATCAAAAGTTTTCCCCACTTTATGACAAGTTAATTAAGTGCAGAAGGTCTCATTAGGACTAAATTTTGATAAAAATCACAGTTGCTCAGGAAACTTTCATTGGATAACTGGAAATCACACCATTCTGTCTTTAAACTTCAATTTGATTAGTCACAATCTAAACGTTTCTGTAAAGCTTCTTGTTGTTTCCTGAAAAATATCTAAAGGGTTCTGAGCAACAACTGGGAAACTGAGCTCTGTAGATACACTCACACACACACACACACACACACACACACACACACACACATATAGTTACAATAGCCACAGTTACAGATTTCAAAGTTGGTTCTATTTAGTTAAATTTGACAAAAGAAAGGAATGCGTCATCCACAGCAGAAAGAAAATGAAATCGAATCGAATAGAAATACAAACTATAATTACTTTAGAGAGGAGTTGAAGTTAAAACGCAGGTGTTTTGAGAGGAACATAAACATTTTTTTCTTAAATGAGGCGTTGAGGGCTGGGAGAAGGGCAGTAAAATTAGTGGAATTACTGCCTGATTTTAACCAGATGATTGCTCCAGTTGGACACCAGCGAGTTTTCATTAGGGACTCTAATTTACAAGCCATTCACCACATTCCAGTGGAACACAACAACTCCCCCAGGTCCTAAAGAATGCCAGCTTTCTCCCATGCTGGCAGAGATGCCTGACTTCAAGGGGTTTAAAAGGCCAGCCTGGCTTGGCTTGCAGCATAAGCTGTGAACTACAGATGATCACGCCTTCTCCCCAACACTATCATCCCAGGAAACCGATTTCTCACACACACACACACACACACACACACCCTCAGTTTGGGAACATATGGCCCTTTGGTACTGGGCTTACATGGATTGTATGTCTGGAGGTGTTTATGTGATGCTCGGGAATGCTATTTGTTTGCACATGCCAGCGGCAGACTTACTTCTAATTTGTGTCTATAAAATAATGTCTAGCCTTGTGTTCTCTAACACTTATGCCTGCTGGTTATGAAAGCGAGTTTGATAAAGAATTTCCTGACATTGCTCAGACTTCAGCATGTCTGTTTTGAATCAGATTCTTGGTGGCCTGGGCCTCAAGAGTTACATTTCGACATTTAGTATATATTAATTGTGGCACCTTGATATACAAGAATGCAACACAGTGCCTCAATGTCAGGAGTTCAAGTTCTGTGCATAGACCTGTTCTAACCTCCACAAAGTCAACAAGGTGAGAAACTGCATAGCATCATTCCAAATCAAATTTATCTCCCAAAGATGAAAAGGCAACTTTGTGTCTCAAAGGACCATCAGGAACTTTGATAGATAGTCCGGAAGTAAAGACCAGGTAGACCTTGTGTAAAGCAGTTTAGATGTAGAGGACTGATTCTGTGATTCAGACACCAGACACAGTATTTGTGAAGTGTTGAAAATGTAATCATTACAAATTAATACAAAACTAATTGGAAGAGTTGCTCAACATCAGCCATCTGGATACTTCTCCAGTTACATACAATCTCCCTACATTTGTACAACAAAGACGTCTAGCACATTTGGTTGGACTGTACGCTGTTTTATACTAAGTGTTTTACACTATTTAGACTTAGCTAAAGCATCAGGAAAATAAATCGCAAAATCTATTAATCAAGTCATATCTTCCGTCTTGTCCCTAAAAATCACCAGCCCTGTGTAGATATTTCAAGAGTGTTATACTCAACTCTGTTTTATCAATCCCCTTTATCGTTTTGTGATGGCTGGTAGAAGGTGACAGAACACTAATGTGTCCATTTCTATCTTATCTGCCTGGGATTTGACAGCACAATTGAAACTTAATTGAAGGTTGTTCTGTACACACACAGAGTACTTTTTTTTGTAATTGGCCAAAAATCATACTAAAGAAAAAATCAGAAGTCTCACAGAAGTGACAAGCCAACTAGGCTCATGTTTTAAAACCTATATCTGGAATAGCTGATACCAAATGCACACATATATATTTAAATTAATATATAGATTGAAAGTACAGAGTCACTCTCTATATACATGGTTTACAATTGTTTGGTACGGGGATTTTTTATGTTTCTGTAAGAATGAGCTCAACTTTTCTCTCATTTTTGCAGCAGGGGATTGCTTGAATGGCTGGCTGAAGGGTTGGTTGTTTAAACTCACCCAGAGATTCCCAAGGAGGGAGACCTGGCAGTCTACCTGTGGAGAATGCAGCTTGGAAAAGCCTGTGGGCTGTTCGACAATGTTCTATGGGGCCACTATGAGTGGAAAAGTTACTTTGTTGTGGCATCTCACAACAAACAACTACAACAGAGCTTGCCTGGCTCTAAATGCCTTCTTATTTCCAAATAATACAAACATGAGAAAAATCTTTCAAAATTAAATACACAATACTAGTTTGGCATGATATTAAAAATAATAATTGCAATGTGGAAGATGTTAGCAGTGAATCATAAGAGAGAACAGGGGGAAATTTTACACCCAAGTAGAGAAAAGATGACTTCCAATTTAGATATTCTTCTGGATTTGTCAATAAATTAACACTGACTTTAAATATTACAATATGTTTCCACTATCTTTTTCTACACTAAAAATTAATCACATGTGATGTTAAGATTGCTTACAAAACGTGACACCAAGCATGCAAAAAGAATTATATGAAGGGTATAAAAAAACTGGATTTTTTTCAAAGCTATGTATTTAAAGGTTTTTACAAAACTACCTAATCACCTTCAAAGGAGTCGCCATTAGACTGAATAGATTTGTCAAATCTGTTTTGGAACAATTTCCAAACTCATCTGTTTGAATGTCTTACAGCACCTCCCTCAATTTTTTTCTTCACCTTTTCTATGTCATCAGATCACCATCCTTTCATGTCCCTCTCTATTCCTGGACACAAAAAGAAATGATAAGGAGCAAGATCAGGTGTGTGTGTGTGTGTGTGTGTGTGTGTGTGTGTGTATCCCAAACAGGCGCATGGAAAAGGCTGCATGAGCAGCCATATTGTCAAGGTGACAAAACCAGTCCCACATCTGCCACGAATCAGGCCTTTAATGCACACTATTTCACCAACTTTTCAGAACCTCTCAATAGAAAGCTTGATAACAGTCTGACCTGGGGGAATGAACTCAAATGCACTGTGAGTTGACATTTTCATCTGCTTGGGAGTTTGGTGGACATACACAATAAGGTTTGTCATCAATCAACATTTGAACTTTTCTGAGTTGAGAAAACCACTGCTAGCGCCAGGCTTGTAAGCTGTATTCAACATCACAATAGTTCCTGTGACAATTTTCCCAAGCAAGGAACAAAATTTCACAATCACACGCTGTTCTCTTAAATCGTCCATCACCAAAAACAAGGTTTGAATGAAACTGCTTTTATGAAAAAAAATTCACTGTGACCAGAGAGACCCTTCCAAGGTGATGTCACTTGGTGCACTGAGAGCAAATTGCTTGATGCTCATATAGAGGGAAAACTGGGTACTAGGAAAGATCCACCCAGCAGAGCTTTTTTTTCTCAGCAGAACTTTCATCTTTTGGGGGGAGCAGTTTCAATCATGTATATACATAATATTTTTTAGATTTTCTCATTTCTCCAATTCTATTCTCAGGACAAACTATTTCCTTCCCAATTATATAATATAAATGAATTAGTTTGTTTCTTAAACACATGAAAATCTGAAGTGAATTAGAATGAAGGCTGCTTTTACCTGCTGAAAATGACATCTACCATTAACTGGATGAGAGAATTATCAGATATTCACATCACTAACTAATAGATGAAGAGTTGGCCACTTGATGATTCTTTTTAGAAACAAGGAAAGTCCCAGAATAGCATATATATATGACACACATACACATACATATATGCACAACTCTAAAATACTTGCTATGTTTTTATTAGTATTGAATTAATGTTTATTTATGATATTTCACTGAGGTGGAATTGAATGCAAATTCTCAAAATAAGACAAATTAAACTGTGGCCATTGTTAATATTTGCTCTATCACTTCATAATTATGTGTTTAATTAGGCAACCAGGTGATTAGGAACTATATAGTTTAACATTTAAATATAGCTGTATTTCCAGTCATTTTGGTAAAAACTTAAACTAGGAATAGAGATGGTTTATTGGTGTTTAATGGGAGGTGTTGGGGATTTGAGAGATAAACATTGTAACAATGTGTACATATACATTTTAAAGTTCTCCACATGTAATATTTCTTAACTTAAAAAAAGAATGAGCTATCAAGAGAATATAAACATAAATAGTAATCCCACCATGCAGAGAGCTGTCCTTTTGGTATAAATTCTTTTGGATTTTATGAGACTATGAGTCTTTGTTTTCAGATTTCCACCTTTGCAAACAATAGTTAACCATATACGGTGAGATGTATTTAATGTATTTTTCCTTTAAATTTGTTATTATTCTGATTATTTTTCATGGTAATTACCAAAATTTAATTTTTGAGATAAAAATACATGTACTTGCTTAGAGTTTTTCATTCGTATTCATAATTTTTCTTAAGAAATGTTTGCACTAATTTTTATAATCATCAGCTATGATCCAGACAGTAATTTGCCACATATAGGGTTTTCTATTAATATCAATATTTTATATTAATATGTTAATATTAATATTAAGCAAAAAATCTATAGACTATCCAAAAGTACATTCTGAAATGACAGACTAGATTATCAATTATATCTGACTAATATGTATTTATGGTGGGATTACTCTATGGTAAGCCCTGTAGTGCCATTTAATTTCATATACATCATCTAATGTAACATTTATAATAATTCTATGAGCTATATGATATTATTATCCTCATTTTACCAAAGGAGACTAAATAACCTTCTCTAGGTATATACCATAGACTGTGTGGTCTCCTTGCTTGAAGACACAGATCTTTCATTAGTACTGAACTGCCTGCTTCTCTCTTGCAGTGATTACCGCCGACTACACTGCCGCCACACATTCTGCTCATTTTGCTCTGTGGCTGCTCCACTCACCAGCTCATACACTGGGATAGTGATAATTTCCCTAAACGGGTGTCTCAAAAGCCTAATTCACAGAATCCTTATGTTGGCATTCCCAGAACCTTCGCAATTTTGTTTCACCCAGGACAAGAGGGAGATTTCTGCTCTGTTCACACATCTAAGAGTCTGCTGAGCACATCCAACCACAGGAGAAACAAACAACTGAAGAGGCTTCTGCCAACAAAACTGTCTCAGCTGCTGAAAGAGAAACACAGCAACAAAGTCAAAGGAATGTTTAGCCCAACCCCCCAAAAGAGAATGTTCCTTTTCTCCTCTTGTTTCAAGACTTGTTAGTTCTGTATCAGATTTAAACTTTGCCCAAATGTGTGTGCAGTCAGATGGATATGAGATTATTGGGATTTCGTTTTCAGATACCACAAACCTGGGTGCAGTCCTGTTATTCCAGACACATTATCTGCTAATCTCCAGGAAGAGACTCATCAAGTGGGAAGAAGCAGGGAAGCACATCCCTGAAAAAGCAGCAACAGCTTTGTTTAATCCACTCTGCCTGGGAAGGAAAACATAAACATTCCCTTACCGCCAGTGTCAGGGCAAAAATTAGAATTCCTCTCAAATTCTTAAAACCCTACAAAGAACGACACGGAGTAGTCCTAAATATGATTCATTGTTGACTTATTAAAATTGGAACTTATTAAAAAATAAAATTGGAACTAATCATACCATATGGAACTGCACTGTCTTAAATCTCAAAGGCAAGGGAATGCTTTTTGCTCAGTAACCAAAGAGAACATGACTCTGACAAGAGCTTGGGGAATGTACATACAATAACTAAATCTAACTAGTCTCATCATCTGAGCAAGCAGGTATTTTAGAAAGAAACTAATCAATTATCAAAACAGCCTGCCATTTAGAGGAAAGAGACTATAATATGCGTGCCAATAGTTTTAAAACAGCAAAGGAAAGATTCAACAGTCTACCCTAGTGTAAATGGTGCCACTGCTGCCTTTCCGTTTTGTAACCTGTAAGTAACAAGAACTGTTCATTCATTCAGCAAAGACCTGTGGAAAAGCCAGCATTTGACAATGCCGGTGCTGGACCTGAAGGTCTTTATAGGCAATGTGGATGATAACTTTGCTGCAGATGTTTAGGAAAAACATTATCTTTTGGTATATGTTGCAATACAAAAACAGGACCCAAATATCTTTTTAGAGACTGCTTAGTCCAGAAAGAGATCCTAACCTCCGAGTCTAACACTGCATATCACCCTTTTCTCAATTTCTATTTTCTTAAAAAGACTGGAGAAATAGAAATGGGACTAAATTATTTCCAACCTACCTTCCAGTTCTTATAAAAGATCATTGCAATGTGAGTATTTAGTTAGTAATCACATTGTGCAAAGCATTAATATGGGTGTAACACCATTCTTTTCTGGTTTTAAGAGTAATGCAAAATGGAGCCATATAAAGTGCAAAATGATCTCTACTGATTGTTCCAGGACTCCTCCAACAGATGGTTCCCAAAACCCTGAAAAGCTCACAGACAATGCAAGTCACATTCTTCCAAAGGTGCTCGATCTTGATTAATTTGCACAACCCGATAAAAGCCTTCATTTGCTTTTTTGTATTTTGAAAATATTTTAGTGTATATAATTATCTCTTCTGACAGTTGGTGGTACTAAGGTGGCGTGGAATAAGTCTGATCGCCAAGAGCTTTTTAAAGTGCGAAAGGACAGATGTGTCATTTTGAGAATTCAAGTGACCTCACTCACACGATGATCTTTTCGGTCACTTCTTCTGCATGTGAACACCAGGCAATAAGAAAGACAGGAGGAAAACTGGTGGATTTGATTTAGAGTGTTGGGGAAGAATAGTCAAAGTACCACAAGCCATCAGAAACATAAACAAATTGGTCTTGGAGGAAGTATATCCAGTAATTGCCCTCGGAGTGAGGGTGGCAAGATTTTGTCTCATGTACTTGAATTTGGTATTAAGAAGGGTCAGTCCCTAGAGAAGGACATCATGTCTAGTAAAGTGCAAGATTTTTGAAAAAGAGAAAGACCCTCAACAAAATGGAATGACACTGGAACTGCAACAATGTGCTCAAACATGACAAATGTGATGAGGATGGGAGGCACTGGGTGGTGCTCTGTCCTGGGTACCGGCGTACAGGTCACGATACGTCGGAGAGGTAGCAACAGCATCTACCAGCTTCATAATTATTTATTTATTTATTGGGGGGGGGGGGCGTATCACTGCCTCTGGTGGTCGTGGGTGTTACCCAGTGCTGCTCTAGAGAACCGCCACTGGATTTGAACCGCCAAGCCCGTGGGCCTCAGTCCTGCACTCAACCACTTACGCCACCGAGGCTCAGCCCCATAATCATTTCATTTTACTGATAACTCACTCATTCTGTTTGACTTTTGGGTTCTTCGGTAGATAGAAGGCTCCTGAGCCTACGGATAGACCTGGTACTTCACTATGCGTGCTGTCATCCTCTGACAATCCATCTTACCTTAGCATGTTTTCAAAGCAAGTGAGTCACTGCTCCTCTGTGATCGATAAGCTTTTTACTGGAACTTTTCCAAAGTAAATCATCACACATTCCTTTCTAGTCTGTTTTAGTCTAGAAGTTCCTCTGGATCTTTCTACCATAGGTGACCTGACTGATATTTTAAAAATTGGTGACATCATATCCAGCATCACAGGAAAGTATGAGTCGACACTGTGCCACAAGTACCTATTTTTAAAGGCTGTATTTCTATATATACTTGTATATGAGTCAAGTTTTTCCAGCATGCTTTTTATTCAGGTTTTGTGGTAAAATTAGGGGTCCTGGCTGATATTGGGGTCAGCTTATACTTCAGTATATACAGCAATTACCTTTTAGATCAATGTATATAAATAGTAAGCCAATTGCTGGACTTGAATTTGCTGAACTTTACTATGGTCTGAATGATCCACTCATTTGTTCAACCAGAATTTATTGGGCACTTAGCAGCCTGTCAGCTTTTCAGTATCTAGAACGAATACATGTATTTAAGTTAACTTTGTGACTCATCACGTAAACTAGCTTGAGACAATTCTTCAATCAGTTAATTAGAATCCTAGTCAACTACCTTTTCTATTTCCATTGTGTAATATTTTTTCCTTTTTTTTCACTTTTTTTTTCTTTTTTTTAAAATTTTATTGGGGGCTCTTACAGCTACTACAACATTCAGTACATCATTTGTATCTAGCATATTTGCACACATATTTCCACATACATTTCCCAATATTTTTCACTTGAGCCCTTCATACAAGCTCCTCTTTAAAAAACAAAACAAAACAAAACAAAACAAAACATCCCCTTTCCCCTCCCCCCACTTTTTAAAAAAATGAATCATTTTATTGGGGGGCCCCTACAACTCCCATCACAATCCCTAACAACATCAGTTGTATTCAGGCCACTTTTACACACCCATTGCCATCATCACTCTCAAAACATTCTCCCTCCCTCCAGGCCCCCATTATCAGCTCCCTATATTACCCTTCCTCCCCCCCTTCCCCTTGAACCCTTAGTAATTACAAATTATTTTTTCATCCTGTACACTGTCCAATGTATCCCAACACTCACTTCCCTGTTGTCCATGCCCCAGAGAGGAGGCTAGGTGTAGATCCCTGAAGTTGGTCCTCCCTTTCTATTCCTACATCCCTCCACCCTCCTGGTATTACCACTCCTATTACTAGTCTTGATGGATCATCTATCCTAAGTTTCCCATGTTTCCAACTTTACTGTACATCTCCTGGTCTAGCTGGATTTATGTGGTAGAATTGGGGTCATGATAGTGGGTGGGAGGCAGCATGGGAACTAGAGGAAGGTTGTATATTTCATAGCTCCTACCCTGTATCTTAACAGGGGGGTGAAGGGATCTGGTGTCAAGCATCAATGAGCTAAAATTATATTATTATTAATGAGGGGGAGTACAGATTGGGGACCCAAAGCCCATCAATAGGTGAGGTGACATCCTATTTTTTCCTTTTTTATCAGTTTCTTTTTCACTCATTTTCTTTCTTGCTATTATTTTTAATTTCCCAACTCTTCAGTTTGTTGAAGAAAGTACTCAGCTATAATGTAAGTGGAATGAGATACTGCTCTTATTATTTTGACACTCTTAATCTTTAAGCCGCTTGCACCCAAGAAGCTTAAATTATGACCCAAGATAGACAAACCTGGGATTTAAGAAGCTCCAAAATCTAAGAAATTTCAATTTTGCTCACATTTTTAAATATTTTGTCCACGTTAACCAGACAAAGCTACTTGTTTTCTCCTAATATGCTATACAGATTTCCACCTCCAAATTGTACTTACAACTCTCCCCTCACATAATAGGTTATCTTTCTTCTCTATGGTATTATAGATGTAGCAAAATTGCAACTATTCTGATTGATTAATTAGTCTATGGACATCTATGACATTTTTTTCTTCATTTCTGCCATGGGATATTGGATTGTATGAGAGTAAGTCAAGAATACTGGCCTTTTCCTCCCAATGGAGTTTTCGAGGTTTGTAAAACTTCTTCCTAATAAGCCCCCATGATTACGCTCTGTCCTTCAAAGAAAAATAATCAATATTACTCCTTAGGACTCCCATAAGACAGATGCAATAAATTCCTGAGCTAAACTCTGCTTTGCTTAACTGCCCTCACAGATCATTTCGTAAGCCATTGTTGTGATTCAACTTCTTCTTTTCCTTTTTTTTTCTTCAAGACAACTGAACTGAACTAAAGGTAAGTGTGTTGCCCAGAGAACTTGCCTCCAGCCATCCACTAACCACAGAGAGGTGTTTAAACACATTTTGTCTGAAATAAGATCATGAATCTATTAATCGAAGCTCTCCTCTCAGAGCTGCCAGCTCCCGGCCATGTTCCAAGAACCATGGCGCCACACAACTAGGCACCCACTGGCCATCTTTCAGCTTCACTTTTCTATGCAAGCAGCCGACAGCCATGTGATCTGAAGAGAGGCTTATCGACTAGCAGTCACTGAGGTACTTGTGTTGGACTGGATCGGGATGCCTTCTTGATCTCTATTACTTCTTGATATAAAAAAGCATCTATGAGTGTCAATAGCTTTGTTATACATGAGTGTCACTAAATTTGTTTTTCTAGACAACCCAACCTAACAAAATGACAGCAATTGTAACATACCAAAATGATGCTGGATTTGCTAAATTTTGGATAAAATTCCTGGAGGGGTAGTGGTTCCATGTGGGCTGCAATCCGCATGGTTGACAGCTCCAAAAACCGTGCAACTGAGGGAGCAAGAGGGCATTCTATGCCTCTCTAAAGTTACAGTGTCGGAAACCCCCAGGAGGATGCTAAAGAGACAGCAGTGGATAAATGAGAGTGAATTTAGCAGTTAGGAATTTTTTCATAGATGCTACAATCACCTTTATCCTAAATTTAAATTAAGTTGAACCCTGACTATCTTTTAACTGCTCTCTTTAATTAGAATTTTAAAGTCATAGACTGAGCTAATGGAGAAGACCCTAGCTCCGAACTCCAAAGATAATGTGTCTACCAGTTAAGATAATGAGTACTAGATGGCACTACAGCCTCCAGAAGTCTCATATTTTAAAAATATAATTTTAAAAATATTTGCCTAAATATTGACAACATTGATAGTAGAACTAATTTAAATAAAAACATTCCAAATTGGATTTTTTTTTCTGGCATTTAAACTCACTACCTTCAAGTTGATGCCAACTCATAGCCACCAACCTTATAGGACAGGGTAAAACTGGTCCTATGGATTTCCCTTATCAAACATGGAGTCCCCCTCTAAGAACTTCATGGGGTGTGCAAATCAGAGCACCTACCAATGTCTGAGAAAATCTGTACTAACTGTAATTGTTTGACTCAGAATTTTCCAAACATATCTGATTACAAAACTCTGGTTTTTTTTTTTCCTCATGAAACTTCATATATACCACAGAGACACCTGGCTGCAAATCGAGGAATGAGTTTAGATATTTCTGAATGTTTACCCTGAGAGCACACAGTTGGTGTTCACTGAAAAGATGCCCTCTGTGTGGTTCTCTAAAGAAATCAAAGGAGGGGAGACATTCAATGAGGAAGACATTATGATAGTGACCATGTTATGAAAATCCTCCTCAAGGAGGTGAAGGGAGAGCCCATTGCCTTGGTTGATTCTGATTCCTCAAGGTATCCTGTGTTAGCAGAGCAGACTTGCCCAGAGGGACCGGGGGGCTGTAATCTTTACAGGAGCAGATCAGGTTAAAATGATAGCCTTTAGATCAGCAGGTGAGTGCAAACAATTTTCAGGACAAGAAAAGCCTTTGGAGATGTTAATTCTTCTCTGAATTCATTCTGGTTTCCAGCATGAATTTAAACTAATTCTTAACTAAATTCATTTAGTGCCTCTCCCCAAATAGAGTTTTAAATGTCTCCTTAGAAAAAGGATAAAGCAATTTTAATAATTTTCATTTGGATACACATCTTGTCTGCAAGTTTACTATAAATAAGAGTAACGTGAAAATGGCTAAGCCGTTTCGCTGTCTTTCAGATGCCCTGGTTTGTAGTTGGAGTGTTAGTTAACCTTAGTGAAAATTATTGTCAGCAATAAATATTTACTTTTCAAAAATATCCTGAGGAGACTAGAAACAATATGGGCAAATCTCTCTGGTACTGTTTTTTTCATTTAGAGATGACAAAAAGTCTAGGGGGAAAGTGACAGTTTTAAGAGCTTTAAAAATATCTAATGCTTGAGGTTTGAAATTGGCAGTGTGCCAAGTCCTGTCTTAAAAAGACAGGCACTTTATTATACTTTCTAATTCTTCCAAAGTCTGTCTTTAGGATATATGAGCTGCCTCTAATATGACTACTCTATTCTCATCCTCTAGTGGTATACTCTGGTCTCAGCTCATAAATTGAAAATTGAGGATCTGTAAATCAGAGCAGACTATTTCAGAGAGCCATTGTGCATTTCCAGTCAAATCTTCCAGTTTATCTTAAATATTTCATCTTAATGTCACCTTAAGAAAGTCTTTCATTCAAGTAAGTTACAACATCCAGTTCTAAACTGATTACACTTCTCTGCTGACCTTCTGCTAGGAGACTGCTTTTTGCCATTAATGTCACTTCTGCTGACCAATTATTGAACTAAGAGAGGTGTGTTTTTTTCCCCACAACCTAAATTATTTAGCTATAAACAGAGATAAAACAGTCACCTCAAAACCCAACATCTTTACAGAAGGAAATAATGGCGTTCTCTTGTGTTCATTTTTGATACGTGTGTGTGGGTTACATTTGTCTTAAATGTTCAGGCCGATATTCACACTATGCTTCTGAAGTCCCAGTTGATTGGCTTGTGTTCCACACTGAGGAAACTGTGTTTCTGAAGGGATTAGTTACTCAAAATTTGTTGTAGAACTTAAGTTTGTTCATTTTCATGTACACAGTATGCTGATACACGCATAAACTTCTGCCAAATCTGATTGCCCTTGAATGGTTTTAAAAACAAAATGCTTTGCTCATTTTTTTCACCACCCCCCACCATGGAAACCACTGTTCAACAGGTTACCTGGAGTTGAGAACATTTCCATGTCTGTTTGTTTAAATAGGAATCAACATATTCCAGCCTCCACTCACCCACTAACAAGTCTGATGTTAGATTTTCTTGTCATTTTATCTAGCATTTAATAACCTGTCAGTTGAGAGGACTTTAAATAAACATTTTGTATAATACTTAATACAATTCAAGGGCATAGGCCCTGAGGCTAAAGATTAATAGACAGGAGGACAAGCTCTTCATATTAGTAATGTACATGTATTGCTATACTTACTAATCCTCTAGTCCTTGAGACTTATAGGCAACAGCCTTGATTCTACAGCCAAGAATCCAAAAGTAAATAGGGTGGTAATATACTATATAATTCAACTTCCTGTTCATGAGTCTTTTAATTACATCTATTCACTTTTCCTAATCACCTCCCAGAGAAGCAGAAATAAGAGAAGCAAGGAGCAAGGCTACCCTGAACAGCCTGAAATGAACTTCAGAGTTAAACTTTACAACTTGTCAGGTATTCCGTTTTGCAGAACCAAGAATCCCTCTTGGGTCAAGGTTGGAACAGCGAATTAACTAATTATTCACACCCGACCTATGGACCAGAGGCCAGCTTGAAAGCCTGCATCAGACCATGAAATCTCAAATATATGAAGTAATACATGTGTTGGGGCACTTATGGGATAACAGAAAAGATGAAATCTAATGGAAAATTGAAATTTTTATATTCCTAACTTTTCAGTGCTTTCAAATTCCATTTTTAAATTTTGTTTTGTATAAATCACATCAAAAAGAACAGAAGACAGAGTTTAGTCTGTGAATTAGTGACTGGTATTCATCATGAATACAAACTGAACCCAAGATCATAAAATACAACTCCCTGGCCCAACATAGAAGCACAAAAATATAAAAAGAAAGCAGCATCAGCTGCCATTGAGACTGCTCTTCCTAGGGGGTTCCTTGTGTGTCCCCGAGGAGAGCTGTGCTTCATCATCTTCCATAGCTTCTTTGGTGAGAAAAATGGCCGCATTCCTGCCCAAGGTGTCTCTGGGTGTACTGAACTCTCTCATATTCAGCTAACAGCCAACGACATTCAAAATCTTTACCTTGCAGAGATTCCAAGAAACATGATAGGAATTAAAAAATGAGTTATGCAGATAACTCAATGAGTCATAATTTCATACAATCAATTTGCTGTTATCCATTCAGGGAATGGTTCGGAGATAAGATGTGGAAATATGTGTAGTTCAAATGATCAACTCCCCAACAGTTTCTTTTTCAGTGACAAATAAGCTACAAATTCATCATAGGATTATACACTGTGCATTTAAAAAACACAATGGAAATTTGGGGAAAAAAACGACAGCGATGAACCAGTACCTTTTTTTCTTGATCTTTCAGTTTCCTAAGACTTTGTAGAATTTTCCCCATACTGGTCTTTCCATTTTTATAGCACCACAATGTTTTTCAATCCCATAAAGGCTTTTGCCAAATTTCTTGCTTTTAAAGTGGGCCAATTGCAAAAGAACCCCACGTCTGTTGTCGTCCAACTGAAGTAAAAGGAGGGAATGCTTCCACCTCATTTCAACTGAGAATGTACTGATTCCAACTCTTCCTTGGGTTTCTGCAATGATTTCTGAAGTATTTGTGTTTGTGAAAATATGTATCTCTTTCAGAATTTGTCTCAAAGAAGAGATCAGGTTAAGTTTACCCACATGATGTCGCATTTTTAAAAAACGTGTCCTTAAGAAGCTTAAGATTTTATTACCCAAATTCATGAAGTGAATTACATGTTGGACTGCGAACTGAAAGGTCAGCAGGTAGAATCCACCGACTCCTCCAGGGAATAATGAGGAGACTCTCTGAACCCATAAAAATTTACAGCATCAGGGCTGAGCCCTGTGTGGGACTGCGGTCCACAGGGCTGGCGGTTCAAAGCCAGTAGCAGCTCTCCAGGAGCAAGGCTAGGCCTCCTACTCCACCAGGGGGTAGTGATGCCCACACACAAAAAAAAAATAGAGCATCAGCAACCCACAGAGGCAGCTCTACTCTGTCCTATATGATCAATATGAATTCGAATTGATTTGCTGGCAGTGATGAGTTTGTTGTGAGGTGCTAGTGAGTTGGTTATGACCCATAGTGACCCTAAGTACCACAGAGTGAAACACTGCCTAGTCCTGCGCCAATGACAGTAAGCTATACTTAATCTAAATAGAAAATATTTAAATAAGCACTTAGAATTTCACCACTGAACCCAAACCTTGTCTTCTATTCCAAAGGTTATCATAAATATTCAAAATCCCTAAGGTTTAGATGATATTAAGATTTAGAATAAAGTAAACTCTTTCTCTTTCATTCCATTCTATAGTCAAGCAGCTTGCATCCCAAGAACAATGAATATTGCCCATATGGTAATCATGGCTGTAAAGACCACGCTCACTTCAAAAGAGATTAATTGTCTGGTAGCTAGCCACTTCTAGTGTGACTACCCAGAGATATTTCCTCCACAAATATAATATTGAAAAATAGCTTTTATTTATAGGACACCTTTTATAGCTTACCCACCACTGTTATAGACAACGCAAAATCACACAGCACAATTGAATGTCCCAAGGAAATTTGAAAGCCCTGGTTCTAACCTTCGACTCATTGAATTTGAATAGATATGGTTGCTTAATTAAATATTTATAGATTAATTCTGACAAAACTCAGTTCAGTAAAAAGATCAAGGGTTTGACAAGATGACCTTGAAGGTTGGTAAAGACTCTGAAGACTACTACACTATCTACATACTTATCATAAGTATGCTTCTGAAGAATATCATGCTTAACACACAGAAGTGTTATTTTAAGCAATAAAATGTCTTATTTTTCAGGTGTACTTGATCACACCGATACTTTCTAATTTTAAATGTGGAAAGTATCCAAGATTCTTTCCTCTTTCCTTTTGTTTTATAATTCTGATTGCTTTTTGATGTTGCTTTTGATTTTCATAGATCTGCTTCCAACTTATGATATCTTAATGAATGATAAATGAGACTTTTTTTGGATTCTATACCACAGTCATGATTCTTCTTGGTTTTCAGTTCATTATTGAAGTTATGTATTTTGATTGCTCTCTAGTCTCATCTTGCAGCATGCACTCCATCAGATAACATTGCACTTATGAGCCAAAGACTTTTTATTGACTGAATTTTAAAGTAAATCATCTGCCTTTCTTCCTAATCTGCCTTACTCTAGTTGTTCTGCTGAAAGTTGTCCACAAGGGGTGACTGAAATATGGAATACCAGTGGCCTATATATCACAGCAACACACAAGTTACCCATATGCAGCAAATTAGCATACAAGTGGTGGTTCTTTTATATTGTTTTGGAGTTTTTTGGGGGAGAATCCATGCTAAAGAAATAAATGTTACTTTAAAAACAAAATGTATGTTTTCCTCTTTGTAGCAGATATCACAGTTATTATATTGAATATTAATATCAAATCTCTCATGCTCTCCCACTATGCTAATTTTACAATTTTCACATAGCTGATTTCTTCCTTGAGCTATCCCAGCCTCTGTTATATAGAAATTAATTTACAATTCAAGAATGCTTATTGTCAATCAAACTCAAAGCTCTATTTTTCCCCAAAAAACATACTACATTATTAAACCAATATACCATAACATTAACCCATGAGTTGGTTGCAGCATAGAGCTATTTCCAGAGAACATGGAAGAATCATTTTTATGAGATTTTGTCTCAGCAGGAAGGAGATTTTGCATTTTGACCCCAGATGCAAAACTAATGGGCAACCAACAAAGTGGGTAAGACCAGGTTTTCCTTACAAATCAACAAGCTCTTGTTACCTGGAATTGATACCTACCTCCCATCCAACTGACCAAAGTGTTATACCTGATGGGTTTAATTTGTTATTTATGTCAGCTTTGCATATTTGTAAAGTTCAAGGGTTTATTGCCCTGGACTGACCTTGCCAAGTCAGAGTTAACATGTGGTTCTATAGTAGCAGTTTCTTTCTAATAAACTTTACTTGAAAGAACATGTGTGATAGATTTTGTTCATGATTAAAAAGAACACTTCTATGTTCATTGGTGCCCAATTTGGTTTTGAAGTTCTGTTGAAAGTTATGTCTAAACCAAAAATATATATAAAATATTTTTCTCTTTAAAATTTTACAGCAGTTTCTATTGTATTTTCTTTTTTTGTGCAGTGCCTTCCTAAAAGTTTAAGCATTTTCTATGAGAGAATATTTTCAAAAAGATTGCTGTATGTCATAATGTGGTGTCTTATGTTTTGACATGATGCTGAAAGCTATGTCACCAGTATTTCAAATCGTAAAAGGGTCATCCTAATAGTTAGGCATCTACAGAGCTTCCAGGCTAAGATGGACTGGGAAGAAGAAATGGAAGAACTATTTCTGAAAATGGATAATGTTAAAAGATGAATACCTTAGATTAAAAATCACTCAAAACATGACTGGGAAAAAGCTGCTTCCTCAAAATACCGTCAACCTTAGTGACGTGTGTTAGGCCAGGTTGACTAGGGAATACATGCACAGTCATGCACGTAGCAGAAAGAGCTTTATGCCAAAAAGGCTATATGTCAAAAACTTTATGTCAATATATCAAGAAAGCATCCCAACTCAGTCAACGGAAGTCCATAAATTTGAAATATGTCTTTAAGTTCCTCTTCAGATGCATGCAGCCACATGCAAGGATGCAGAATGTTGGGGGAAGAGGGGAAACACAGATCGGTGGGTGCAAAGTTATGGGAATCCAAGGTCAGTAGAACCGTGGCAGGGCTCCCCACTCTCAGTGTCCTTAGAAGAGTCCCGGCAGGCAGGAAGGCAGAGCGAGAGGACCACATCCCCAAGGACATGGCAGGAGGCTATGAACTGATTGACAGGTTTGACTCCACCCCTAGATAGGAGAGTCTAGTGTACGTAAAATCATCTAACTACCACAACTTACCTGGAGTAAAGCCTTCATTTGTTGATGTGCCATAACTCAATATAAAAATACCAATTGTAAGCCTCCATTATTGACTGTAACATGAATGCACAAATTATAAATCAAATGAAAATCAGAAGTATAAAAGTGAAAAGGAACATATGAAGAGCCTAGATTTAGTGAGCTGAAATGAACTAGAGTTGGCCCTGTTGAGTCATGCAACTCTACAGTCTACTATGCTAGGAACGTCAAGATGAAGAAAAACTGGAATCATTCACTATATCCTGAAATACAATGTTGTCAGTGATAGGATAATATCCATACACCTCAATGAAGATCCATTAGTTTGACTATTATTCAAAATTATGCAAAAGGTAGTAGTGTCAAACATTAAGACATTGAAGATGTTTGCCAACATACACAGTCTTAACTTCATCAAACATACAAACTAGATACATTGAAAATTATTGTATATGGAAATATGAAATCTGAGAATAAAGAAAGAAAATATTTCCTTGTTGATAGGAACAATATGGAAAACAATGTGATAAAAATGTAACAGACCAATCCTTTATTGCAATTAACTTTGCTTCAATAACATAATTTGCATGTGAACTTATAGACTTCATATACAGGTCTAAATAGGAATCAAATAAAGAACACGTGTGAAAAGAGATGATGGAAAAGCCCTATATCATCTTTCAAAACAAAACTAGCATAAACTGTGGAGCCAGTCATAATTGCTCTTACGAAATTTCACACCAAAGTTTAAGAAAAGTCATACAAATCCACTAGAACCAAAGCACAGCCTTGTTTGTGTATCACCTAAATTTAGAAAGCATTTGAAAAATAGATAATTGTGTTAGTCTGGGTAGACTAGAGAAACAAATTCATAGACACACATATGTGTACAAGAAAGAGTTTTATATACAAGAGTAAACGTACATTCAGAAAGCATCCCAACTCAGTTTAGTCCAATGTCATAAGTCCAATATTAGCCCATATGTCTGATACCAGTCTATACAGCACTTCTTCCAACTCACAAAGCATGTGCAATGACACCAGGACAAACACAGGCCAGGGTGTGCAGAGTCTTGTGTATCCAGCGGCAGTAGAAGCATCCCAGTGCTGACAGGGTTCGCTCCATGGCTCCTAATTAGCAGGGCTCAGGGTGTATCAGCAGTATCCACTGGTGGACCCTCCTGAGGCTCCTCCAGTTTCAAGGGCTCAGGATCTATCAGCATGGTGCCATGTTGTCTTGTCAGCTGCAATGTCTCCCAGACACTGAGTCTGGTGTCTCTCATCTGCAAGGGGAAAATTCCCTGAGATTTCCCAGAATTCTCAGGAGAAAGTTATGCCCACGCAGAGGTCTCACTGACTTTGTCCAGATTGACGGACTAGACTCCACCCCTACACTCCCAATCATGAAATTGACAAAAGAGTACATGATTGCCACAGTAGTGATATGTTAAGCATTAGACCAAAGGCCAGGTGATTTGTGAGATGACACCATCTCACAAAAGATAGCAAAAAAAAAAAAAAAAGGAAAGAATGAAGTTGATATCAGAAGAGACTCTGAAACAAAGAGTAGATCTTTAATGTAGAGGAGCTAAAGAAAATGGAAGAAATTAAAATGTAAAATATCTGGACTGAGTATTTCAAAAAGAAGTTCAAGACAAAGTAAATAATTGTAGAGCAAAGTGTCAAGAGCTGGAGTTAGGCAATCAAAAGGGAATAACATGCTTAATTTTTCTCATACTCAAAGAAATGAAGAAAAAATTTCAAGCTTTCTGGTGAAATATTGAAATATTCTATGGCAAAATATTTAATGATTTAGAAGCATCAAAAAATGACCAAAGAAATGCATGGAAAAGATGTACCTAAAAGAGCTCGTCTGTGTGTAAACAGGCTAGGAAATACATTAAATTTAAATTACATTTAAAGCATTGGCAAAAAGCATGGCTCCAGGAATTAATAGATTAACAATAGAAATGCTTTATTGAATTGATGTAGAACTAACAGTACTCACTTACTATGGCAGAAGCTTTGGAAGACATCTACTTGACTAATCAACTGACAGAAATTCATTCATAGCTGTTCTAATTTCAAAATAAAGTGATCCAGAATTGTGTGAAATTATTTAACAATATTATTAATAATATCATGTGCAAGTAAGAATAAACTGAAGTAATTTAAAAATTATTCCAGTAGTGAATCAATAGAAAACTTCTATAAATTTAAGCTACATTTGGGAGGCATGGAGGAGGGATACCATTGCTAATGTAAGATGAATCTTGGCTGAATACAGAGAATATCAGAAAGATATTTGATTGGTGATTTCACATGCTGTCAAGTTAGTTCCAAGTCAATAAGGAAAAGATCCAGGAGGTAAGGGGCATTAATAAAGGGAGAAATACAGGTGTGTACATATGTAAATATATTTTATATAGCGATAGGGAAATAGATCTATGTGCACATATCTATATGTGAGGTATTAAGGTAGCTGATGGACACTGGGTCTCTTCTCAAGTACTCCCTCAATGCAAGAACACTTTACTCTAATAACTTGGCATTCCTTGATGCTCAGCTTCCCAGCATGATCACTGAAGACAAAACGTGTGCAAAAGCAAGTGTAGTGAAGAAAGGTGATGATGCCCGGCTATCAAAAAACATGGTACCTGGGGCCTTAAAGGATTGAAGATAAACAAGCAGGCATATAGCTGAGAAGCAACAAAGCCCACATGAAAGAAGCATTTCTGCCTGTGTAAATCATGAGGTGTCAATGGAATCAGGTATCAGGCATCAAAGACCCAGAACAAAAAATCATATCATTGTGAATGAGGGGAGTGCAGAACGGAGACCCAAAACCCACCAGTAGTCAATTGTACATCCTCTTACAGAAGGGTCACAAGGAAGAGACAAGCCAGTCAGGGATCAATATAGCACTGATGAAGCACACAGCTCCTTAGTGCTTCTTCCTTACCACTATCATGATCCCAATTCTATCTTACAAATCTGGCTAGACCACAGCATGTACACAGGTACAGATACAAATAAGTGCTGGAAACACAGGGACTCCAGGACAGATAAACACCTCACGACCAGTAGTGAGAGTAGAGAGACCAAGACAATAAAGGGATGGTGGGGATGAAAGGGGAACCAATCACAATGATCTAGATATAACTCCTTCCCATAGGGACAGAAAACAAAAGAGTGGGTGAAGAGAGACATTGGTGAGTGTAAGACATAAAAATTAATGACAATTTATAGGCTATTAAGGGTTCATGAATGTTGAAGGGTGGGAAACACTGGGGAAAATGAAGAGCTGGTACCAAGGACTCAGGTAGAAAGAAAATGTTTTGTGAGTGATGAGGGCAACAAATGTACAAATGTGCTTACCACAAAGGGTATATGTATGGATTCTGATAAGAGCTCTATGAGTCCCCAATAGAATTATTTAATAAATAAAAAAAATAATTTTAATAGTTCTAAGTCAGTCATCTTATGTACAACAGAACAGAACAGTGCCCAGACCTATACTCTCTTTTATTATCCTAACAAACCTAGCTATATTTGAGATCATTGTTGCAATCATTATATCAGTCCATCTTGTTAAGAGTTCCTTTTTGCTCCTACTCCCACCACCGGAGAGCAGAGATGCCCCCCCCCCAAAAAAAGAGTTCCTTTTTGTACTGAATCTCTCCTATAAGAAGCATTATATTCTTCTCCAGAGATTGGTTCCTCTTGACTACATGTCCAAAATGCAGAGCAAAAAATGTTCATAAGAAAATTTGTAGCAATGGATGCACACACATTAGAGAAGAACTAAAATCAACACTATGACAACTCCAACAATTACAAAAAGAGTATAAATTGAGCCCAGTCTTCAGAAGAAAGGAAATAATAAAAACAAAACCATAAAGAAATGAAAAAGAAAATAGAAAAACAATAAACAAGACAAGTACTTTTCTCAGAAACATGAACAAAATTGGAAAATGAATGACAAGCTTCACAAAAGAAAGACCTTGAAGGACACTAGCACACATTTACCTCTAAAACAAATCTCTCAAGTCCAAAATACAGGATCAAACGATAACAAAGATTTTTTTATTTGTTTGGTTTGTTTGTTTTGGGGGGGCACATCACTGCCCTCTGGTGGGAGTGGGAGGCTCAGTGTTGCTCCTGGAGAGCTGCTACTAGATTTGAACCAAAAAGCCAGTGGGCCGTAGTTCCACACTCAACCATACGCTACCGGGGCTCAGCCCCTATAACAAAGATTTTAAAAGCTACAGAAAACCAAGGAATTCTGTGGGACACAATCAAAAGGAACCAATTACATTTGATAAACATCCCAGAACAGAATGAAGAAAAATTCACCACAGAAAAATAGTTGATGTATTTAAAGAGAATTTTCCTAACAATATGACAGAACAGAAAATAAAGGAACCCCAACCAGAACTGATTCCAGAAGAAAATCACTATAACACATTTAGGCAAAGATTCTCATCAAAAAAATAAAAGAAAGGGCTGAGCCCCGGTGGCGTAGTGGTTGTGCGCGGGACTGCGGCCCACTGGGACGGAGGTTCAATTCCAGCAGTGGGGTTGGGCCTCCTACTCCCACCACCGGAGAGCAGTGATGCCCCCCAAAAAATAAATAAATAAGAAAAAAAGGAAAGAAAAGAATCTGAGAGCAACATGGGAAAAAAGATAAACAACCATAAAGATTAGAGCAGAAATAAATGGATCACGAAATATAAAAACATTAGAAAAATATCAACAAAAAGTTAGTAGTTTTAAAAGATTAAGAAAGTTGAAAAACCACTAGAAAAATTAGCAAAAGAAAAGACAAATATTATGAATAAAAATGCAATGCACAACAGCTCTAACTAAAGTACAAAAGAAAAGTACACACTTTTATAAAAAATCATGTTGCAATAAATTTCAAAGCTAGAAGAAATGGATAGATTTCCAGAAATATATTGCCTATCTAAATTAATACATACTGATTTAGATCTCAACAAGCCTATAACACAAAAGATATAGATCTGCTCCTTAAAAATATCAACAGCAAATAGTTCAGGACTTGATTATTTCAGAAGAGAGTTCTTTCAATCATTTAGAGGAGATGTACCACCAATTTTACATAAACAATAAAGGAATATAGAGAAGCATAGTATATGCCCAAATTAATTTTAGGCAGTAATTTTGATATTTAAGGCAGGCAAAAACATTACCAGAAATGAAAACTATATACCAATATCCCTTATAACTCTAGACACCATAATCTTCAACAAAATTATAGGCACAAAATTAAAAAACCCACACAAACATATGTAATTGGATTACATAAACAAAAGAACCATAAAATTATATCACTTGATATGCCAAAAAGGCATGTGATAAATTCAACATTTATGCTTGTTAAAAACACTTAATAAAATCAGAATACAAGAGTAATTCCTGAACATAATAAATGCCATATATCTAAAAACAAGAGCTAGTGTTTCACTTAATGGAGAGAAATTTAAAACACTCTTGTTTGATTAAGAGGCGGACAGGGTTGCCCTTTATCACCATTATTATTCATAATAGTCCTTGGTGTCTTAATCAGCTATATAAGGCATCAAAAGATATTAAACTCAACCAAATTGGCAGAAAAGTAACAAAACTCTATTTGACGATAACATAATCCTGTATATTAAAAAAAATATGAGATCAATTGAATCAATTAAAAACTTGCTGGAACTAAATGAAGAATTTAGCAAAGTAGTCAGTTATAAAAACAACATACAAATACTGATTGTGGTAATCATTGTACAATTCATTTTTTGGGGTGGGGCATCACTGCCCTCAGGTGTTGGGAGTAGGAGGCCCAGACTTTGCTCCATGGAGCTGGAATTGAACCTCCATCCCAGTGGGTCGCAGTCCCGCGCACAACCACTACACCACCGGGGCTCAGCCCCATTGTACAATTCTTATTGATAAAATTGAGCTATTGAATTTTATGATATGTGAACTGTGTGCAAAAATATTTTCAAAAAATTAGTTAGATTCCTGTATATTAAAGAAAGGACACAAGAAAGGCAATAAATGAATAATACCATTTACAATAGTTACCCCAAAGATAAAATATTTTGAAATAAATCTAACATAAGAAACAAAGGATGAATATTTTTAACAAATTAAATGAAGGGGGAGGAAGAGAAAGTGGAGCACATCCTGGCTCACCAAGCCCCGAGGACAATATTCCTGCTCAGAGGAGCCAATGCACAGAGAGGACCATAGGGCCAGCCCCACTATGAGACACGATGTCCCTCACTGACCCGTAGCACTATGGGGAACAACACTGGAGACACAGTGTGGGAATTGCACCCAATCTGACCCCACCACACTGAGGTGAAACACTAGGAGAGTGCAACAGACAGCAAGGGGAACAGAGCAACGGAGTCCCTAGGGAATACCAAGACTAGACTTTGGGGCGGGGGGGGCGGGGCGGGTGGCACCCTATCAGACTCAACCAGAAAACACTCTTAGGGGTCAAAAAACAGACCTAACCACTTACAGACTTTTCTTTTTCTTTTCTTTTCTTTTTTTTTTTTTTTGTCATTTGTGTTGTTTTATTTTCATGCTTTGTTTTTCTCTGCGTTGTTTTTTTGTATATTATTATATCTGCAGCTTAATCTAGATAAGATAGGTGGAATAAACAATCTGGAGGAGAAAAGAGCTGGACAGATGGTTCTCGGGGGGACATGAGGGTAGAGAGGAAAGGAAGTGAGTGTTAACAAACCCAGGGACAAGGGAAAAGCATGTGATCTAAATTGATGGTAAGGATGGTGTAGGAGGCCTAGTAGGGCTTGATTAAGAGCAAAGTAACTTAGAGGAATTACTGACATCCAAATAAAGTCTGAATATGATAGTGGGACAAGAGGAAAGTAAACAGAAATAGAGGAAGGAGCTATCAGACAAGGAGACTTTATGAGGCTTAAATACAGGCATGTACATATATAATTATATTTTTATATGATGAGGAGGAAATAGATCTATGTACATATATTTATAAGTTTACTATAAAGGCATCATTGGTCCTTTAATCAAGCACTCCTTCAATACAAGAACACTTTGTTGTATTAGCCTGGCATTCCATAAGGCTCATCTTCCTGACATGATGAGGACAAATTGGGTACATAAAAAAAATGTGATGAATAAGGTGAGGGTTTCCAGTTATCAATAGATATAGTCTGACACAAAAAGATATAGGCTTGGGTCTTAGAGACTTGAAGATAAACAAGCAGCCATCTAGCTGAGAAACAACAAAACTCACATGGAAGAAGCACACCAGCCTGTGTGATTAAAAGGTGTCAATGGGATCATGTATCAGGCATCAAAACCCCAAAACAAACAAAAAAATCATATCATTGTGAATGAAGGGGAGTGTGAACTGGAGTTACAAAGCCCATCTGTAGGCAACTGGACATCCTCTTACAGCAGGGTGATCGGGAGGAAATGAGCCAGCCATGGTGGAGCATAGCACCAATGACACATACAACTTTCCTCTATTTCTTTAATGGTCCCTCCCCCACTATCATGACCCCAATTCTACCTTAAAAATCTGGCTAGACCAGAGCGTGTACGTGGGTACAGAAAAGAGCTGGAAACACAGAGAATCCAGGACAGATAAACCCCCTCATGATCAATTTTGAGAATAGCCATACCAAGAAGGTAAGGGGAAGGTGAAGGGAGATAGGGGTAACTGATCACAATGATCTACCTATAACCCCCTCCCCAAAGGATGGACAACAGAAAGTGGGTGAAGGGAGATATCAGACATGAAAAAATAGTAATAACACTATATAAATGATCAAGGGCTCAGAAGAAAGGGAGGGAGGAAAAAACATAAGGAGCTGATATCCAGGGCTCAAGTAGAAAGAGAATAATTAGAAATTTGAAACTGATGATAGCAACAAATGTACAAATGTGCTCATCCCAATAGATGGATGTATGGGTTGTGATGAGCTGTAAAAGCCTCCCCAAAAAATGATTTGGATAAAAAAGCAAAAATGACCCATGCAAATGGAAGAATGTCTTTTGCTCATGGATAGGAAGGTTTACTATAGTGAAAATGTCAATTTTACCAAAAGTGCTCTGGAAAGTCAATGAAACTCTGATCCATGTCCCAGAACAATTTAAAGAAATGGAAAAATTAATCATTAGCTTTATATAAAAAGTAAGAAAATTCAGGATAAACCATTATTTTTTTTAAGAGTAGGAAACTTTTCACTCCCCAATATCAAATCATATTATTAAGCTTTAGTAATCAAAACAATTTTGTATTCATAAAGTGTTAGGCTTATAGAGTGTTAGGTTTATAGAGCAATGGATTGGAATAGACAGCCCAGAAATATGATCAAATACCTACCAAAAAAATAAAAGCAAAAAGCAAACTCTCTGCCATCAAGCTTATTCTGACTCACAGAAACCCAATAGAACCCAGTAGAATTGTCCATGTTGGTTTCTGAAAAAGAACTGGATCACACAAAGTGGCATGAAAACTAACCTTTTCAGTAAATGGTGCTGGTGAAAGCACTTGCAAAAGAATGAAACAAAATTCAGTCCCCACCACATACAAAAACAAACCCAAGATGGATTAAAACCTAAATATAAACACTAAAATACAAGGATCATCAGTGAAAATAGGAACAGACTTAAGAATAACACATAATGAAACATACCCACAATACAGAAGGCAAAATTGTGAATTAAGACAATCTAAATAGAGGACATTTTTGTATACTGTGATAGTTAAATAATCATTTCTCAATTTGAGGATTAAGAATGTAAGGGCGGAGTATAGCCTATCAATCAGATCATAGCCAATGAGGCCTCTGCATGGGCACGACCTTCTCCTGAAAACTCTCAGACATCTGGTGCTATTTCCTTCTTGGAGGCAGGAGAGACTCTCTCTCACAACTCACTCCCTTGGCGACACTCTACTGACAAGACAGAAGGAACTACACTAATAGACTCCATCACCTGGGAACTGGAGAAGCCACTTGAAGACCGCTGCCAATGCTGAGGTGTTTACAATGCCACTGGAGCCAAGGACATTCTACCCACTGACTTGTGATCATCCTGCATTCAGCATTATTGCTTTTGTTTTGTGCGTCTGAAGAAGACTTTATAGACTGGTGTCAGATATGTGGGCTAATATCAAACTTGTAGGCTTAGACTGGACTAGGATGGAATGCTTTCTTAATGTACAATTATCTTTGATATAAAACTCTCTGTTATATACATGAGTGTCTATGGATTTGTTTCTCTAGTCGACCCCAACTAAAACACATACCAAAAGACTTGAAAAGAGTATAGAAAGAACTCATAGATTACAGGAAAAAAATATTTGCAATGATACATCAAATAAAGGGCAAGTTTTCCAAGCTATAGAAAATTGTAACACCTTAATAAGAAAAACAACCCAATCAAAAATGTGCACAAAATGTGAATAGATAATATACTAGTTTGACACCCAGGCAGCCAACAATCCTATGAAAAAATGCTTGCTTTCATTAGCTATAGGATAAATGTAAACTAAAAAGCACCAACACGCTCAGCAAAATTTAAGATAAAAGATAAGAATAAAAGCTGGAGTAGCTGTGGAGAAATTGGAGCGATCATACATTGCTCCTAGGATTACAGCCTTGTACCACCACGATGGAAAACAGTATGGAGCTTGCTTCCTGAAACAAATACAAAAACAAATACCTTATTATCTTGTGATCACTCTACTTGATACATATCCTAAGGAAATAGAGACTAAAATATAAGTATATTAGATATATATATAACTGTGTTTGTTATACTAACTTATATAGTAACAAAGAGATGGAAATAATTTAAAAATCCATCTGTGGAAGAATCAAGAAACAAACTCACCCAAACAACTTATACCATAGACAAAATTGGAAACTATTATGCCAGCAAAGTTATCCAATTTCACAAAGATAAATGCTTCATGACATCATGATTATAAAGCAAATAACTGATGTTCACACTAAATGAGAAGACTTTGAAGACTATGAAGAGAGCAGTTGCAAGGGCAAAGGGAAAAGGAGAGACAGCCAGGCAATGAGTTGGTCTACTGTACTGAGTGAAAATGAATGGAACTTCAGCATATCCTACTGAAGCAAGCATCAACATTGAACTACTTACCATACATTAGTTCATTTCAAAACCATAGAATCAATTAGTTGAATGAGAAGCATCTATTACAAGATTCTTACTTAACATTTTTTTTTGCTATACTCGGTTTTGAAACTCTCAATCCTTCACAAGTATCTGAACAATGGCATGTGATATTATGTATCCCTCAAAACCCACACAATCTGAAAGCAACTGTTGGGCATTTCTGGACAATGAAACAACAAGAGAAAAAACCCGTAAGTTACACCATTGATTAAAACAAACGCTTTATCTTATCCAGAACATCTGAATAAAAATTGGCTCTGCCAGTAACTCTCCTCTTAAAGTCATTTCCTCAATCTCAAGAAATTCCTCCCTTTGGGCCATATGTTGGTAAATCATTTAACATTATTTAAAAATTCAAAATATGCTGAAAACAATTATAGTCTGCACTAAAAATTCAAACAGTCCAAATTCATGTTATCTGGCAATTAAAAGGAAATGATCCATTTGGGTATATTTATGATAGATTCTAATATACATATAATATACATTACCACATCTATTTGAAACAACTGAGAATATGAAAGTGAGAAATGCATCTAAACAAGAAGGTAATTTAAAAGGAGGAATGTTTCCAACTCCTGGAAAAATGATAAAAAGTGTACTATTTTTTTTCTAGAAAATCTATGAGAACTTTGAATAGTATGGTGGCAACCAGGCCTTAAAACATAAATAAATCATTAGCAGCTGTGATAGGTAGGCTTGTTGTGCCAACATGGCCAAAGAAGATAGGTAGGTTTACTGTGACAACATGACCAATGAAGACACATAATATCAATTGAAGGGCGGAGATATAAATGGCTCTGCAAGCCCCGCCCTGGTTCTCTTGCTCCTGGTTCTTTTGACCAGCAGGGGGCCAGCCTTTGGGGTGGTGGACTCACACAGAGTCCCCCAGCAGGGTGGCAGAGGTGTGCCATCGCCAGGGGCAGAGTGGGGGTGGGGGTGGTCTTGCCACCTCTTTGTGGCGATCAGACAAGGGTGAGAAGCCCAGGCATCTTGGCCTTGGAGGAGACACCTCCCCTCTCTGGCCTTGGGCACTGGATGGCAAGAGGCAGCCTTGTTGCTAGACACACGTGCTCCAGCAGAGCAAGGACCCGCTGCAAGACCAGTGATGGGGCTGCCCTGAGGGCCAGCACACGCAGTGCACTGGTTTACTTTAAAACGTCCAGATTCTCCTCCTTAAAGCCAGGATAGATTTTTTTTATTATTATTAAAAATCAGTTTATGATACAAAAAAATTGCCTTGTTTGTCCTGTGCCTCAATCTCCAAGCTACACTACCTGTGGAACACCTGATCCGTGGACTGTGTTGTTGTGAATTGAGGTTCCTTCCAGCCCTGCTTCGCCACGCTCCTGGGATATACATCTCTTGAGCTGGGGACTGTTGGACTATGTCATCTGGCTGACTGTTGACCTGCTCTGCTGTTTGCTGCCTGTGAGCAGATAGCCTGGATTGCTCTACAGAGGACTAGTCCGCGGCCCTCAAGACTCGAAGGACTGCCAGTGTACTAGCTGTCTCACGCAAGTGAGTTGCACTGTTTCATTTGTACTACTTTATAGATTTATTAACTGTTTATTTCTTATTTTATATATCTTTCTATCTATATAACATAGAGAGAGAATTATTAGTGCCCTGGTTTGTTTCTCTGGAGAACCCTAACACAGTTGTTCAGTGGGACAATTCTTCTGTGTGGTAGATTTGGGATCTATTCATTGCCAGTTCACCATTTATCTGTCAGTGGAGATTTGAATGTAGCAATGATGCTAAATGGGTGTCCTGGTGGTGTCAAGGTAACATGTTGGGCTGCAAATCCACATGGTCAGCAGTCAAAATCACAAGTTCCTCCAGAGAAAGAATGGGCATTTTACTTCTGTAAACATGAGTCATCACTGACTTGATGGTAATGAGACATGATGCTGAACAGGTTTCAACACACCTTCCAGGATAAGACTAGAAAGAAATGTCTGGCAATCTACTACTGAAAATCAGCCAGGAGATCTCTATGGATGACAGAGTGGCATTTTCTTTCATTTTGCAAGGATGATCATGAGTACAGAATCAAGTTGACTGCATGTAGCAATTGCATGCAGTTATATATATATAGAGAGAGAGATAGATATATGGAAATATGTATGCTATATATCATGGGAATCTCATCTCATACCATTTCATATATAGTATGTATGAAATTTCATCTCATCTATATGAAACTGTGTGAGATAAGATTTCCATGTCCCTCCAATCTTGCAAACGTATTCCTCTATGGTGTCTCACATTTTCCCCTATGCTGTAGTATAAGGGGGCTTCCAAAAGGTTCTGGGAAAAAACCTGCTATCCTTTAATTCCATCTTTCCACAAATTGTGAAGCTCCTTCATACATTTCTATATTTCCAATGAAAGAGTACAACATCTACTTCCATAACAGAACTTTATGCTCCTGTTATTGCATTTTTTTTATTTGTATGGACCATGGAGGTGGGACAAACACAGTGGAAAGATGTGAACTGGACCCTAAGTACATTCTTAGTGGTTTATATCTTCCTTTGAAGTATACAATATTAGCTATGCTCAGAGAGAAGATACTCAACCACAGAGTAATTGCAATAATGGAACAGACAAATGGTCTGGTTCCCCATTACAGTCATCAACAACTCCGCTTTTTGAAAGGGACTTGTTTGAAATGCAGTCACTGGGATCATGTTATCCATAAATGCCTCTGGTAGTCAGTGATTGTCAGCATTCCCAGGGCCTTTTCAGTAGGTTGTGGACAGAATGAAGCAAACTCTGAGTGCTAAAGTACAATTTATTTCTGAATAAGCTTAAAGGAAGGACGTTTCATAATGTTTAAATATTCTAATGTGACATCTAATGAATACTTTCCCTTTTTAATGCATTTCTTTTGTTTCCATTTATTATTTTTTTTAATCTCGGTTTTGCAATTCTCTGATATGCAGCTCTTTCTCTAAAGCCAACTGGTATGATTCTCCCTGCAATTCCTTAATAAGTTGGAAATCTAATGGCCATGGGCAGTTCTTTCTCTTAGGCTTGCCTTTCCACTTCTGAGCCTTAGAATCGTGCAACCAGGTCATGGTCAGAACACAAATGAAAATGTAGGCATCCATGGCACATCATCAATTTGAATACTGTGAGAAAGGAGACTTCTCATTCAGGGAAATCCTTAGAGAGGTTCTTAGAACTTCAAGGGTCTGATTCTTATGGCAGCCTGTTACCTTTCTGGGAGTCAGCAATGCAGGGAAACTTTTCTCATTTCAGACAAGTTAGGATCAAAGTTCTTAGTTCTTGCCAATAGAAATGAGCCATCCCAGTTAATGTAAGTACCACCACATCAATAGTACAAAATAGTTCAATGAAAATAACCTGAAGTGAAGTGCCATCATTTTAGTCTGTTACCTTTCTTCTAAGTATCTAATATTTAATCTAATAGTAATTATGTCACCTATGCACCAGAAAACTATTACTTCCAAGATTCCTTCATTTCAACTCCTTGTGATCTATCAAAAGTTAAAGCTCAACACATTACAATTTAATCCTTAATAATATGTTAGACCATTGAAACTAGTATGAAGTAAAATTTATGGGCTAACATTTAACTGTTAAATAATTCTCCACTTCTTCCCAGGTTACTTACTCTCCATTCCCCTAGACCATCTTTTATTAGCAAAAGTAAATATATAAAAGCCGACTGTTAAAACACTTAACAAATCTCCTCTGTCAAGATTGTGAACTGCAGTGTCCACTTGGTTTGGAGGTCTGTGCCTCTCCTTTTCTTCCTTTGTTTAAAATATGCTGACCACACAGTGACCCCTCCTAACCCATCGGTCGAAAATTACAACCAGCCATACAAACAAGCAGCCTGGGGTCAGGAGGATCAGGGTCTGCTAAAAGTTAGTAATCATACATTAATTCCCTGACATAATTAATCAAAATGAACCACCGTTATCTAGCAAGAAACCTTTAACCTATTACAAAGGGGTCAATTTGCGAACCACTTGAGCCTGGGAGTTTGGTACAAATAGCATACGCTCTTCATCCGGGATGCCCTAAATGGGGGGAAATGCCTTTGAAGTCCCAAATCTACTAGATTTAGATATAATTTCATCAATCAAGTTAAAAGCCTGCCTCACTTGGAATGGATTTTGTGGAGATCTGTCTGTCAACCAGCTTTGTTGAGAAGTGACTGAAAATCCATTTACAGGTTTTTTTAAGTCCCAACTTGGCTAGCATTGGTCCACTCTGACAAAACAGCCCAGGGTTCATCAAACTGAAGGGGAGGAAGAAAGATTTGTGGAGGAACCTGTTTCACCCTTGCAAGAAGAGTAGTAAATTACTAGATGCTCGTTGTTTGTTATGCTAGCAAACTGGTGTATGCTTCCATTTTCAAGATTAGGGCTCCAGGTGTTTGGGATCGATACTTCTGTGGTACAGCCCAGTGATAGAAAAGTAAAATGAAACCAGAAGAAAAACTATTATCTTTAATCGAGAGAGCTTTTTGGTTTTGTATTTCCAAGTTGATAAGGGTGGTTTATTCCCCCTTTCACTGCAGGCAACCTCCCAGAATATGCTTAGGTGCCCATTTACAGAAAACAAAGCAGGAAGAAGAGTGCTCTTGTTTTGTTCCTTTCACTAATATTTTAATCCAATTATATACAGCATGGTGTTGCTAGAATCATCAAATGCTTTCAGTTGAAAGTGTGGCATAATTTATTTGATTATATCTCCATTTCAAAGTTTAAAACTACTAAAACCAAAGGAAATATGCATGAGAATATATAATGTATGTTGTAAAATGATCAAATATATATTTTTCACAGTCTCATATTTGGTGACACTCAATTTAGGAATCAATGCTCTGACCAAGCATGTATAGGACTTTTAGCAATCTCCCTGAAAAGTCTATCTGATTGAAAAGCCATGTGCTTTTAATATTTTGACTCAAATCTGGACCTAAGGTTATATCCATTTCAAACAGTTTTTTTCATCAGTTGGCTTGTTTTATGTTCCCTATTCTCTGAACAAAGATATTCTAGGCACTCACAATAGAGGTATATTTCATTGAATTTAATCATTATAGTGGCTACAAAAAAACACCTTTAAGTTTTTTTAAACATGATGAGTATTGCCAAGTGGACCTGACCCATATCAATTCTTGCTTGGGAGTGGAAGAAGTTGAAAATTGCAGTGAATGCTTTCTAACCAAATGGCTATAGTAGTTACTTTGAAATTTAACTTTTAAGCCACTTTACATAGGAGCACACAGAGTCCCAGAACTACCTTAGCTAGTGAATGACTAGCAAAGCTTCATAAGCAAGGTCAATTCTTCAAGTGGAACCTTTCCCACTACCCTTTTAGGGAGCTTGCTGTCAGGTAAACATTGGACTGCTAACCACGGGGACCAAGATTCAAGCCAAGCTGCTGAGCCATGGAAGAAAGTTGAGTCCATTGCATTGGAACCCCTATATAAAATCATTTGAGTCAGAATATACTTGTTGGCATCAAGTTTGTTTCCTTTCAGAAGCTCTTTTATAGTAATGAAATATCTGTAGAGTCTATCCTTAGAATGAATTTTTTAATGAAATGTAACTTATAAAAATTAATTTTTGAAAATAAAAAAATTAATTTTTGCATATACCTATTAAGAAGTCATGATGTTATAGCTGTTAAGAAGCTTTGTTGTTAATGGAGAGGTCATTGGTTCAAATCCAACAGCTACGCCATGGGAGTAAGTTGTGGTAATCTGCATCCATAAAGATTACAGCCTTGGGAACGTGATGGAGCAGTTTTACTCGGCCCTATAAGGTTGCAAGAGTCATAGTGGTCTTGACAGCAGACTCCAAATTATGGTGACCTTTAAGGTTGTCACAGATTTATCTGACAGATCCTCAAGCCTCCCTTCTTTCAAAGCAATACTGGGCAAGCTTGAAATCAAAATTTTAGTTAGCAGCCCCGCCTACACCAGCATTAATTATGTATACTCTCTGAGGCCTCAAATTTTGTGTATAAGTGAACATAAAAGACCTAGAACAGTCCTTTAATTTTTCTGAGTATAACTTGCTACACGAGAGAAGAGAAATGTGCCTCTCTGTGCTCCTCAAGTTATTTTCTCATTGGGGACTCAAGCAAAATCACACTCACTGTTGTCAATTCAATTCTGACTCATGGCAACCGTCTACGACAGTAGAACTAGTCCACAGCATTTCAGAGGTTGTAGACCTCTATTTAAAAACAAGACTGCTATATCATTTGATTTTCAGTAAAATGCTTTGACCACTATACCCCCACAGAATAATCCATTTGAACCAGCAGATATTAAAACCCATCGTGTCTACTTTCTATTCTTGTTATTCTTTCTATTCTCACATTGCATCCTGTTTTCTATTCTTAGCATGAGTCAAGTTTGTTATCTCTTCCTAGAATGGTCATCCTTACTCTTGGGTATGCTTGTTCTCAGTATTCTTCAGGTCTCAACCTTAATGTCTCCTCAGAAACGCATTCGCTGATCATCTCATCTAAAATCATCTTTTCCTTTCTCACCCACTCTCAGCCATTTTCTGCACAATATGAAATGTGGGGTGAATTTCATTCACTTATGCCCTAAACCCTTCACTCTCCCACAGGTGCAAAGTTCTTGTCTATCTTGTGTCATCTGTTTCCAGGGTCTAGCATAGAGGCTAAATGGTGGATGGCTCCTGGCAAAGTCATTTTCTGGCATACAGACTGTTGATGCACCTCTTTATTAAATTGATCGTTAATTGAGGAAGGTGCAACCATGTCTGAAGATGTTTCTGTCAGTTCTTAGCAAGTAGCAAGGGATATTGAATTTCTTAATTTAGAAAATCCATCCCAAACCAAACAAATCCCACTACCTTTGAGTTGATTCTGACCCTATAAGTTAGAGTAGAGGTGCTCCCTTGCATTTACAACACTGTAAACTTTTAGGCGAACAATCAGTCTCAATATTCTCCCATGGAGTAGTGGGTGAATTGTCACCACTGACCTTGAAGTTAATAGTTCAAAACCTAACCCCTTGCATCACCAAGACCGTAGAGAACATCGCAGATTTTTTAATTGGCACAAATGTTAAGAATCTAGTCTCTCCTCTCCAAAGAGATTCCTGAGGATGTGAATGCTCATTTGTGTGTCTACGTTACTCATAGTTCACCTCAGCATTTTTCTGCATGCTTCTGTTGAATTCAAACCCACTACTAAAGGTTCCTATGATCAACAGGAATGAAGCTCCCCTTGGCTGATGGTGCTAATGTGCTAAAGTTGTGACTCTTTTGGAACCTTCCAATAATCCTCAGGAAATGTCTTATCCAAAAGTTGTAGATGAAAAAACTTAAAGACCCAAAGAAGATCACCACCTGAGAGTGGTCAAACCAGAATAGGAACCCACATCTGTTGTGGCTTTAATTTAATGCATTTTCCTAGACTTCATGTTTTCAAATTATAATGTAGTCAGCAAGCCACATTAGGGATTGAAATAACTGGACTTTTTAAAGCTATGTATTTTTTTTTACAAAGCAATCTTATCATCTTCAAAGTACGCCCCATTACACTTAATACATTTGGTAAATCTATGATTCCATTCGTGAAAACATTTTCAACCTCATCTGTTGGGATGGCTGAAAGTACGTCCCTCATTTTTTTCTTAACCTCTTCCATATTATCAAATTTCTGTTCTTTCCTGACCCTCTTAATTCATGGAAATAAACAGAGGTAAGGTGCATGGGGCAAGAGGTATGCTGGGTTTTGCCACAAAATGTTGCACTGAGATGCTGTGTGAGCAGGTGCACTGTCATAGTGATAAAAAAAGAACACTCCCCAGCCTGCCACAAGTCAGGTCTTTTTTGATGCACACTGTGGTGCAAGCTTTTCAGAAAGTTTGTTTAAAACTCTGAGCTGGTGGAATGAACCCCAATGCACTGTCCCCTGTGATGGGTAGGTTTGTTATGCCAACATGGCCACAGAAGATAGGTAAGTCTGTTGTGACGACATAGCCAATGAGCACACGCGATCAATTGAAGGGAAGAAATGGAAAAGGCTTGGCAAGCTCCACCCTTGCTCTCTTGCTTTTGGATCTTCGGACCAAAGAGCTGCCTCGTTCATCCTGTGCCTTGACCTCCAAGCAACACTACCCATGGGACACCTAATCAGTGGAGTGTGGAGCTGTGAGTTGAGGTTCCTCCAAGCCCTACTTCGCCACGCTCCTGGGATATACATCTCTTGAGCTAGGGACTGTTGGACTCTGTCATCTGGCTGACTGTTGGCGACCTGCTCTGCTGTTTGCTGCATGTGACCATAGCCTGAATTGCTCTACAGAGGACTACTCAGCGGCCCTCCAGACTTGAAGGACTGCCAGTCTTCTAGCTGTCTCACGCAAGTGAGTTGCATGGAGCAATTTGTACTGCTTTATAGATAGTTAACTGTTTCTTTCTTATCTCATATACCCTTCTCTCTATATAAATATAAAAAGAGAATTACTAGTGTCCTGGTTTTATTTCTCTAAGAGAACCCTGCCCGACACACCCCCTCACATCAAAACAAAACAAAACAAAACAAATGAGCTTCATCTAGATCTTTGATTTCACTTGACAAGCTTATTTTTGGTCAGGTGATGATGGCATCTCCCCTTGATTGATGTTTGATTTCAACATTAGAAGAATAGCCCCATGTCTCCTCATCAGAAATAACTTGAAAAAAAAATTCTGATTGTTTCAGAGCTCCCTTTCAAAGCACCCATGTTTCCACTTGACACTCATTTTCCTGGTCAGTCAGAACCTGAGAAACAAATTTCACAGTGGCTAGTCTCGTTCCTAAATCTTTCATTAGGGGCTGAACCCCGGTGGCATAAGTGGTTGAGTGCAGGACTGCCCACGGGCTTGGCATTTCAAATCCAGTGGTGGCTCTCAGGAGCTGCACTGGGTAGCACCCACGACAACCAGAGGCAGTGATGCCACCCAAAAAATAAAATAAAATAAAATAAAAATCTTCCTTTAAAATGGACTGAACCAAGCTCCGACATAATCCAGATAACTTCCTCATATCTTCAAGCATAAGTTCACAAATTTTGTCAACATTTTTGTCTGATCAGGAAATTGATGTCCTGAACGAGGTTTGCCATCAATCAACATTTCTTTTTTTTTGAAATGAGAAAGCAACTCATATACTTGAGGTTTTCCCCAGAGCTCTGTCCTTGTAAACTGTGTTCAAACCACAGCAGTTGAATCTGCTACATTTTTCCCAAGCAGGAAACAAAATTTCACAGCTGCACGCTCGTCTCTTAAATTGGTTATCACAAAAAATGAGTATTGAGTGAAACTGCTTTTATGAAAAAATTCACTGTAACTAGAGAGAACCTTCCCAAGTGATGCCACAGGGTTCAATCAGAGTGAGTTGTTTGATGTTCACCTAGTGGGAAAATAGATTACTATTAAAACTCCACCCAGCTAAGCTTTTCTCCATTTTTGGGGGGTGGACATGGGGTGGTATCCCCTCATATTATGTATACATATGTGTGTATCTATACATAGACATATATCAACATATAGTAGTATGCATGCATCAAAACACATGTCAACATATATGTCCATATATCAACACATAGAATCATGCATGTGTCAAAACTTAGATGACTGAATAACAGCAAAAAATGAACACTGCGTAACTAATAGGCATGCTAGTTTGTAGATGGTCACTGATGACCCACACATATATGAATGTTAATAATTAGAAAAATGGGGTTCAGGGATCAGATGGAGTGTATGGGAACTGTGTAGTTTCTGCACACCTGAAACGACCCTTAAAACAAAGTCTGTTGAAAAAATAAGGTATACCATATTTTTTGGACCATAAGCCACACCCAGTTTTTAGAGCAGGAAGGCAAGAAAAAATATTATGAATCAAATAGTACCCATATGCTAAAATCTTCAGGGGTACCACACCTCTAAACCAGAAGACACTCCCTCATTCTCCCCCCACTTTGGGGGGGAAAAAAGCGTGTCTTATGACCTGACAAATATGGTAAATCCAAGGCAAATAAAAGACTTTTGTTGGAGCATGTTCATGATTTTCATCATTTAAAAATGGCCAGAAAAAGAAAAAGAAAATTTCCAATTTAAAACTCTATTTTTTTACATAGTAACTAACTGGTATTAACTCAATAGTAATAGATAACAAATAGATAATGCAGAATTAGAATTTTTTCTTTCAATGACCTAATAGTCAAAGCTGTCTCTAGTAGCCAGTCTTTTTTTTTTTTCAGTAGCCATTCTTATGGTCCAGGCATTTATAGATGAATAAACAGAATGCTTCTCTTTACATGTCCCATGGGTCTCTACTTTCTATTTATGTATGTGCATAGACAGGAGGAGTATGGGAAAGTGCCTTGAAATCATCTACTGTGGTGAATAGCATGAGCCAATGAGAACCTTGCCTCACAGACTCCCTGAAGACTGGTCCTTTAAAACTACTTAGTTCCAAATGAGTCATTCCCAGCCAAGATGTGGAAAAGCCCATTATCTGCTTTGAAAAGATAGGAAATTTACACAAGTTCTAGCTGTTCCCACTCCCACACTTGCTCCTGGTCAACCAGTTCCCCAAGGAGTTAGATTTCTGCCCTTAAGAGATAATGATGACTTGGCCTGTAAAGCCCCCAGTTTATCACTGGGCCCCTGTCCTTCCTGAGAAATATGAGAAATATGAAAGCTAGGCCACCCTACTTGCCTTTCATACCACAAAGCACACAAAACGATGGGCCTCCCAGGGCTGCACATGCACCATAATAAAGCTGAAATGGCCAATAAGGCCGCTGTGATTGTGGGACCTCACGAAGGTCTTGGACTTACTTATTCATATCAGATGTTTTCCAAAGATACAAGACAGGTGACATGCTGACATGATTTTAGAAATTTGTAAGGGCTTCACAGCTTGAGACAAGATCTCAATTTACAGTGGAAAAATTCAGAAATCGGCACTACAATTTCTAATGTTCTCAAGGAAGATTCAGACTTAAGCCAGAAAGGGGACTCATTATGACCAGAAGTCACCTCTGGGTTCCTAAAAATTTCTGGTTATGGATACGGTCCCTGACAAGAAGTTAGGAAAGCATATTGCTAAATGTATATCTTCCATATTCTCCCACTGAAATAATTTAATTTCATTTTTCTTGGGTATTTATTTTACAGTCATTAAAAACTAATGAAGAACACACTCTTTGAAACTGTGAGAACCTTAATGTATACTCTAAACAAGCCTTAGTCAGAAATGAATATATTTAACACATCCCAAGAGAGCATGGTTTTATGTTTTCTGGGTGCATTTGAACTGCCTCTCTTTCAGCCAGGGGTGGAGTGATTAACAATTCGAACCACCTAGGACAGTCAGGGGTCTTTAAACAATGGTTTCCTTCATCTTCCCAGGAAAGAAGATGAGATACTTTATTTAGTTTCAAATTCTAACTTTCCTCTTACTAGCTATTTGAACTTGAGAGTGGGCTCTCTCAGCCTCAGTTTTACCATTTACAAAATGAGCGACAAGATTGTGAAGATCAGGTAGTTTCTATTGCATCTAATAAGCCTTCAGAATATCGCTTTTTATCCCTGGAAGGTTTACCAAATACAAAAGCAGGATCCTTTTCATTTCTGTGAATCGTCCATTTTTCTGAATTGATTTCAAGTTTTGATTCCCCTGGGCTACATCATATTGCCCTAACTGTTCACAGATGCAGAATTTGGATTTGTAACTAAGATGCAGAACTCAGAGGAAATTCTTCCTAAGAAGAATTGGCTCTGGTTATTAAAAATACCTTTTCTCCCCCTAGGGCAATTCTACCCAGGAGTAGTTGTATGATACACCTGGGTGTCTCAAATGACCTCTAGAGACATGAGGAAATATCAAATCATCCTTAAATAAAAGTTATTTTTAATAAATTGACTTTAGTTTTAGTAATGGCATATGCCACATATGGCATGAATATTTGGTTGAGTGACAATACTAGAGGACAGAGAACAAAGGGGGTGGAGTCAGGATCTTAAAAGACTGGAAATCCTTATTGTATATGGTACTTAAAGTCACTCTTGGTTTTTCCTTTTAAGGATTCCTTCTTTCATCAACTTAGTAAATCCAAGCTTGTATACAATGAGGAGCTAAAAATATCAGGGAGAGTCAAGGACTCAGGAAATGTGTGTGTGTGCGTGTGTGTATATCAACATTCACCATAAATGTTTGCTTTGCCCATTTCACAGACTTCGAAGTGATCTCTACACTGACCTTTCACCAAACAAGTGCTCGTGGCTGTTGCTGTTGTTAGGTGCCATGGAGCTGGCTCCAACACTTAGTCATCCGATGCCCAAGGAATGAAGCAACCTCCTTACAGGCTAGAGCACACAGCTCACCTCCTGTTTTGGACCAGGATCATTTTCTCAGTGCCCTCTTTGATGTTTACCCATCAGATAGATCAGAGCTTTGTGTTCCAATGGTCGCTTCATATCTACTCAGGCGATTGTTCATTCAGAATGGTCAATTTCCTCCCAAGAAATTTTTGCCACTGTTGTTGGTAGATGCCCTTACGTCCACGAACTCAAGACAACCCCATGAAAAACGGAATGAAATTCTGTCTGATCCTACACAATCTTTAAGATCAATGGTTGTGAATATATTTTGATAGCCTTCAAACCAAAGATATTCAACTTCCAAAAATGCTCTATTTCAAGACATAGAATTTGATAAACTTTCTGAAGTAGGTTGCCAGGCCAGTCTTCTCAGTTGCTTGAAACTTGTCTATAGGGCTCGCTTCAGCAGCACTTACACTAACTTTGAAACTTTTCTGTCATAGGGTATGACCCTTCTAGTATGTGAAATTGTAATGGAACAACTTCTGGCATCTTGGCTCTGAAGTCATCACAGTAAAATGGACAGGTGGTTGAAATAATGTTGCTAGCCTCTCCTAAAATGCTCTGCCACTTGCCCCCTCTCCCAGATAATACAGATATTGATTTTCCTAATTAAATTCAGGGTACTTAAGAAAATTATGCAAATACTACTCAGAAATAAGAAAAAAATATCCCTTTCATCCTAAATGTAAATTTTAGGCAATAATAATATATCCAAATTAAAGTCATTGCAAAGAAAAGAATGACTGGGAAGTTTTAAAAAACTGTTGCTTTAATGCTAAAGCAATAAAGAATTAGAAAATTACTTTCTACCACCAGGCTTCATGAATGCCATTAGCAAATCAGCACCTTCCCTTCTTTTAAATTATTCCCAAAATGAAAACATAAGCAACTTGGACTGAACAATATACCAAGAACCAGTCATTTTCATATTGACATGAGCTGGACAGTTTTCTACATGGGAAGTGTTTCTTGGTTAGTGATGGCCATTCCTTTGTGGCACACTTCGAAAAGAGAACAGTTTTAAGGGTCATGGGCAATACACGGATATGACAATCATTGTTAACATTAAATGCAAAATACAACTTTGGCACAATTGAGAACACTGGTTTTACAGGTGGTCAAGAATAAAATTGCATAAGATCACATATGTTTTGAAGTAGGACCAAAGATAGTAGATAGCAAAATGCACTACATATTTCTATATCTATGACGAAGACAATAAAAAGAAAGGTTCTCTGACAAAGTCTGATGAGTCTTGCTCAGTCTGCGTGGATTCTTGTTGATCTTTGGCAAGTTTCCCTCATCTCAGCTCCTAATACGCCCTCAGCTTTCCCTTCAGCAATCAAGTCTGCTGGCTCTTCCTGGTTTGTGTCACAAGTTCAATTAGGTTATTTACACACTTTGGACATTTAAATTTTTTGTTTGTGGAAGTTTAAAATCAAGGGGAAATGTCATGGGAGGTTACCAAAATCCATGTAATTTCCCAAGAAATGAATCTACTAGGCAAACACATATTGAGGCAATCTTTAAAGTCATATTTATTTACTCTACACACCTCAGCCTGAGGAATAAATAAATATTTGAGCTGTGCACTCTGTGTTAAAGAACCTCATGAAAATGTATACTGACACTGATGTACAGGAAGAATCTCTCTTCTAAGTCTTCTATCTGAGCCAGTTGACTTTAGAGGAGAGAGAAAATAGAAGCACTGGATCTTTGTAGTTACCTGCCTGCATTTTTCTACATTACCCCCCCACAATCGAGCCCCCCCCACCATACACACCCTTCACAAACCTGCATGAAACTTTTTTTAAAAAACATTCCTGTCTTAAACTTTTCACAACTTTCCCCTTTTCTATTCAAAAACACTTTGCTTTTTGGCACCAAAAAGTGTGCTTTATAATTAATTCCTTTCTGTCCTCCCACACCTCTTTCTCCATGAGGCGTCCGTCCAATCGTTTCACGAGGTTGGTCAAGTCTCAGAGTTGAATGTATTTATTTAAACGGGTGAATCCTAAAACCTATGGCTACTGCTGGAACCCAATAAACTCATTTTCTTTCTTTGTTCACTTCCAGAGACCTGGGACTTGTACCCTTCAGACATTTTATTGATCTTTCTCCCCCTTTTGCTCATACATGCTAATTGTACCTCTGTAGCAAAACAATCTTATTATCATGTTAATTAGTGGGAGGGCTGTTGAGGTTTTCCACTTCATTACCTACTAATTTCAAGATAAATGAATCCACAGGTTACTAAGTAAATAAGGTCACCTATCAAGCACTTGTAAACGTGTTTGTAAATAGGAAAGGGGGGAGGTAGATGGAAACATGTTTGGTTTTCAAATGAGTGGGCAGGCTTTGCAGGACTTTGGGATGGTGTTGGCCATCCCGTCCGGAGGGTGGCCCAATCCCTGGGCTCATTTGTAATGGAAAGGGAGCGTTTGCCATCCACCTGGTTTCCCAGTGGGGCACTTCCTTTGGCGCTCTCAAAGCGCTCTTTGTGACCTTATTCAAGCGGTGCACGAAGGCTAGCGTGCTTTTGTAGAGAAAGCCAGGAGGGCGGCTTACACCCGGCCGCCCGCCCTAACTCTGAAAGGGGGAGGTCGGGGTGGAATAATCACGAACCACAATCTTCCCGGCTTCCCACCCTCACCTCTGTTTGGGTCAGATTGTTTCTGCCTTCTCTGGATTAAAAAGTTAAAGAATTCGTTATAGGGGAAAGTAAAAAGAAAATTAGATCTGCCAAAGACAAAAATTTTTTGTAGCTGGGTTTCAACGCAGAAAGGGAGGGGAAATGCTAGGTGTTTTTCTTTTACATTCAGTGCCCAAGATACTAAACAAAACCGTGGAAGAGAATTTCTTCACCCATATGTCCATTTGTCTGTTTTTCAAAAGTCACAATATATGAACAAGGTGTCGTTTGGCCTTTTAACCTGTCATAGATGCTGGTACTTTTACAAAAAAAAAAAAAAAAGAAGAAGAAAAAGAACGAGCTAAAGAAACTGTTTCACACACTCACACCCGCCCGGGATTTCTGTTTGCTTTCTTCTGAGCAGCAAAGGCTGTTTTGCGAATGGATTCTCCAGAGGCGTTGACATACAACAATCTAACTGGCATCTGAAATACGGAATTTTCCCATCTTTTTCTTCTTCTCCTTTTTTTTAATTAAGATAATAAATTTGACTTAAATTATCCCTGAAATCAGACCAGTGTTGATTACAATGGGGCTCATGCTGTGACAGCTCCAGATGATGTTATTTTTATTCCTTTTCAACGAGATCTTAATCTCCCCTGCATGTAAACAAATTGTCACTGTAACCTTGTTCTCTAATCTGCCAGCCAGAGACCTTTCAAGCATCGGGAGATAACAGATCAGGTGAGATTGCATCAGCTCTTCAACTTCTCGTGGATAGGCCGCGCTCCACTCTCACTGTCTGGCTCTTTACACACTGAAGGAGAGTTCATGACTGCACTTTACAGGGAAAACTTTGCGAAAACCTTTACAAGAAATGCCGGTTGTGCAGAGTTCTGAAATCTGAACCGCTGGTGTAGGTAGGAAACCTTTCGACTTCTGAGGGGTGCAAGCAGCCTTTCTCACCCTTGGACCAGTACTAGTGGTGAGGGGTGTTACGGAGAGGGTACCCAGAGGGAAAACCCCAGAGCAGAGACCATCAGAGACAGGACTCATGTGGAGACAGAAACAGAAACGGAGGAGAAGCAGAAAGAGAAAATGACTGCTTTTGTGAAAAATAAATACATAAGCAAGGGGACAGCAGAGCAGATGAGTTCCCCCTCCATTTCAAATCATCAGTGTGCGATTTCATTTTATATTTTTTTCTATTTAAGAACTGCCCTTCGGTGTCTAGAGAGGGAAGTGGTGAAAGCGCCCTTAGACAATGAGATTGGAGGAGCAATAGCTCTGAACTACTGCATGAATGCCAGCTCAGAGTTCGCAGATGACTTGTTTCATTTGTTGGCTTTTAAATGAAGTAAGACGTAAGTAAATTGGGCTGTAAGATGCAAAGTCGGCAGTTAGAAACCACCAGTAAAAAAGGTAGGCTTTCTACTAGGGAAAGGAGGTCCAGCCTGGGAAACTCCGAGGGGCAGTTCCACACTGTCTGCCCCCTAGGGTCACTCAGCATTGGTATCAACTCGACTCCATGAATCATCGAGGGAGGAAGTGACTGAACAAGCGGAGGACATCACAGACTCTCAGGGGAGGTACTAAGAAGAAGGCTGGGAAGGCTGGGCTCCTGGTCCTGCCAGTTCTGACCCGAAGTGACCATATGGACCACACAAGGAAACACTGCCCAGTCCTGTGCCATCCACACAATTGTTTTCGTGTTTGGGCTCGTTGTTGCAGCCACAGTAGCAATGCATCTTCTTGAGGGCCTTTCTCTCTCTCTCTTTTTTTAATTTCCGCTCTACTTTACCAACTATGATGACCTTTCCAGGAGCTGGTCTCTCTTGACAACATACTCAGAGGATGTCAGAAGTTCGCCACTCTGGCCCACTTCCTTCAGGACAGATCAGTTTGTCCTTTCAGCAATCCATGGTACTTTCAATATTCTTCCGCAGCACCACAATTCAAATGCATCAAGTCTATCTTGGTCTTCTTTCTTTCATGTCCAAATTCCACATGACTGGGCTCAGGCACCCCTGGTCCTCTAAGTCACATCCTTGCTTTTCAATCCTCTAGAGGTGTCGTGCAACAGACTTACCTGTCTTTTGCTACTGCTTCTATGAGCATTGATTCTGGATATAAATAGACAAAATTCTTGACAACTGTACCCTCTTCTCCATTTATCATGATATTGACTATTGGTCCAGTTGTGAGAACTTTGGTTCTTCTGACATTGAGTTGTAACCCATCCTTCATTCAGGCTGGCATCCTTGATTTTCACCAGCAAGTGCATCAAATCCTCCTCACTCTCAGCCAGCAAGATTGAGTCATCTTTATATCACAGTTGTTAATATGACTTCAGAGTTTTATCCTCTCACCATACTTACTCAATATGTATGTGGAACACTGAAGGCTGTTTATATGAAGAAGAAGATGTCCCTGAGGGGAAGGTAAAGATTCTCTTTCAAGGTACCTTCTCTAACTCCAGTGAAGCTCAACCTTCACACCTTTTTAGACATACCCCTGGGTAGTACAATTAACTGAATAATGGCTATTAATCAAAAGGTCAAAGACTCACTTAGAGGTGCTTCTCTAGAAAATCTTGGTGATCTACTTTCAAAATATTATCCACTGGAAACCTCATGAACAGTCCTGCTCAGACAGATCTGTGTCTCCGAGAGTCAGAACTGACTCTGTAACAAGTGGAGAAAGCATCCAAACTAAGTCCAGTCCAAGGTCATAAGTTCAATATTAGCTCCTATGTCTGATACCAGTCTATAAAGTCTTCTTCCAACCCACAAATCACATGCAACGACACCAAAACAATCACAAGCAGAGTCTTAGTGTGTCCAGCGTTAGTAGAAGCATCCTGGTGCTGTCAGGGGTCTCCACATGACTCCTCATTTCCAGGGCTCAGGGTCCAGCACATCAGCAGTATCCAGTGGCAGTAGAAGCATCTCAGCATTGGTAGGGCTCTCCCCCTGTGGCCTCCCAAGCAACTCAGCACTGGCAGGAGTCTCCACGTAGCTTCTCTGGCCCCAGATATTTGGTTCCATCTGGGTAAGCCCATGTGGCTTCTCCTCCAGCTTTTCCAGGATCCCTGATTCAGGGTCTATATCATGCTGCCGTGTTGCCTTGTCGGTAGACCATCTCCAAGAGCCTGAGTCAAGTCTCTCTCCTCCAATTGGGAAATACCTCAAGAATTCCCAGAATTCTCAGGAGAAAGCCATGCTTAGATTCCACCCCTACACTCATAGTCAAATTGGCACCAGAGTATGTGACTGCTACAATATTCTTCTTTGCTCCAAATGGAATCTGACACTGGAATACAATATTGAGATCACATTTATCTGCTTTGAGAAGTATTGACATTTTCAAAATGTATGTGCTCTAATCCATAAGCACGGCATACTCTTCCCTTTATGTACATGGAATTGCAATTAAATAATTTTCCCATAATATCTTGGAAGCCCCTTGATAAATATTCTTTTTATTTCTTATAATGGTATTTTGTAATTTTCTTTGTATAAGTCTTCTGGGTTTCTGGTTAGATTTATTCTTAAGTATGAGGAAAAGCTAGAAAATATTATTACTAGGATTTCAGGTCATACATTCCTGAGTTTATTCTAAGCAAGACATGTTTAGACATGTCTAAACATACAATTTATTAATATGGCTCTTCTAACCAAGTCTTACTCCTACAAAAAGAATGGATGGAACTATGAAAATATGGCATTTGTAAAATTAATAGAGAGTTTCATTAGCAAACCCTGCTCCCCCTCCCCCACATACATGGCTTGCTGCAAGTATGGGACATTCTTTGAAGCACTGAAGGAGAGAGAGACCCTAAAGTCCTGGGCAGAGCATGCTAAAGTTCTTTACTAAAGTGGTCAAGGCTCCCAAGTCCAGCTGCATCACAGATGGCAGCATGGAGATTCAGAGGCAGAGCTGTGTAACCAAGGTGTGTGTCTTCCCGATCTGGAGGCAAGCGCGAGGAGACTCTGTGGCTGAGAGACTGAGAATCAGAGAGAGAACCTGAGCCCTCTCACATGGCTGAGAGGCTGGAGGGAAAGACTAAGCTGCTGACTAAGGAGACCACATCACTGTATCATTACTTTTTTCTAATCCTCATTTGTGGTAATGTGTTGACTTCCCTAATACTTGTGAATATTGCCTGTCAGTTGTGTATGGCCATTGCACTGAACTATTTAGCCCTACCGATGAAGAGTGCTGTGGGAGGAATGTTTGGTGTCAGAATAGGTAACAAAGGAGATAGCATGGAGATATATTGGACATCTTATTGCCTTGTAACATAAGGAAATCAGAAAAAATCAGTTATGTCTGCTTCCATGCTATTTATTGTAGCCTATGGACAAGTGGTATTTCAATACCACATTTGTCTTAGCATCCTTAGGGTGAGGTAAAAAAAACAAACAAACCCAACTCTGATTAAAACATTGGCTTCCAAGGGGGTTGTAGACCAATTAAATGCAAGACAGAAAAGTCAACTCAGACTCTGTTGAAGACTTCAAAAAGATAATATTGACAGATTTTCTTGAAGGACATAGCTTATAATGGGGATTATTAAAATACTTTTCACAAAATGATAAGCTACATTGATAAGAAAAAAGTGTGGTAAAATGTATCAAAGATTTTTTTTTCTCATCACAACAATGTACTTTCTCATTCTCCAAGGCTTATGTGTTAGGCTGGATAGACTAAAGAGATGAATTCAGAGACATTCATATATATGTGTAAGAAAGAGCTTTATATTAACAAGTAATCCTACTTCTATTAAAAATCCCAGCCCAGTCCAAATCAAGTGCTTAAGTCAATACTGTTCCACAGGTCTCATAAAAGTCCATAACTTTCTCTTCAGACTCATGCAGCCACATGCAGTCACACACAACAATGCACACAGAATGCAGGAACCTCACCAGCCAGTGGGTGCAAAGTGTTTTGGATTCAATGGCAGTAGATGCATCTCCAGGGTTCTGACAGGTCTCAGCCTTGTGGCTCACTAACAGGAATGTGAAGCAGAGAGGGGAAGGAGGTTCCCAGGACCATCCTTATGAAAAGGTCACACCCATAAGGAAACATCATCAAGCTGTGACCTAATTGACAGACTAGACTCCATCCCTGCACTCTGTTTGCCAAATTGACACAAAATTATGTAATTACCATAGGTAGAAAGTGATGTCCTATGAGAATTTTGCTGGGAAAGTGCATCTCACTCACTCTATTTTCCTGATTTCACCCTTCCTGACTTCCTTTTGCTTCTCAAACTCAAAAAGCATCTCAAAGGAACACCATTTGAGTCCCTTGAGAGGATGCCAACTCTCTCGCTATTACATGGTAAATGAAAGAGTACAGAACTCTTTGGGAAATATTTAAACAGACAGAATCATTGTCAGCAAAAGTGTATACACCTCAAAGGAATATATATAAAGAATCTTCACTTCATATTTTGATAATTAGAGGAAACAGAGTTTTCCAGGATTTTGTTACTATACATGCGTGTGTGTGTGTGTGTGTGTGTGTGTGTGTTTTAAGTACTCTCTTATCTGTAGGTGACTATTATCATTGTTGCTTTTCTGATTTCCTTTTCAGGATTGCATCTTAATTTAAGTTCCGCCAGGCATAGAATAAAGTCCGTGAGTAGTATAAATGTTTTTCTCTCAAACCTGAAGTTTGGAAGTTTGATCTTAGTGATACTGAGAGGAAGTACCTGGCTGCCTGCTTATCTGGAAAACTCCTTTTGTAAAAATTACAGCCACAGAAACAGTGGTAGTCTATAACACAGGGGCTCACCAGGACTCCTAATTGCTCACCTGTGAAGGGTTTGTTTTTTCTTTTATTTGGGTCATAGGATAAACATACCTTGAACTGTGAGTAAAGAGAAGCCTCAGTGAGGTCTTCAGTTCAATTTGGGTCTGCTAGCTACAAAGTTGGTAGTTTGAAACCATAGCTTCTCTTCAGACGTGCAATACTCATAAAAAGTGAGTGCCCGAAGTCAAAGTAGCAGTTCTGTCCTGTCCTGTAGGGTCACTATGGTTCTCAATGAACTTGGTGGCAGTGAACGTTGAGCTTTCAGAGTGAAGTCCTTTGCCTCAGCACACAGATACGTAATTTATGAACAAACTGCTTGGAAATTCTGGGACAAGCTGTGGAAAAGAGTCCTTACATAAGTAAAAATTCTTCCTAGGTCAGGGCCTGCCTCTACCTCTATTTTAACCAAAGACTCCTTCCTTCTTTAAAAACCACTGGCCTTTATATTATTAGGTGCTGTTTAAGTACCTGCTGGGTATTAGTCTGCCTAATTTTATTTTTCACTAATCAAAGGATTTGCAGGTAATTGGTTTCCCTCCAGGCTTAGATACCCACCTGTGGTCAGCAGCTACAATTGGGATATATAACCCACCCAACCCAAATAAAGTTGGCTTTTCCTCTTTTTCTTTCATTTTAACAACATTTGGAAGATTACATCAGGTCATTGGCTTACTTCATTTTTGAAAATAATATTTATTGGCCTTTTTTCCTTGCATGTGAGAATAACACGTTCATTATAGAAAGTGTGACACAAAGAATACACATATTTCCTACCATTTATTGAGCACTTGTTATGTGTAACTCCCTTGTAAACCATAGTGCCTTGAAGGCACATGCCATTGAAACTTCATAACAATTCTGTGTTGTAAGTAACTCACTCTAGACAACAGAGTTCCAAAGTGAGAGTCCAGATTTGAATGACAGTGGTCTTTCCCCAACAGCTGCAATTTTTATCATTATATATGCTGTTATGTGTGATGATTGGTAAATAGGGGGATGCATGAAATAAGTAGCTATATGAAGAGAAAAATGAAAACCATCATATCCATTACTTTCATGTGATGAGTCTTTGTCTATTGGAGCTTTAGTCATGCTGATTGATGTGTAAGTTTTATGTTCAACCTGGTCTAACTACTCATTCAGCCATGGAAACTTGTCCAAGTAACTTGTTCTCACTGTCCTCTTTTTCTTCATTTGTGTTGACATTCAGCTCACATATTCTCAATGACAAAAATGTACAAAAGCCAGTTTGCACAATAGCCCAGTAACTAAAAGAGAGTGCACGCTCCTCACACACAATCACATGTATTACAAAATTGGAACATATCTCTGCAGCATTTACTCTCCTTTCTAATAGTTTCACTTAAACATGATGAGTGCCCATTTCAGCTACTATTAATGCCTAGGGTTGTTTTTAATAGGAACATAGTTTTCTTTCTTACAGCTTTGCCATAATTGATTTAATTTTTACAATTCCTGTATTTTTGAGCATTTAATTTGTTTTAATTTGGGGTTGTTTTGGATATTGTTTCAATCATTCCTACCCCATACATAAATCATTAATATCTTATAATTATTCTATAAATCACAGCATAAAAACATAAGATAATTTTCATGGCTTTCAGTAAGTACAATTAAACTACTTTCTGAAAATAAACACAAGTTTACACTTTAAGAAGAACATGAAAAGTTTTTTTTGTTTACATTGAAAACTACCAATATAATAGGCAAAACCGCTCTGATACTTCAACTTTTTTCAAAGTAAAAATATTTTTTATCTCTGATCCCAAAGTAAGTGAAATATTTTTCTATTTCAGCTAACTGCATGCAAATTTAAGTTATCTATTTATGTTCATTTCTGTTTTCTATTGGTTTAGCTACTTGATTTGTAAGGACTTGTGAATTCTGATTTTTCTGCTTAATTACGTTCTAATCATAAGATTCTCTATATAATCTGAAATTTTAGTGTTAATGTACTTACAATGGCTGCACTAATGAACTCAATCATAGCTACAATTGTAAGAATGATGCAGCAATGGTCAGCGTTTCATTTGGTTGTGTATGGGGTCACCGTGGGTCTGAAGCAGCTTGGTGACACCTAACAGTAATACTCTAGTACTTTTCATCCATACTTACTCAAAACTGAAATGGAGTCCTCTTTTTTTGTGGTTTTTATTTCAGTCATTATGTTGAGTAAATGTAGATTTTGTTTTTTTTTATTTTTTAGAATTTGTTTTAAGGAAAATATTGAAGCAGACTTAATACTATGTGCTTTAGAATATACCTATATTGTATATTTTAATCCCCTCACAAACTCAAAATCAGTAAGGAGACTATTATGTTTTTCACAGATGAAAAGCTAGCATTGCTATGAAGCATCAAGTGGAAGAATTGTAACGCAACTAAGCTGTGTATACTTAAATAAAAACAGGGAATGGAATCACATACCTGTGTAGTGTTTTTATTGGGAATAGAGGGAAGTTTGTGTGAAGAAGTGCTGTTATAGTGAGTGAATTGCTGCTAATGTCATGAAACAATGTGTATCACTATTGAATAGAAATTTGCTCTGTCAACTTTACTTAAACCACAATAAAGGATTCTCAATAAATAAATCTAATTTGCCTATAAAGAAAGAAATACTGTATCAATGGGTTGATGAAAGCATGGATGAATTAATACTTTTTCAAAAGGCAATTTCTTGGTCCTGACAAGTGCTGATTCAATCCTGGTAGACCATTAGTCTGACTGGCTTGTAGTCAGTTCACAATTGTCTAGGTTTCAAATGGACTCTATCGTTAGTGGGAGGTTAGGAAGATTCATGAGTCAAAGTAACTGGTATGGATGAGAGATTCCAAATTTCCTGAGACCAACAATTTGTCCTTTCACAGCTAACACAGCTTCCCAATAAGGATTGTAATCCTTGTATTGGTTCATGGCAAAAACTGTTAAAGTGTATTAAGTTTGAATCTCAGCATCCTAGCTTTGTGACATTAGACCAGTTATTTAACCTCTCTATGTTTCACTTCCATCATTTGTAATATCAGCATATTAATTGTAACTGCCCGAAAGGGATTGCTTTTTAGATGTATGCTTTAAAAATGGCAAGCGAGAAAGCCTGGCATGCAATACGTAGTCAATACATGTTATCAATGATTACCTTATTCTTGATATTCATTCCCAATAAAGATTTGTATCATTTCTAAGAGCAACTATTTGGCAAACTATAGGAAATTTGCTTTTTCATTTCCTTGACTTGTTCATGTGTCCCTACACAGTTGTAGAAAGGAAAAGAAGCGTAAAAATGTCCCCAACGACTAAAATTTAGCTTAAAAATCCAATCTTCTGGGATGCAAAGGATTAGTATGAGGTTATGTAACTTAAATTTAAATCTTAAAATCTTTGGTCACAATATTATGCATATATAAAACTGACATCATAAAGATGATCTCATTTTGAATCTGGATCTATTTTTTGATGAATATATTTATATAAACTTTGGCAGTGTCTACATTTGGCTGGGAAAGAAAAACTTAACCACAAATTGCCTATTCACTACGATCATAAACCTCAAACCGGTGTAGCGAGAGGCTGGTTGCCAGCTTGCACCCACGTGTGTGTGCACGCATATGTCAATTGTGCATTGTCAGTGCACTCTTATACTCCTAACTTTGGAAAAAAGCAGTTGCCAATGACAATCCTAGGTTTAAGCAGCTATAGGCTTTGTGAGGAGCATTATTGAGATCATGCATTAAAAAAAACGCACATGCTTGTCTGTACAGCCAACACAAAGGACAAAAGACATACACACACACACAAATGGCTCAAGATAACCACGGATCGATGTTTACAATAGAGAAACGCCTATCTGTGGGTGAGAGGAGTCCCTGGATGACTCCTGTTTTTCTTCTTTGGTTTCTGAAATCTCTTCCCTTCAAGTGTAATCTACATGTTCTCCTTCTCTCCACCTTGCTGTCACCACTACTCCAAACAAACGCCCAGAAACGTTTGATAGTAAGAATGTTTGCATTGGTGAGAGTCTGAGTGATAAGTCAATTTACACTAATGTTGAATTAAACCAGAGTCCCAGAGTCCCTTATTAGTAATTTAATTCATAAAAGTAAAATGCTCACTACTTTAATAGTGTCATTAAAATACAACAGAAGATGCTATTAAAAAAATCATCTATGTCTTTAAAGAAAAATTTTCCAGTTCTTCATACATGCCAAATAGTACAAAAATGTGTACTGTAAACTTACAATTCAGCCAAAGGGAAACATGACACCCTGGGGTTGTTGTTTCTGTTTTTTAACTACAAACATACCTCTGCTTTATTGGAACATGTAAAAGCTATCAGAGAAAATGACAATTTTAACAAAATAATCTTGTGTATTTCCTTGAAGAAATGTATATACCATGAATATGAAATAATATATTTCATAATAGTGTCAGTCAAGCACACGCAGATGTTTAGTATGTGTTGTGATGTCTATGGGTTGAATAGGAAAGAGAAAACATTCTAGATTTGTTCCCACTATTGTACCATACGGGAGGGAGTTCATCCTTCATGCAAAACCTCTGAGGAATGGATAAACTAACAGGTTGCTTTGGCATAATGGAAAATATGATCTCATTAGTACCAGGTTTGTTACTTGTTCTATAACAAAAAACTAAATGACAATGTATTAATACAGTTAGTGATATTTTTAATGTGCATGGGGATACAATAAAACTTTTATTAGGGAAATGTGATGGTATGTTTGTGTTACAGTATCTGCATCCAGCTTCTGAGACCACAGCCAATCAGGTGGCCCACTGGAACATTCCTATAATGAGGTAGTAAAATTTGACTCTGATATTGTAAAATATGTTTATGGCAAGGCTGTTGGGATATTTTTATGCAATCTTATTAGAACAGGTGCCTAAACCTATTATATTTTGTAGTCCAACTTGGGTGGAATTTTTAAAATGTCAAATTCCTAATCTTGAGTTTGAATGCTGAAATAATCACATTATGATGCATATCATGATATGCAGCCCCTCTCCCCTCAGCCTCACTAAGGATTTAGCATACAGCTGCCATTTGAAAGCAGAGGTCTAAAAAGAAGTATTATCAATTAACGCAATATGTCTTTGGCAAAACTCTGTAATTTCTCTCGTGGAACTTGAAAATAAAATCACTACAGGTAATGCAGCATCTTTTTTTCCAGCTCCCTTCTATTAAACAGCACATCCTTAGCTGTTTTAAGTTCCTGCCCTTGACTGGGGTTTTCTTCGTGGCATGTCATCGTTCTGAGACACAAGCAGCGATATGTTTTGGTAAATAATACATGACTCTCAAAGACCCCTTGCCTGGGACATCCATGGCAGTTCTTGCGAAGAAAAGAGGCGATCATTCCTTAGCTTTGCCAAGGGTTATAAAACTCCTTGTATTCATGAAGAGCTCAAAAGAGTATCACTAATCATAGACTTCTTTTCTATTTGAGGTGGGTAAAGGTCTTTGATATAAATAATTGTGTTTTATTGCAGCAAGCAAGATAACTACATCTAACAATGTGCAATGTCAATAATAAAATATTAGAAGAGATTCAAAATTATTCTTATTTCTCAAACTTATAAACGTAGTACTGTAAAAGTGCTTTTTAGATATAATGTCAGCCTCAAGAGATGTGCTTTATAGGACACATAGTACAGGAGAATTTTAAAATATTGTACCAAATATTGGACTATGTTGTTCAAAATGTATACTAAAAGCTCTCAGAAGTTCTGCAGCAAGAACTGGTTGCTTTAGTGAAGATTATTTTTTAATTATTTGTCTCCTTATTTCCCCTCACCCTTTAATGTTTGTATAACACCCTGAAAAGTGTAGTAGAAAAAAAGCATAACCAAATATACCATTACAATAACTCTTTTGTTGGAATTTGTATTAACTAATTAATCAGTATTATAGAGTTTTAAAGCTGAAAAGTACCTACTTTCTTTATATATGTATCATTTCACAGCATACATTTCACTTTGCATGTGATTTAATTTTTTTCTGAAAAAAATACTGTTAAACAAATTATACTAATCTTGTTTCCAAAAGATAAAACACTTGAAAATGTTCTACAATCAACTTTAAATTAATTGAAGTCCTCAGGGAATGGACATACTGCTTAATTAATCTTTCTAGTTAAGCAGAAAGATTTTTATTTCAACCCATTATTGAAAACTTTTCTTAAATATATGAAAATATTTTACTATGGTTTATTCTTAATCATCATTAAGCTTTCTTTCATCATTTAGAATCTTATGTGATGCTTCCACATTATCATTCTAGTCGTTATCATTCTAAAGTTCCAAGACTATAGCAGTAGATGCTAAACATAGTAGAATGAAGTTGACTGATAAGGACTTTGGAAATATCTTGATATTTATCTATTTTTTATTTATTTTTGTTAACCACCTCCCTCAATTTCTTCTTACAACAGCAAAAAATTAGTGCAAGAACAAACATCTAGTTCAAAGTTTATGAGGTATATTAACCAGGGGTCTCTTATCTTATGGCTATAGATAATAGAGACTCACCTCATAGTGCAAAATGAAAAAGAGGAAATAACTATGCTAACTTGACATATAAAAAAGAAGAATGTGCATCAGAATTGGAGGAAGACTTATTAATATCCTCCTATATGTATATGGCATGACTTTGCTTGTTAATGTGAGAAGGACTTGATGCACTTGCTGTTGAAGATCGAAGATTACAGCCTTCAGTAAGGATTACAACTCAATAAAAAGTCAAAAATCCTCACAACTGGACCAATAGGTAGCATTATGATAAACAAAGAAAGAATAAAGTTTATAAGGACTTTGTCTTGCTTGGAGCCACAGTCAATACTCATGAAAGCAACAGGCTCATGATCAAAGAATGAATTGCATTGGGTAAATCTGCTGTACAAGATCTTTTTCCAGTGTTGAAATGCAAGGAGCTTACCTTGAGGATGAAGCTGTACCTGATCTAAGTCATGGTATTTTCAATTGCTTACTATACATGGAAAAGCTGGGAGTTCAGTGAGGACCAAAGAAGAATTGATGCATTTGAATTATGGGATTGGCAAAAAATGTTGAAAGTACTATTAACGCTCAGAAGAACAAACAAGCATGTTTGGAAGAAGTTCAATGAGAATGTTTTTTAGATATAAGGATGGCAAGGTTTTGTTTCTTGTGCTTTGAACATGTGGTTGAGAGAAACCAGTTGTTGCAAAGGAGCAGTGCACATGAGGAAAGGCCTTCGTGAAATGAAGTGGCATAAAAGCTGAAAACACAAGTTCATATATAAGGGCAATTGTGAGGCTGCCACAGGACTTAGTGGTGTTTGGTTTCCTGCACATCGTGGCACTGTGGTTTGAAACTGGATTGATGGCACCCAACAAGAACAACAATTTGAAATACCAGCAGATCTGGTGTTGAATAGACGATAAGTATTGAGTTTGTATGCTCCACAGTCTCAAAGAATCTTTCCCTAAGAACTAACAAAAGAGATACTTGAAAAATCTAATGGTTAAGTACTAATGCTATTGTAACTCCATGAAGATATCTTATTATTGGACTCATTATACATAGTAGTTCTCAGTAGTTTGCTTTGAGACTTATGTCAAACATTTTAGTGTGTAGATTCTCTATAGATCACTGGCCAGATTACTAGTCAGATTACTAGTAGGTTCACTCTTGGGCTGCTAACCTCAAAATAGGCCATTCAAAACCAGCTGTTGCTCTGTGGAAAAAAGATAAAATTGTCTTCTCCCACAAAGATTTATAATCTCAGAAACCCTATGGAACCATTCTGTTCTGTTTTACGTGTCGGATTTGATTTGATGTCAGTGTACCATGGAACCCATATAAACGGTGAATCTGGTCCGCATTTCTATATAAATTACATGAATGCAATAAAAACTTCCTTTCTTGGAGGGGGCGGTCAGAAGTATGAGTTTTACAAACTTCCATTGGCAAGTCTTCTTACCCCTTGGATTCAATTTTCTTATCTGTAAATTGAGGTCTTTGACTACCAGTAGAGCTCTCCATTCCTTTAAATGAACAGCACTCCACATCAATAAATAGATCCCATCTATTCATAATTTCACCTATTTGAATAGTTAACTAGTTTTGTTATAAATGACCTCAAATCATGCTTAGACAAAGGAACCATCTTCAATAAATGTATCAAGGAATGATTCTGGAACACTTATGACAGAAGACCTGACAAGCTATGAAATGAAGTCAAGAACATCACACATGAAGGAAGAAAAGGTGGTGAAAATACACAAAAGAAAAAAAATCAATATGCTGTCAGGACGGACTCTGACACTTGCTCTTGATACCTTGAGTTGCTATACCACATGAAAGACACGATGAAATAACAGAGCTGAACAGAGCATTGTTAATGACAGCTTGAGGACACAAAGTAAAGTTTTTCAGGGAAATATGCAAAAGCCTGGAGTTAGGAAACAAAAAAGGAAGAACAAGCATAGCATATATCAAACTGAAAGAACTAAAGAAAAATTATTCAAATCTGCAGTTGTAATACTGAGAGATTCAATAGGCAAAAATATTGAATGAAACTTGATAACTGCCCAGGGACAGGAATGGCAGCATGGGGAAATATAGTATACTTACCGAATGAGTATGAGAAGAAAATATTCTGAAATTAATTGTGGTGATGATTGGACAAATCTTGTGAATATAATCAAGCAAATAAATTGTATGATGTATGAAGTATATGCACATAAATCTATCTTTAAACATAAGGTAAAAGAAATACACAGATCCACTGTCCACAAAAGACCTAGGTGTTCAAACATTTCAAGAGGTAGCAGATAACAAAAACCAATGATATTGTGTGTTAGTCCAGGTAGGCTAGAGGGACAAATTTATGGAAAAGCATATGGATATAAGGAAATGGTTTATATACAAAAGGAATGGAACACTGAGAAAGCATCCCAACCCAGTCCAGTTCAAAGTCCAGTTCATTAGTTCATATGCCTGATACCAGTCTATAATGTCTCCTTCTGACTCACGAAGTCACAGGTCAGTGGGTGCAGAATCCCGGGGCTGGCAGGGGTCTCCCCATGGCTCCTTGCTTCCAGGGCTCAGTGTCCATCAACAGCATCCAGTGGTGGCAGAAGCAACTCATTGCTAGCAGAAGTCTGGCTCCATTAGGGCAAAGCTGTGTGGCTTCTCCTCCAGCTCCTCTGATGCTGCCATCTTGTCTTGTTTGTGATTCATTATCTCTGAGACTAACTCCCAACAACTCAGGAGATAGTTTCTTATCTCCACGAGGGAAATATGACGAGATTTCCCAAACATATCAGGAGAAACCAGGCCCACACAGAGGCCTCATTGGCTACTCAATGGCTATCTCCAGATTAATAGACTAGACTCCACCCCTACATCTCAAGCATGAAATTGACATAAACGTATGGCTTCCACATATTGGAAGTACAAGTTCCACTGAAGGAATGAGCAAAAACAATTTTACGTCCAGGAATTGATAGAATACCAATTGAAATGTTTCAAGTTGATGAAGTTTTGAAACCGCTATGCCAGAAATTTGGAAGATAGCTATCATCTTGTTTAATGCAATAAACACAATTATTTAATGCATTCCCAAGAGAGGTGACCCAACTGAAGGTAGAAATTGATGAACAATGTTATTAATATCATATGCAAGTAAAATTTTGCTAACGGTCATTCAACAACAATTGCAGTAGTACATCCACACAAAGCTGATAGAAATTCAAATTGGATTCAGAAGAGTACATAGAACAACACATATAATCGGTGATGTGAGTTGGACCTTAGCTGAAAGCAACAAATACCTAAAATATGGTTAATTGTATTTTATTGACTATACCAAGTCATTTGGCTATGTGAATCATAATAAAGTATGGATTGACTTGAAAATACTGGGAATTCTAGGACACTTCACTGTGCTCTTGTGGAGTCTGTACATGGATCAAGAGGTGGTCACAAATAGAACAAGAGGACACTTTTCAATTTAAAATCAGGAATTTTGCTTCTCTATTGTCAAAGGTGTATATTAAGGTTACACCAAGCTATGCTTCAAGGTTTAAAATCAGAAAAGGTGCCCATTACATTGGGTAAATGTGCTGGACATGACCTCTCTATGACCACCCCCCAAAAAAACCCCAAACAAAACAAAAAACCCAACAATAACAACAACTAGACTTCTATAAAGTGTTGAAGAGCAAGTCTGTCACTTTGAGGACGAAGGTGAACTTGACTTAAGCCATAGTATTTTCATTTGCCTTATATGAATGTGAAAGCGGGACATTGAGTAAGGAGGAACATGCATTTGAATGATGATTCTGGCATAGAATGCTGTAAGTACCCTGGGCTGCTAAAAGAACAAATCTATCTTGGCAGAAGTACAGGCAGAATAGTTCTGCGGTGCTGGAATGCAAGACTTAGTTTCATATGCTTTGGGCATTTATTAGGAGACAACATGCTTGGTAAAATTAAAAGGCAGCTAAGAAAGCAAATTCTTAATGAGATGGACTTACACAGTGGCTACAACAATGGGTTCAACTGTAACGATAGTGAGGCTGATTCCTGACTGGACAGGGGTGTCCTAGGGTCCCTATGGGTTGCAACCAACTTGAGGGCACCTAACAACAACAAGTCAAATAAATAAATACTTTGGATTCAGTGGAGAACTACATACAAAACCAATGGTATTGTGTGTCAGTCCAGGAAGACTAGAGGAACCAAGCCACAAACACGCATATGGATATAAGGGAATGGTTTATATACAAGAGGAATGGAACACTGAGAAAGCATCCCAACCAGTCCAATTCAAAGTCATGTCTGATATTAGCCCATATGCCTGATACCAGTCTATAATGTCTCCTTCCGACTCACAATGTCACAGGTCAGTGGGTGCAGAGTCCCGGCGCTGGCTGGGATTTATCCCAAATCTAAGGATAAATGATAGAGACCTACAGGAGAAATGCCATGGTTGGCACTGACATGGTCATAAAAGATGTACAAATTTATTTACCTGAAGAATAGAACAGCAAATTCAAGATAGAATAAACTTATTTTTATTCATATAATTGAGGAAATGTCATTATGAAGAAGAATCAAGGATGAATAAACTTTTAAATATTTTATACAAGTAATGCATACAGTAAAACTTACAGGGACACTAGAGCTACAAAAATTTCAAATGGCAGTACTATTATTTGGCATATAATTTCCAAAGGCATTCAAATATAAAGATTTTACAGAGGTGTCAGCTGATATATAACAAACATACAAACAGTCTCAAATACTGTAAAGTATGCAAGGAGAACAGGGGCAAAGTATTAAGCATATTAATTATATATATTATAAATATATGTGGAGGAAGTGTGTGCAAGGCACTGTCGTTAAAATAAGCAGTAAATACCAGAGTTAATATCACCAAATGTCTTTATTGTGGGAGTTTTTCCATCCACCATAATTTGGAATTTTCGATCATGTTTCCAATCCATGTTTAGGATAATGAAGTGACTAGATGACTTCTTTCTGGTCTGTTACACATTTAAAACAGGTTTTAATGGTGCTTCCTTTTTTTGGACATCAAGACTCATTAGAGGATCCAGAAATATGAAAGAAGGACACTGATAGCTCTTAAGGATTTCCCTTACGCCTTGCCAAGATAAGACTTTCCTGGGGAGGCCAAACATATGTCTTCTTTCTCCTCCTGATGACATTTCTGGATAAGAATTTATCGGCATAACTTCACTGGTACTGAAAAAAGGTCACTCTCACTTTGCATAATCTTACCTTCTGGGAAACACACATTTAATTTTTGCAAAATGCATTTACACATTTATACATTTGCTACAATGCATGCATACATAATATGCAATCTTAAAACATGTTTAGAATATAAAATTTACAATTTTATGTCTTGTTTAGTCAAAGTATTATTTATCTCTGAGGCATTTTATGTTTAAATACTTTGTTTTTGCTAAATGTAAACACAGCAAAGCATGCATTCATTCATTTATTTTTCTTTAAAATCATTGTATTGGAGGCTTATCCAACTCTTACCATGATCAATACACATATCAATTATATGCAGTCCACATTTGCACATTTGTTGCTATCATCAGTCTCAAAACAACCTCCTTCCACTTAGGCCCCTGGTATCAGCATCCCATATTTCCACTCTCTCCCCCATGAACCCTTAATAATTTACAAATTATCGTGGTTTTGTCATATTGTACACTGTTTGATGTGTCCCTTCACCAACTTCCCTGTTCCGTACCCCAGGGAAAAGGTTATAAGTAGATCTCTGCAATTGGTTCCCCTCTCTACTGCACCTTCCCTCCACCATCCTGGTATCACCACTCTCACCTCCGGTCCTAAAGGGATTATCTATTCTGAATTCGCCATGCTTCCGGCTATCTGTACCAGTGTACATCAGCTAGTCTAGCTGGATTTGTAAGATAGAATTGGGATGTTGATAGTGGGTGGGAGGAAGCATTTAAGAACTAGAGGAAAGTTACATATTTCAATGTTGCTACACTGTGCCTTGACTGTCTCCCCCCTGCACTCCTCTGTAAGGGGATGTCTCTTCACCTAGTATTAAGCTTTGGATCCCCAATCTGCAGTCCCCCTCATTTACAATAATATAATTTTTAGTTCTTTGATGTCTGATACATGATCCCTTTGACACCTCAAGGTCACACAAGCTGGTGTGCTTTTTGCATGCAGGTTTTGTTGCTTTTGAGCTAGGTGGTCGCTTGTTTATTTTCCAGCCTTTAAGGTCCTAGATGCTACATGCCTATACATGCCTTATGCTTGTTTTGTTTTGTTTGTACATATTGCTACCTCTGCAGGTCTATCTAGATAAGATAGGATCGATGAGCAGTGTGGAGAAGAAAACAATGAGACTGATGATTGGGAGGGGTGGGGGAGGGACATGGAAGTTGGGGAGGGAGGGGGAAAGGAGGTGGTGTTGACCAACCAAGGGATAATGGAACAACAAGTGATCCAAAATCAGTGACAAGTTGGGTGTGAGAGGTCTGATAGGGATTGATCAAGAGTAATGCAACAGAGAAAAAACTGAGATAGTGAGACAAGATAAAAGTAAAAGGAAATAGATGAAAGAAGTGGGGGGTAAAGGGCATATATAGAGGTCTAAATACAGGCATGTACAGAGGTGAATATATTAATTTCTACATGTTCAATTCATTAATGGATTACATTTTCCACATTGTATCATTCTTTTAACCCCACAGTATTTCATCACCATTAGATTGTGTTCACTAACCTTGCCATAAACAATTTAGAATTACTGTTGTCAATGTGCTCTTCTATAAATAATTATTCAAAAGAAGACTTTGCTCAATGTAAACATTCTTTAGTAATTAAGCTAAACTTTTGCCTGGTTTCATGGTCACTATTTCGTTTCAGGGGATTGTTTGGTTAAAGTTTTAAAGATAACCTGAGGCCATTAGCTTCAAGGGTTCCTCCAGTCAATTGGTTCAGTAAGGTCTGGATTCCATAAGAATTTTAAGTTGTGCCATATTTCCTCCTTTTGATCAGGACTTATCTATTAATATACTTATCAAAGAGTCAGTCATGACAGCAAGACACCATTAATTTCTGGTTTCATGGAAAATGAAGCAGTAGTTCAGAGAGGCGCTTTAAACCTGTTGCCCATTTCCTTTACCAATTTCTTGGTTTTCTTCTTCTTTGTTGCTCCAAGTAAATAGAGACCAATTGTACCTTGCATCCAAAACTGGAAATCAATTAAAGCTGCCTAGCCCAGTCTTGAATGATACTGATAAGCAAAAGAGCACAATTTATTTTGTCAAAGTGGATATACCAATTGAAAACGTCATTTCAAATGTAGACAACAAGTAGTATTTAGGCAAAGAGAAATATTCATAGCTGGTAATTCTATTTTAAAAACTTAAAATAGAAATATTTTCTACCTGTATTACTAAAATATCTTAAAATGTTAAAGATTCAGAAACTTTGAAAATTGCACTCTCCTGTATTTCCTGATGATGTTGACTAATAAAACACCATTAGTCTTTCCACTCCACTATCCCAATATTATGTATTGAAATAGCATATTTAACACTTTCTACAAAAATGTAATTTTATCAATCTGGTTAAACGACAGCATCTTTGATTAATTAAATAAAAAGTATTTCCTAGATTAAAAAGTTCAAAATTTGGAGAAGGGCAGTGCACGTGCACACACACTCAAAACCTGGATAATGAGAGAAAGAGAGAGAAAGAGGATTCTTTAAAGAGTTGGTTATTCATTCTGGAGTTTTCTAGTTACTAGAAAAAGGTTATGATGTACCTATTTCCAAAGAAAACACATGTTTTAAAATTCAATTTAGGGATAGGCACAATTTTTCATATTTGCCTTTCAGCTAATATTAAATGTGGAGATAGAATTGCTGGACAGCAAACAACTTGTAGACTCTCACCTTTCATGCAGGAGTCCATAGTTCAAGTCCCAGCCACTGCACTTCATGCATAGCCACCACCTGTCAGCAAATGACTAAGACTCATCATAAACTAAAAAGGATAATGTCAATGTAAAAATCATCACTATTTAAAATCCATCTAACCCTCAATTCACATGTTTTTCAGAATGGAAACCTGGATGAAATAAGCAATGATGAAGAGATTGGAAGTCAAACCCAGAGCAGTGGCTTAAGTCAGTGCTCATTCAAGATGAGCGGCACTCAGAGCCTGGGATGAGCGCAGGTTATTTTACACGACGACATTCTGGGTAGGTCAGTGTCATTTTTAAGCTGAGCACCGAAGCATAAATATGTAATGAAACTTGAATTTTCAGAGGTGGCTTATGTTACCAGCAGCTTGTGAAGTCTGGGCACCAGCGATTCTCCCAAGTGTACGTCCTTCCCTGCCGCTTGCCCCTGCTGCCACTCTGCTTGGATGGTCCCTCCTTGCCGGTGTCTTCCACTGTGGCCTGCAACCAAGATCCCAGGCAAGTTCCTCTCCCAGGCAGTGTGTGAAGTCTCCCCCTGGAACTGCTACTCAGCGTATATTTGTCTATGCAGCATCCTACTCAAATACCCCTCTCACAGCATTAGCTCCAGATCTACCCAGAAGTGCCTTGGAAGAACTATTGGAGCTCAGCTATTGACAGTGTTTACAGAGCACAATAGGACCACCATGAACTAGGGCCAACTGGACGGCAAACAGCTTGTAATAGCTATATCATTTAAAACATCATCAAACAGCACTGACAAAAATCAGAAAATGGGGCTTGGAGAACCACACTCTTGACTTGGAATAACTTTCTCAAAGCCTGGCTGTCTACTCACTAAGTTGTACAAGTTTGTTTGTTTGTTTAACTTATCAATTTAACTGCTGTGGGTTCCTTAGAAGAAAAGAAGAAATTACATTTCTAAAAAGCAATTATACTTTTAAAAAGTGCTTTCTGATGTTCTTTTCTCTCTCTCTCTCCCTCTCTTTTTTTTTTTTTTTTTTTTGTGGGCATCACTGCCTCTGGTGGTCGCGGGCGCTACCCAGCCACTGCTGGATATGAACTGCCAAGCCTGTGGGCTGCAGTTCTGCACTCAACCACTTACGCCACCGAGGCTCAGCCCCTGATGTTCTTTTGATGTGTCATTGAGTTGACTCTAACTCAGAGATAGCAACCCAGTGCACCAGTACAGAAGGAAACACATCTGGTCCTGTGCAGTGTTCACAATTGTTCCTGTGGGTGTGCCCACTGTTGCAGCCACTGTGTCAATCCGCCGTGGGGATGGCTTTCCTCTTTTTACGTAGCCAAATACTATAGAGGATATCACTTTCTCTAAAGACATTGATCAGTTTGAGAACTGATTAGGGAGATTACAAATGAAACCTCCTTCCAAGTAATGATTTCTAGCATTCACCTGCCAGATTAAGAAAATTTTAGAAAACATAGTTCACAATTAATGAACAAATCTAGCATATACTTGAAATATATACCTGTTGTAACTTGGGAAAAAATAATATGTTTATAAGCATATAGTGGGCACTGCTTATATGATAAAGTCTGCTGTTGTCCTAGGTGCTAAGAAAATAACCTGCTACATCGACAATCCATTTAGCATTCTGTTAAGCTGCTATAGGAAAAAGCTGCTGTAGGAAAAACTATCATGCTAGAAACCAAAAGGGATACCAATCCCATGATTTTCAAGCCAATTCCAATGTATAGCAACTCTATTGGACAGTGTATAACTCCTCCATGGAGTTTTCAAGGCTCCAGTCTCTAGGGAAGCGGACATCTTTTTCCGAGATCCCAAGCACTGCACCACTGAGACTCCTTAATCCAAGGGGGAAAATAAGGACAGTTTCAGCCATTTGGGAAAAAAATACTTCAAGGTGAAATCTATACATATTAAACTAATTTTGGTGATATGAACCTCATATATGATAGAGCTGGTCATTGGTATGAAGAACAACACTTGAAAAAATCCTTCTTATTTTGAATTGGGTGAAAATTTAAAAAGCAGATCATCAGGTTTACTTTGAGGCATTCATTCATATTTTGTTTGACACCATTCATTGCAAACCCCTCAGTGTACATCGGACAATTCTTTAAAGGTAGACATAAGATTTTCAGTGGCTTCTTCTGCCAAAGTGGAGCCGAGTCTTTCTTCACTGTCTGTTCTTAGCCTGGAAGCTCTGTTGAAACCTGTTCCCTTTGGGGGAATCCAGATGGCATTTGACATATCAGTAACATAGCTTCCAGTATCACAGCAACACACAAGCCTCAGCAGTGAGACAAATGGATAGACAAGTCATCCAAAATCGATATTCACAGAAGCAGTAGTCCACAGGTTAAAAGACATTGTGTTAGGTAAATTCTCTGCTCAAGTCCTCTTTAGAGTTTTGAAGAGCAAGGATGAAACGTGGAGGACTGAGGAGCCCCTGACCCGAGCTGTGATATTCTACATTGCCTCAGAGATGGACATTGAGGAAGGGAGACCTCAATGTATTGATGTAGTTGAATTGCGGGCTGGAAAAGACTACTGAAAGTACCATAGACTTCCAAAAGGATAAACTGATCTGTGTTGGAAGAAGTAAGGTTAGAATGCACCTTAGAAGACAAGGTGGCGAGATTTTGCCGTACATACTTTGGACATAGTATCAGGAGAAACAAGTCCCAGGAGAGGGACGTCGTGTTTGGTAAAGTGGAGGGGTGGCAAAAAAAGAGGAAGTCCTTCAAGGGACTGGACTGACATGTGACTGCAACCCTGAAACGATTGTGAGGATGGCGTGCGGGGCCCTGCCACATTTCCTTCTGTGGTGCGCAGGCTCACTTTGGGTTGGAGCTAAGTCAATGGTGCCAGCACTACCAACATTTTACATCATTGATCCTACTTCCTCCCTTTATATCCTGTTTCCATTCTTTCTTCCTCTTTTTCCTCCTTAACCCTTATAAACCTTGTCCTTGGATAAATGCAGCCCCTTCTATTTATCTCTCTAGTGTTTTCGTTCCCCTGATAGACCTATCGATTACCTGACTAAAATGAACTCACAGGCCTAGTTGAGTTCCAGATCAGAAAGTTTGTAGTCTTGGTTCCCTCAATTGTTACCTAACCTACCCTTTTCCTTTTAAGGTTTTGAGGGTTTCCGTCTCTGCCCCCCCTCTCCCCCCCCACATTTCTGTCCACTCTATCTAGGACTTTCAAACATGACCCATTTTCATAGCAGAGTGCATTTAGTTCTTGTCTCAGTGTTTGAAAACATTTTTTAAAGCTCATTTAAAAGAAAATAGATGTATATTCTGTTATTATAGGGAAAATAATCTAATTGATAAGTCAGTCAGTCATCCACAAACCATAATGTTTGTATTTGAAACAGGTGACTAAGGGTGTTTTTCACAACCTCTGAGAGGTGGGGCAGCGGGTTGCTTTGATAGCTGTGAATGGTATATACCATATACCCACATACTGTATAGCTACATTTTACATGATCATCTTGGAACCTATCCAGCCATTTCATTTTAAGATAGTTAAATTGTATAGCACACACTATGGTCCCCCTCCGCCACCGCTGCAGGAAACATTGCAGCACAGAAGTCACCTTCTCTGACAGCCAGGCCCCTCCTCAGTCTTCTTGCCTGTTCATCTTAAAGCTCACCAAGTCAAACTCACTGCTCTAGAGTCAACTCGGACTCCGAGTAACCCCTCTGGGCTTCGATGTTTACAGGGGGTGGAAATCCCAGTCTTTCTCCTGAGTTGGTTTTAAACTATAGATCAAGGGGAATAGAGCCCATCCTGTAACCATTACACCACCAGCGCTCCTTTTGAGTTTCCTAGGTGACATGAAATAATATATTAGATTCATAATGAAAAGAGTGAAAGATCAAAATGTCTATGAAGTCCATGAGCCCAAACGCAAATTGTTCCAAGTAAGGAACAAAGGAAATACAGCGAGAAACTTCAGAGAGAAGGAAACAACCCAGCTCAGAACAGGGCAGTCCTTGAGCAGAAGCCAGGTCTTGGCGACTAGAGACTGTAACATGTAGAGAAGATAGCTCTCAGCCTTCTCCAGTTCTTCTTAATTTCTGGTCTTGATTATCAGAGTTGGAGTCCAACTGAAAGGTCATCAACAACATTAAAACGTCAACCACGGAATTTCTTCCTGAGAATTAAGAAACTGCATTTCATGGTGATTTTTGTTGTTATTTTAAATTGTACTTAGTTTGTTGTTCTAAAGATTTGTTGCATTTAGTTGTCAGAAGTTGATAAACATATGTTTAAGAATAATTTTATATGCTCTTTTCCCTTTGTGGATTCCCTTTAGGAATCCTTTGGAAACCTAAAATTGAAATATGATTTTTCCAATTTCTCTTCTACTTAATTTACTTACTTCTGAGAACTCAGAGGTTTACAATGTAAGTCCTGAATCACTAGGCTGAACTTACCCTGAGGGTTGATCAGATGGAAAAAAGACAGGCTCTTTTTATTTTAAAAGTTGTGTAGTATTTTATATTATATACCATTGGCCAAATTAGTGATACCATCAACAGAATCAACTTATGCCCCAGGGGCATGATTTACAATGTTCTTTATCATAAAATGATAGGACCGCCCCTGGGGATGGAGTAGTTGCACAATGCTGCTTGCTGTTTGAAACCATGCCTCAGGAGAAAAAAGGGGTTTTCTAATCCCATGAAGAGTTGCACTCTTGAAAATCCAGTGAGAGAGTTCTACCCTGTTCTACCGGGTCACTGTAAGACAGAATTGACTCTATGATAATGAGCTTTGAGTATTGTAAAATGATGTCTCTAAAGTGAACGAGAGACATATATAAAGCATCAATATACGAATGGGTTTGGAGCTCACATCTAATCCTAGCCCCAATCTAAGAAAGATTAGTTCTTATAACATGGCACTACTCAATACTTACCCTCATGAAGAGATTACTGAAGACATGGATGTTACACCAAAGGATGGTGAAGAAACCAGAAGGTGCTGAGTTACTGGAAAGAATAGTGTCTGTGGGGCCAACTGCAAGAATCTACACATCACCTTCTATCTGGAGGACAGACATCAGAGGACTGGGCAGGGGAAGATGCTTGGTAGTGTAAGATATGACAGAACAATAATAATTTATAAAGCATTGAGGGTTGGTGGGGGAGCAAGGACAGAGGGGAAAAGGATGAGAAGCTGATATCAAGGGCTCAAGTGGAAAAGCAGATATTTGGAGAATGATAATGGCAGCAGACATGTGAAGGCGCTTGGCACAATAAATGTATTTATGTATTGTGAAAAAGGATGTATGGACCCCCAATAAAATGATTTTAATTAAAAAGCAATAGTGTCTGGACTCTTAAAGGCTTTCTTTCAACTAGCAACCATCTAAGTGAGGTATTAACTGAATCCACGTGGAAAAGGCACATCAGCCAGTGTGATCCCAGGCTTATAAATAATAAAGTCCAAATCTGAAGGAGGGAATGGTATTAGAGTTTAAATTGTCAATGCCAATTTTCAGAGAGCTATAAATGACAGTGGAAACCCAAAATTCATTTGGATTCATCACCTTTGGTCAATCCCCTTTGATCATAATTGAGATACATGAATATCCTTGATATCAGACAAAGTCAATTAAGGCAGATGTAGTTGAGCTAAAGTATTACTCCTAGTGCATTGAATCTCCTTTTTGATCCATTTAAAAAGATGCAGTTTTTAATGTTTTCTGCTTCCTTTTCAACTGAAGTTTTTCTGTATTCTGTTATGTCATTATTTTGGTTTTGTGTTTTGTATGATTTTCTGTTTATGAAATTCAGAATAAGTCTATCTAGAGAGACAGTAACCAAATTAATAATTACCAGGAGACATGGAGGGGAGCTTGGAGGTGGGCGAAACAGGGAGCCAATAAAATGAGTATGAGAAGAAAATGTCCTGAAATTGACAGAGTCATGATTGAACATCTCTTCTTAATATGACTGAATGATATGTGAAGTATATGCCAATAAAACTATTTTTAAAGAGAAATTTTGGGCCTACTTCTTCAACACAATGAAATGTGTTTAAGAAAGAAATTAGCAGGAATATGTGGACACTAATGTTTTTGTTAAGTAATGAGTCCAACATGTTTGCCATTCTGTGGAGTGACTCCTGACTCCTGGGGATCCCGTGGGCATAGAGTAGAAGTGCTTTGGGGGGCTCAAAGCTGTGCACTTTTGGAAGCACAGCAAGTGGCTCATGATAAGCAGTAAATAAAAGTTTATTATTACTGTTATCATAATCATTATTACTTTTACATTCAAAGCAACTGAAATTCTATGTTTTCTGTCTTCCTAATGAAAGAATTGGGTAGGTGCACAAAATTATCAAAGAAAATTGTGCTGTTGAATAAAACATTACTTTTTTCTCTCATATTTATTAGCCCCTCTGGAAGCTCCTGGAACTTTTCTTTTTTAAACTGGGCTCAACCCTGCCACCTCAGCACCCAAGAAGAACATGTTCTCAAGTTCAAAGGATAACAACTGAGGAAGTAGGCAAGAATCATTGACAAAGCTCAAGTGTTATTTGTTCAGTAGTTCATTTCACAGTGAGTAGGACCATCTGCCGTGGGGTTGATTCTGATTCAGGGTCCCCCTGGGAGTAACAGGAGAACTGTGTTCCTGGGATTTTCCAATGGCTTATTTTTTAGCAGTAGACCCCCAGGTCTTTCTTTTGAGACATCTCTGAGTGGATTCAAATGCCAACCCTTTGGTTAGCAGCTGAAATCTGGTTTGCACTGTAGTGATTTGAGTCGAAGGTGTTTCTTGATAATTTGGCTCAGGTTTTTGGAAAAGACCTTTGACATTTGTAAGTCTTCTTGACAGAAGAGGTTCCATTCTACCTTTTTTCTTACTCAGGACAGAAGAAAAGACAGTCAAGAGAAGCTGGAGTTTATTCTAAATAGAACTGTGTGCACCCTCAGTCTTACTGTAAATGTTCAGTATCATGGGAATAAAGGATTTTTCTTCTGAATTAAAAATCTCTCTCTCATTGAGCTTATCTCCATTCAGAGGAAATGTAAAGAGATGAGAAAGGACTGTTTCCAACAGTCCTCAATCAGTACATCTAAGTCACACAGTTAAGAAGAACTACACATATTTCCCCCAGATTGGATACTCTAAATTTCCCAGTTTCCAAGCTGACATCTTTGTTCCTTCTAACACATTACAGAAAAATACATTATATCCAGGAAATAGCAATCCTGTGGCAACCTTGTGCTAGCATTTCCACTATCCTCTGCCTAACATTTTTCCTCTAAGAGGAAATTTGTATGTATAAGACATCTATAGGGATAACTGAAATCCTTGGAGGGTGTGTGTGTGTATGACTAGAGCATGCTTCCTGGCATGAAGACACAACTTCAAATTATCTTTGAATGAACATACCACCTTATAAAATTTTAAAACATGGTACCCTAAAAGTTCACCAAAAAATCAACTACTGTAAATAAGAATCAAAACCAAGAAAATAATATAAGACATATTTACAAAAATTCATACCCTATGTTTCTAAATTTATATTCCCCTAAGAATGAGCAATGAATTATAAACAGACAGAGGTTGTAGAATAGGGTAAAAAAACTCTTAAAGTAGAATGATGTTCATCACTGAAAGGTACTTAAGTTCTCTCAACATGTAAACATTAATATTTAAGGGTTATGATTTATGGCTTTAGGTAAAAATTCAATATTACACCACTGCAGGCACGAGCATGGTCACCAACTTTTGCAGAATATATATGTATATATATATATATATATATATATATATATCCAGAATGACTAGCAATTCCCTCCCCTGAGTTCTGCAGCTATGTATCTGAATAGAATGTCCTTAGATTCTCTTCTTCTGGACAGAAACAAAGAAAGAAGTTTTTTTCTAGACCATCCACCTTGGGCCTGATATATTCTAAGTAGCTTTATATACATATGAACTGAACTCACATAGCCATGCTGAACTGCTCCCCTTCAGATGGGAGGACACTAAGAAGCAGAGAAGTTAGTGAGCATGGCTGGAGTCACTGACATTCCCCAAACAAAGCCTATTTCCCTCAAGTGGATTCCAATTTATAGAGACCCACTACAGGGTTTCCAAGGCTATAAATCTTTATGGAAGCAGATAACCTCATCTTCCTCTCTAGGAGGGATTGTAGGTTTGAATGATCAATCTTGCAGTTAGCACTCCAACCTTTACCCATCCAGAGCTCTGGCATAGTTATACCATTCCGGATGAATGGGGATCTGACTCTTGTAAAGAGATTCTTAAAAGCTCACATGTGCAATTCTGCCCTGTCCAGTAGGGTCACTATGTGTCAGCATCTGCTCTACGGCAGTAAGTGACACCAAGTGCAGAATCCCTAGTGATGATGTTGTGTATGAACTGAGCTGCTAGCCACAAGGTCAGTAGTTCAAGTCCATCAGTCATTCAGAGAGACAGATGAGTCTGTTTCCATAAAACTTTATATGTAGCCTCAGACACCCTATTGTAGTGGGTTTGAGTGGGTTTACCAAGTTTATTATTTCCTATTTCTCAGTCCTGGTCAATTTTTATCCATTAAGCTTCTCAGATTATATTATATATGATTGTTTTATCTCCCCAAGTAATCTGTGAAATATTTATGTACAGTAACAGAAACAAAAAATGTGATCTCAAAAATTGTTTCTACTATATCATATTGCCAACAACTACTCACTTGTCTAAACTCACCAAAGGCGAAGACAAATTAAGCAGTAACTATAGGGATCATTTCAATTCATGCCACCCCCTGTGTGTCTGAGTAGAATTGCATTCAGTAGGAGTTTTAGTGGCTGATATTTTAGGAATACATCATCAGACTCTTCTCCAAGGGACCTCTGGATTAATATAAACTTCCAGCTTTTCCATTAGCTGTTAATTCTGTTAGTTACATGCAACATCTGGGACTAGAACTAAAAGCAAACAAAACCACCTCACTGCTACCGAGTCAATTCTGACGGTCATAGTGACACGGGAGGACTACTGAACTAACACTTCAGGTTTCTAAGACTTCAAATCTTAAAGGAACCGTTGGTCTTCTTTTTGGTCTCAAAGTAGTAGATTTGAGCCACTGCCCTTATGGTTAACTGATCAATGCATAATCACTAAATCACCAGGGTTCCTGAAGGAACTAGAAGAGTCACTAACACATCAGGATACCATTCAATCAGGAGGGCCTGTTGTTTCCAATGTTTTTGATCACACTTGTCCATTCTGATTTTATTGGGGAGCAGATTATATGATCTTAAAGTGCCTTCAGAATAAGAAAACCACGTGGGTCTTTATAAAGACTCAGCTTTAGGACCCAAATTTACTGTTGAGGAGAGCTGACCCTTTTTTGGTAGCTGTGTGCAATTCTTATCAGGCAAAGTCCAGCTGCTCTTAGCTAACTAGCTTGCCAAAAGTGACTCCCCCGGGCCCCAGCTAGAAGCAGCTAAAATAAAATGCAAAATGCACAACCCCTTCCCCCTCATGGATAAAAGGTTGTGGACTATATAGGCCTCATTTTTAATAGGGCCTCAGCTAGGCCTCTGTTTTTTGCACCCACAGCTAATTGAAGGGGCAACTGGAGCAGACACAATTGAACACGTAGTTAAGGAGCCACCTCACCACCTGGCTTGCACACACAATTAAATATTTGCACCTGCAATGGTAGTATGTGTGAAAGTGATCCCTGTAATTAGTGGTAGGGGTAAAAATAGATGTAATTTTTTAAACCCTTTCTAATTCAAATAGATATTTTTAAATAGATATAGTTTTTGAAATAAAGAAATCCTGACTAATTAGTGCTTTTAAAATAAATGATTTTATATTGAGTTCTTTTCAGGTAATCTGCTAAAAATATAGCTTCCTATTGTTTCTATGAGCAACTCAATTACAGGAATTTCTATATGGAACTCAATTACAGGAGTACTATTTGGATGTATTTTCAGTGGATTTAACATGTGGTTAAGTCTAGTAATTTTTAAAATGCCTTGTTTTTGCTCATTCATTAATTCATTTATATACTACATGCATACTGTGTTGTGGATACTAATTTGTATAATCCAGCATCTCTACCTAAAGGCTCACAGGCAAGGGGGGGGGCTAAGTTGTATATATCAGATAATTTTAATTCAGCATGGCAAGTGCTTACCACTTATCCAACATGGTGGTATAAACAAATGCCATGGAGGATAGAGTCCTTCCTGGGGCAGGGGGTGGTGGAACATACAATTTGGAGGTGCAGAACAGCCATGATCTGACTTTTATAACAATTTCGACGAGAACACAGGCTCCCCATTTGAGAAGAGCAGATTCTATTTTTTAATTCCTCTCAGGTGTTGATTCACAACTTGAAGAGTTGCCTACTTTTGAAGGGCTATGTAAAGTATTACAATAAAAGATCTTAGTCAATGAGGATATTACCACGCCACAGGGAATGAAATGCCTCTTAGCATTAATGGGAAATGCAGATCATCCACCCACTCACGAGAGACAACACGCCGATGTTTTAGCAAATGCTTTCAGTATAGACGCTTATTATGTCTGTTTACCCATAATGGACCTTTGTGCTCTAATTTCCATCCCCACATTCCTTATGTTATTTAAACAATGAAAATGTCTGCTGCTGAGATTGGGACCATTTGGATTTCCCATGGTCTGTTTCTTATTCACTGTGTATTTGAGCAGATGATTTTTACCTCTAACAGCACAGTGAGTGATTCTGATACAACATATCTTGTCTCCTGCTAAGCTGGCCTATTAAAGGTTGCTCAGTAGAAATTTTTAGACCCACATCCTACGGTTAGCACACATTGTAGAATTTTGGCCCCAATATTCTGTGGGTGCAGAAAACTGAAAATTCCCCAGGGAGACCCACTCTTTCCAATGAGATGACCTGTGAGAAGGCGCTTAAAAGGAAAATGCAGGGCAACTTTAGAGGGTGCTGGGGGAAGGGGGGGGCCGAGACTTGGGATCAGCCCTCTCGACCTTGAAATGCAGCAGCTGTGCGTTGCCTTTGAGGCTCAGGATCAAGCAGAGAATATGAGATAGGCAAACGTTGGCTTAAACTTTCCTCTCTCTTTGATTGTCCTTGGACATCTGCCTCATCTCCTGTCAAGAATGTTTGGCAGCTGTTAGCTCAGAATAACACCGTTCTGTTTCACCAGCCGCTACCCCAGTCTTCTAATACTTTAAACCAACGAGTCTCGTTATATGCCTGCTCTGATACAGAGGTACGCTAATGCCTTGAGCCAACTAGCTTTCTATCCACCATGGAAAAACATAGGGAAAGAGTCTTTGGTTTTATTTTCCTCACGTGCTAATTGACTTTAATTGTTGGTCAATTGGATTTCAAGTTCAGAAAAGAGGGG
>PVJH01001951.1:0-185337 GCA_004026705.1 Nesogale talazaci
GGAACTAGTGCAACCATAGAAAAAAAAAAAAAAACAACCAAGGCCCTTAGATCTTTTTTTTTTTAAAAAAAGACTTATCTATTTTAATTATTACTAATAACCACAGTTAAGATTAGCTTTGTACCAGCTTGTTATTAGATGCTGGGCCAAATACAAAATAATTTCTTAGTACTCTTCTCACCCTTTTTCAAATACATGGAGGGAAAAAAAGACTTATATAACAACATTAATTAAAAGAAAAGGCAGAATCATTTTATTAGACAAAATTAAGATTCTAGAGATAATATAAAAGCATTGGTTCTGTATACTGTCAAAACCCATCTCTGAACAACCATTTTAAGGTATTGACACATCAACGACACCCACTCCAAGCTCTTAACCACAAAGAGCTTACCTTAGAATGACATATGACTTCCAAAGAATGTTTTTGCTATCTCCTTCCAGTCTAACCTAATGGTTTAGACACACACACACACACACACAGACACACACATCTTTCAATTCTTCATCTGGGTGCACCTAATGGACTTGTTTAAATCCAAAGAATACCCCCAACTGGCTCTGAGATCTTACCACTCAGTAATTGGACAGATAAGGGCATGTGCTGCATGGCATAATGTCATGTCTTTCAATCAGTGTAATGAGGCAGAGGACCAACCATTCTATCAAATGAGAACCAGCCTTTATCCCACATAACATATGCTGGCACCACTTTCCAGGTTGCTATTATGGTACCTGACAAGACAAACATCCTTCTGTCTTGGAAAATATTTATAATTTTATTGTAAGGATAAAAAATGTACATGACCAATTTTATGCATATTCAGATTATAAAAGGGTGAAAAGAAAAAGAAAACAAAGAGCAAATCTATTTAATTTCAAGTTAAAATAAACAAAATGATTCAATTAAAGATGGTTAAAATCCCATAAAATTAGGATATATTCTCTATCACTTCTAAAAATAAAATTTATTTCAACATCTAGATGATCAATTAGAGTATAAAATATGTTTTCTATGCATTTTAAACTTTAAAGTGAGTGCTAATAGCATAATAACTGTTAATGAGTAAATACCATGCACCACACAGGGCTGTTTACTTGTATCACATGGTACAAATTTTGGGTCTAATTTACATATGCATTTGTGTGTATCTCTATGAGTCTCTTTAATTTATTTATATACCTCTATTCCTTTCTTCCTCATGACCTCTCTCTGTCTAACCCTCAAAATCACCTTTTTGTGGTATGAAAACCACTTCTCTTGGTGTTTTTTCTTTTATAATAGTGGTTTTAAATTACTTGTCTTCATGAAATTGACCAACTTTGCTGAGCATCATGTCTTCCAAATTTAACCATGTCATGAGATGTATGGTTGCATCATTGTTTGAGATGCATAGTGTTCTGTTGTATACTTTCACTAATTTTACTTCTCCATTCTTTGACAGACTGGCACTTTGATTTTTTCCATCCTCTTTCTACTGTGGACAGCACCGTGATAAACACAGTGTGCATGCATCTGTTTGTGTTGTGCGGTTTAGTTCTTTGGATTATCTATTGAGTAGCGAGATGGCTCGGCTACAGGATATTTCTATTCAAATTTGATTAAGGATGTGCCATGTTGTTTTCCATTGTAGATGCTTACTAATCATCCATAAGCTACTTTCTATTTAGAAAGGGGAAATTGAGGCTCCAAAGAGCCTCAAATGGCACAGATGTTAAATTATGACATCAAAATTCATAGTGCTTCCCTGTTCTCCCACACAGTGCTTTAGGCATGGGGCCAGCAGAAGGAGAAAGACCTCAATTCAATCTTAGCTCTGCCTTTCTATTATTTCTAATTTAAACTTAGGAATAAAAGACAAAATATTCCAGTGGTATTATAAAACAGACATTGTCATTACATTTGTTCAATAATATAAGATTTAAAACACCATTATTGCTGATGCTGGTTGCTGTTGAATCAGTTAAAATATTTACTACTTATTTTTAATATACAGAATAACCATGTCACTGATGCCCATCATAGTCATAGTGTTACTCTTTTCTTAAATGAAAGGAGTTAAAGTAACTCATCTATGTCCCTATTTGTACATATATTTTGAGATGAATAAGACAGCTATTACTTCACAGGGTTGAGGTTTTTTTTGTTTGTTTCATTTTTTATTTCAAAGACCTTCAAAGAAGTTGTTTTTTGAACACTCGAAAGATATAATTCATTTCTTAATAGAATCCTATTCAAACAACAAAAATGTAGGAAACGATCCCAACAGTTATCTGAATACAATGGCAACCTTATCACACATCATTGGTTTGATGTCTCTCCGAAACGATGTTCCAGAACTTCCAAGGAAAAAAGGATATTGAAGTTGCAAATACCATCACCAATGTCAGTACAGTTATGATTGTCTTCATGAACATATTTTTTACTTCAAAATTTGGTGTTCAGATAGGACCTAGTTCATATAAAGAGGCATCAATAAATTTAAAGAAAATTATCATTATGGAGCTCTGGTTGTGTAATGATTATGCATTGGGCTGTGATCCAAATGGTTTGCAATTTAAAACCACCAGCAGCTCAGCCTTCATTTGGGTTTTAGTAATTCCTTTCTGTTCATTGCTCTTGATCAATCCCTAACAGGCTTCTCACACCCTCCTTGCCACTGATATTAGATTACTAGCTGTTCCCTTGTCCCTCGGTTGGTCAACACCACTACCTTTCCCCCACCTCCTCTTGCATGTCCCCCTGGAACCAGCAGACCCACTGTTTTCTCCTTCAGACTGATCATCCAGCCTATATTAACAAGACAGAACTGCAGAGACAATAAAATGCACACAAGAAAAAAAACAAGACAGAAAAACAAAGTGGCAAGATGAAATGACGACAACTAAAAAAATGACAAAAGAAAAAATAATAATCAATTAATAATTTTTTTAAAATGACAAAACCTGTAAATAGTTCAAGGTTTGTTTGTTGACCTCTAGAAGTATCCTCTAGTTGAGTCTGATGGACTGCCACACCCTGGCTTCAAAGTCTATCCTTGACACTCTCTCAGGACCTCCCTGCTCTGTTCCCCCCACTACCCTGCTGCACAGGGTAGTTTTTTGCCTGGGCATGTGGGGTCAGACTAGACCTGACACTGTGTCTCCAGTGTTGTTCCCCGTAGGACCTTGGGTCAGTGAGGGACATTGTGTCTCAAAGTGGGGCCAGCCATATGACCCACTATGTGTCTTGGGTGTTCTGAGGGGGGGATATCGCTCTCAAGGCTTGGTGAGCCAGGATGTGCTCCACTCTCACTTCCTCCCCCTTCATTTGCTCCTGTGTACTCTGATCAGACATGTCCCTCTCCCAGAGCTGCAGCTTAAGTGCTATCCTCTGAAATAAGATCTTCTGGGTAGAGGGAAGGCTGTTCATGTAGTTGGGATTGGGGCCAGGCCCTCAGACCCCTCCATTAGCATCCCTGCTCCATGCCAACATGCTGCATTCACATCTCAGAACACCGGGTTGAAGTCTGGTACTTCTTTCCCCATGGGGATATAAACAATACCTTCCCCTTGGATGGATTAGTGCCCTGTTGTCCTGCTACACATTTCTATCTTCCCCCCCTCCTTTTTAGTTGGCTACCACATATACCACTGGATTTGGTTTGGCCGCTGCTATACCACCTGAACCTCACCCTGGGAATGCTTGTATACAGTTTGTGCTTGGCTGTCTTCACTTAGCATGATTTCCTCCAGTACTGCCCATGCGGCGATATACTCCATGCATTCATCACTGCTTTTTACCAATGCATAATACTACAATGTACATATTCACCACAGTTTTTTAATCCATTTGTCTGCTGACAGAAATTTAGGTTGTTTCCAGCTCCTTGCAAGTGTGAACTGTGCACAATGAGCATTGGAGCACAGATGTCTGGTCGTGGTTTGTCTCTTTCCTCTTCAGGGTATATGGCCAGCAGGGGGGTTGCTGGGTTATTGGTAGCTCAATCTCCAGCTGTTTTAGAAATTGCCAAATCTACTTCCATAGTGACTATACATACCTTGAAGTCCACCAGCAGTGAATCAGAGTCTTTTTTTTCACCACAACCCCACCAACAGTTGTCTCTTTCTGGTATTTTGAATAGGGCTATCTTTGAGGATGCTAGGTGGTATCTCATTTTTATCATAATTTGCATTTCTTTTATGGCTAATGATCAGGAACATTTTCTTATATGTTTATTGGTCCTTCAGATTTCTGCCCCTGTGAAACTTCTGTTCAGATCTTTTGTCCACCTCACCAGTGGGCAGTTAGTTTTTATTTTATTGTATGTTTGCAAAGTATTGTAGATTTTAGAAACAAGGCCTTTGTCTGGTGTGCCATTGCTAAAGATGCCTTCTCATTTGGCAGGCTCTCTTATTACTCTCTTGGTGAATTCTTTCAATGTACACAGGTGATTTATCTTCTGTATATCCTACTTGTCATTTTTTGAATCCTCTGTATTTATATCCTTCCCTATTTCAGTCTATGTATTCCCTGTTCCAATTCCATCATTAATGTCCTTAATTGTTTGGGGTTTTACCTCAAGGTCTGTAGGTTTAGTATTAAAGTAAAAAATGGAAATTGGGTCTCCACTCAAATAATTCTTCAATGCAAGAACACTTTGTTCTATCAAATTGGCACTCCATGGAGCACATCTCCCCACACAATTGCTGAAACAAATGTGTGCAAAAGCAAATGTGGTGAAGAAAGCTGATGGTGCTCAACTATTAAAATAGAAGTTAAATATGTGACCATCTAGCTGAGAAACCACAAAGTCCACATGGAAGAGGCACACCAGCCTGTGTGACCATGAGGTGTCAAAGAGATCAGGTATCAGGCAACAAAGAACCAAAATCATATCATTGTAAATGCAGGGAGTAGAGACTGTGGACCCAAAGTCCATGTGTAGGCAACTGGACAGCCCCTTACAGAAAGGTCTTGGGCAGGAGATGAGTCAATCAGGGTACAGTGCAGCAACAATGAAACATACAACTTTCCTCTAGTACTTAAATGCTCCGCCACCCACTATCATGATCCCAATTCTACTGTACAAATCTGACTAGACTAGAGGATGTACACTGGTACAAATAAGAAGCAGAAACATAGGGAATCCAGAATGGATGATCCCTTCAACACCAGTGGTGAGAGTGGTCATACCAGGATGAAGGGAAGAAAGGGTAGAATGGGGGAACTGATTATAAGGTTATCTACATATAACCTCCTCCCTGGGGGACATACAATAGTGAAGTGGGTGAAGGGAGACATCAGACAGTGCAAAATATGACAAAACAATAATAATTTATAAATTATTAAGAGTTTATGAGGAAGGGTGGGGCAGGGAGGGGAATAATGAGGAGCTGATACCAAGGGCTCAAGTAGAAAGCAAATGTGTTGAGAATGATGAGGCAACATATGTACCAATGGGCCTGACATTCAATGAATGGATGTGTGGATTGTGATAAAAGTTGTACATGCCCCAAATAAAATGATTTTTTTAAAAAAGAAAGAAGACACCACCAGCAACTCAGAAGGAGAATGCCTTGGTTTTCTATTCTCATAATCAATCAGTTTCTGAAACCCACAGGAAGTCTTAATGAGTCAGCATGGACTGGGTGCATTATAAAAAACACTAACATAGCATTACTTCCCCCCCCCCCAAATAAATTGATAAACTGTCTATCATGTGCCTGAACAGGAGTGTCTAGTTTGAGACACTAGAAGGTAAGATTTCAGTTTGAAAAGGGACTCTATCAGAACAATGTGAATTCTTCTAAAATTGAAGTCAGAACAGACAACAAATTGAGGTTGATGGTTGTGTGGAGAAATGGTAAAATCATTATTCAGTTGAGAGGAACAATGACCCAAAGAAATCAGCAGTTTTCAAATAATATAGGACACAATGTTAGAAATGGAGCCCACATTAATTTGGGAGGAAAAAAATAATCTAATCAGTGTTCTAATTGAAGAAGGCTAATGATTATCAACAAAACAATAGCCAGCACCAGAGGAAACTTAATTGTTTCTATGTATGCAAGACTAAAAAATTACAGTTGAGCAAATGTTCTGTTTCATATATGCCCAAAAGGTGGCCCCCAGTTCAACTGCAGACAATAGCAGTGATTCCTAGAAATTTTTAGGAAACAGAATCAAGATCCTGAAATATTTTTTTCAATAAATTGTAACAGGAGCTGAAACTCCATTTTCCAACACCATCTTAAAATAGACTGCAAATGGAGCCATGGTGACCAAGAGGTATCAGTGGTCCAGTAGAAGCAAAAGCAGACTAGTTACAAACAAAGATCACAGCATTTTAGGGGGTGTTCAAGACATTTTGTTTGAAGAAAGCCAAAATGATAACATCTGCTTATTATGAGAGTGGTTTAAGAAAGCTACCAAAAACTTTAACATAAAAACACAGAAGAAAGCTTCCCAAATTTGACATTTCCCATTATAATTATAATCCTGTTCATTCTTCTCAATGAACCAGGCAATATATATTTTTATGAGTAACAATATTTTATTATATTTGCAAGGAAACATATTGGTGAGCCAATAATAAATGCCTTAACATTATGAAGAATATAGATTACTTCTGGCATAAATTGCTACAAATGTCCAAACATACCCTTCAGTCGACCCTGACTCACAGAATCTGTAGGAGAGACGAGAGCTGCACCGTCAGGTTCCACAGGTCGGAATCATTACAGAGACAGATTCCTAATGGCTCTCTCCTGCAGAGTGACTGGTGAGTTACAGCCATACTTACGTTAGCACTACATTACCACCAACTTATATGATGAAGACACCACATAAACCAAATTTATTATATTAAAATGGGCTAAATTCAAGGTGTTGGCAAAACTGCAGTATTTTTGAAGTTGCAATTGGAAATTATCTTATAATCCTGATTTCGCTTCTTCTGACTTTTTTTAATATTATTTTTTAAATAAATGACACATAAATTTCTTTAGTAATGTAAAAAAGACTACTTGGCTAGTGAAATTTCTAGGACCTCAGTTCTTTAGGAATGGACTAGATATCTGGTATTATTGCTTACAAAAGTACCTAGAATTTGATGGGCTTATCCTGTGATAAAAGTTATATATTTTTTATTTTTATTTTTTAATTCTACACTGTCATGAAATTTTTGATAGCCTCACATATGATATTAGTAAGAGATCATGGATAATGAATCAAACTCAATGAGAAAGAATTGCTAAAAATGAGACAGGCATACTTTAAAAATAGAAATACATTTACCTATACCAACTAAATCACTCGATATTATTTTGTTTTACAATTTTATTTTGAGATTTTTTTTGGGTGGCATCACTGCCCTCTGGTGGTGGAAGTAGGAGGCCCAGCCTTTGCTCTTGTGGAGCTGGAATTGAACCTCCATCCCAGTGGGCCGCAGTCCCGGGAACAATCACTACACCACCAGGGCTCAGCCTACAATTTTATTTTGAAAATAAAATTTGTTAAATGAATTCAAGTGCTAGATTCTTCAGTGTGAAATTCTGTATTTCAGATTGCTAGTTAAATCATGTTCCAGGTCTTTTTTATTTTGTTTTTCAAAAATTGTGTTCTTTCATTCAACACAAGCCTCTGGTATAAGCATAAGGCAGCAGGGAGCTTCTACAGAGTAATAATACAGTTCAAATACAAGGGTATTGGACATGTGCTTCTGAATACCATAAAACTTTAACTTATATCCTCAAAACATTTCTGTGAGGTAGAAAAAATGTCATGATTGGGTTCATTTTGTAGATGCATCCTAAAACAGATAAAATAATATTTACACAATAGTTTCATAGCTATGGATGAAAGATAAGCTTCTATTGGAACTCTGGTTCAAATAAATATTTTGCTTTAATGTAGTTTTTTTAATTAATTCATTTTATTGGGGACTTATACAGCACTCATCATAATGTATACATACATACATACATACATACATACGTTGTGTCAGTAGCTTTAATGTAGTTTTTAAAGCTTGCTTGGGAAAAAATTTAAAAAAATAAATAAAAACCTGCTTGGGAAATTTCTTTAAAGAGAGAAAACTCAATATGAGAAAAGGTATTGGGGAGACATGGGTTTAAATTACGAGCCTTTATGTAATTACATTAACTTAGATGGAATTATTTGTTATTGAGTCTATAGCTTATTAATGAACATTGAGATAGTAGTATCTATATCAAAAATTACTCTGTGATCTATCACCAGATTAATAGATATGCAAAATTAGGCATATACATAAATTGTCGTATGCGTCAACTTTAATGATAAATGATACTCTTATGCTTGCCACCACAAGGACAAACTTCAGAAACACTCCACTAAGTGATATAAGTCAGATACAAAATGATATTATATGGATCCACTTAGATGGAAATTTATATGAGGTGAATCCATCTAGACAAAAGAAAATTAGTGGTTTCTAGGGACTGCAGGAGGGTACAAGGTGAAGGGAAAAAAAGCTGTTAGAATGATTCAATGAAGTGTATGTGAAAAGTATATGGCCATTGTTCCACTCTCTAGCTCCACGGCTGCAATGAGTTGGCACTGGCTTGACAGCACTGAACAACAAAGCTCCCCGGGACCAAGCTGAACATGTTTGGCACATTTCAAGTATTTTTTAATGCTGTCTGCCTTTTTTAATGCAACTACCCTTATCACTTTAGCAAAATTGCCTGATAAATTATAGGAAACTTGAAGAGAGTTTATCAATGGCAGACCATGTGAATCTGCTGGTATTATAAACGACACATATTAAAACGCAGAATTGTAGTTAGAAGTTAGACTAAGGAATCAGATAAATAAAAATATAAGAGTTCCCAGTCAAATTTAATGACAGTCTATCATTTGTTTAAAACATTTCCCCCAAAATAAACTTTTCTAGTTAGGAAATTCATAGTGAAAATACATTAATTTAAAGAGCATATATCATATATTCTATTTGCTTGACAATGAAGAATTAAAGAGTTACCATTAAATTTAGGAAAACATTGTTTTTTCCTCTTCAGTGAAAAGGAAGATAAAAAAGAATGAATTAATTCTTTCACTAAAAGCTGTACAAATAGAGTGGTATTCAGCACAAAAAATGTGAATATAAATGGGGGGAAGTCAAGATTAAAGAACAGTAAAGGGGCACATTTAGAGTATCATCTTCAGAGACTGCATCATCACAACTTCTTGGACATGGTACGATTTTGCAAACTGCAGAGATTTGATGCTTGTGAAGTCTCCATTCCCTGCACACTTGAACCTCTCAACCCACACTCACAATCCATGTGCACATAAGGTTATAAGTGTCTTTTGCATGATCACTGAAAAAATTCTATGCCCACAATGATCAATATGCTCTAATGATCAACAGACTCTAATAGTGGAGCCTATTTCATCTAGGCTATTTCTCATTGAAATTCAGAATTTACATTAAGGGTGACATTCTAAATATCAACATTTTTAAATGGTCTTTATGAAATGTACCATGATCCTCCTCTTTCTGTATTTTAACTGTGTGAAAATATTCTGATACTTCATAATATTTGATCTTGATATAGAATACACAAACATATGTAAAATGCACACAAACAAACTTATTTTTAAGACAGGTCACTTGCTTTAGAGCTCACTACTTACTTCTCATTGCATTCAACTATCAGTACTGAATTTATAAATCTTTTAAAGATGAAAAAATTTACTTTATTTTTATACTTACCAGCACCATCTGTCTTAATTCTGTTTGATGGGATACTGGGCTCTCCGATACCCAAAGTGTTGGTTGCAACTACACGAAACTCATACTCCATCCACGGGATTAAATCCACTGCTTTTGCTGCCTCCATATTTCCTTCAATAATTGGAGGATCTAGATACAGTAAACATTTAACAATTGTATTAATTGTTAAGTCTTCACTTTTCTAACTTCTGTGGGCTATTTTCTCGCTATTTACAAAAATAACACATATCAAGTTAAAATTTAAATAAATGAAGACTAGAAGTGACAAAACATTACATTTAAGTGAATGAGTGAAGAATAGTAGGTAAATCATAAACTAGAGTGATAGGCATATGAAACCCCCATTCGGTTGCCCTGTAGGATATGAATAGGATATTAAGGATATGAACACCTAGATCATACCCACACTGCTAGTCCATAAAGTACATCTTGAGTAGGAACAGGCTTGGCCTGAAGTGGAAACTAGAAAGATTTCTTAAGGCAAGGGCATAACAGAGACATTGTAAATTTCATAAATTTTATGGGCTACCACTATTCATAATCTATGAGTAGGGGATTTTTTCTATGGTAAATCCATGTTCACATTCCTTTTTAGTCGGTTTCATATATTTACAATAAAGTCCTTGGAAGTAGTGATAGCAAATATTATAATCATTAATGTAGATGTACTGTTTTACAGAATTTATGCTTCTAAATACGAATGGGAAGATTATTATGGGCAGGAAATGATCCTAGCTTACTTATGTATTTCATATATACTACACACCACAAAGGTAGGTCAATATATAATTTTATATTCTCTTAAAATATTTCTATGTATATTTTTTAGAATGTATACACCAATATGTATATAAATATTTGTGTTCGATACATCTGGAAAACTCATTCCCTTATACTTATGTATGATTTATTATATGACTATTTAGGGAATTTGAATCTTACAAAGCAGGCCATAATACATAGATCTGTAGGATACTCTAATCATTCATCCTCTCAATACATGCTATTTCAGAGTCCAGTTTTGAATTTGAACAAGTTCTTTGTCTCAAAGTGTCTCCTGCCTCATGGATTTTAACTGTAGTAGGTGCTAGCATTGCCATCTGTATTCTTATTCTGTTCTGGACTTATTCTATAGATTTATAGGATATGTATTTTGGATTTCCTAATGAAATGTTTGCTTTGTTCTCTCCTGTGTTCTGATTCTCTTTATTCTACTCTCTTCTCCCTCCTCTACTCTTTAAGTCATAACATTTTCTTTGTTCTATGTATGAGTCTGCTTTCTAGCTATCTATCATTTATCATCTATCAATCTATCATCTCTCTATCATTTCTCTATCTATCATCTATCTATCCATCTATCGGTCTATCTCTTGTTCCCTCTGTAACTGGAAGAAGGAAAATAAAGTTTTGGCATGTGAGAATTATCCATGAGACATGGAAAATTTTCAGCTGATTGTTGTCACAGAGTGGCCCTCTTCCCCACTGGACCTCTGTCAAAGATATTGAGTCTTCTACATGGTCTCTAGGAGCCCTGATATTTAAACAGGTGATGTTTTGGGCTGTTAACTTCAAAGTCATCAGTTCAGAACCAGCAGGGAGTCTTTAGGACAAAGAGGAGGCTTTCGGCTCTTGTAAAGATTTATTATCCGAGCACCCACAGGGTTACCACTCTTCCCTGCAGGATCGCTCTGAGTCAGAATCCAGTGGATGGCAGTGAGTGAGAGATAAGGTCTCTGGTTGGTACAGACGGGTTGTTTTGCACTGGACAGTAACCAACAAGTTGGTAGTTTGAACCCACCCACTGGCATTGCAGAAAAGATGCCTGGTGTTCTGCTTCTGTCAAGGTCACAGCCAAGGAAATACTTTGAAACAGTTCTGTCCTGCATTGCATGGAGTCATCATAAGCTGGAATGGTTTTGGTGTTGATGAGTATTTATTATTCAATAGATAAACTGTAGAGGGTTGAATGGTGGTCTCTCAAAAGCTATACCCACATCTTAATCACAGAAACCTGTGAATGCAGCTTTCTTTGGGAAAAACAAGAGTATTTGCAGATATACTCAGACTAAGAATCTTGAGATGAGATCATTCTGGGTCATCCAGATAGACCCTAAATCCAATTGCATCCTTATAAAAGACACAAGAAAGACAGACTCACTTAAACAAGAAGGCACTGTGACCATGGAAGCAGAGACTAAAGAGGAGTAGCAAAAAACAAGAATGACTAAAGCTACCAGAATCTAGAAAAAAAACAAGGGACAGATTGTCCCTTAAAGCTTTTGCAGGAGGGAGAGTGACCCAGCTGACATCTGGCTTTCAAACCTATGGCCTCAAGAACAGTGGGAGGAAAGATTTCTTGTGTTTTCAGTTTCCAACTTTGTGGCATTTTTCATGCCAGTCTTAGGAAATTAATAGCCAACCCATCACAGACTCATCGTCACCCAACAGAGGGCTGAGAGACTGTAAATTTTCCTGAGAGTAGACAGTCGCATCTTTCTCCTGTCGCAGGTAGGTTTGAACACCTGACTGTGGTACGCCATGTGATGCCTACATAGCAGTGCTACCAGGGCTCCTTCTAAGTAACGAACACCCAAGTATAACGGTAGAGACAGTTATGAGTATGTGTGAATTCTGAGAGCTCAAGTCAAAAGTGCGACAGTAGTCTTTCTCCCCTGTGTTCCGTGCTGCAAAGCCTCAGCGTTATTTCAGTGTTTAAAGAATGGATATGTTCCTTCAGCATACTGAAGGAAGCTATTTGCAAAAATATAAAGTTCTCATGATGGCTAATGCTCTATTGGCTTTTTTCCAACCAAGTAGGCTATTAATAGGAGTGGACAGGTATGTCAAGACTGAGTCAGATTGATGGCTGTGGACAGGAGAAAGCAAATGTGATTTTGAACATTTATGAATTTCCAATTAAAGAAAAAAATGCCCAAATAAATGGAAGGTCAGGAACAGGTTCAGAGAAATAGAACTATAGATCATACTTGATCATAGAGAATATTTGATAGAATCATGATATATATATATTTGTAAAAATGTATATAAAGGTAAATTTGAAATATGAAAGTGATGTTTAGCCAGAGTACACACAATGTCTCAATGCCAGTGGTATAGTCATCTCTTGTGAGTAACATCTTCTTTATCCCTGATAAGAGAGACCACTTCTCTGCCCTTGTTCCTCAAAAATATTCAATGTTTTGATGGCACTTTGGCTTATGTTAATCCCACAGATTCTCTTGCCAAAAGGAGAAGAAGAACCTCTTCTACATTCTTTTCATCACACTCTCTACAAATACGAGTTCAATTTTTCAGTTTTCTCTCATCCATGCCTACTTTTCACGCCTGCTCTTATGGGGTTTGAATTTAACCTGATTTTATTCAGAGCCATAAATGTCCCTATTCGTGGACTTGGAACTCACACACTGTTTTTCTATTCCTTAAGTCCTAGTAGACACTATTAGATCCTTCAAAAAACATCTCCATAGCAACCCATGGATACAGGTTGGAAAGCGAGGCCTGCTCCCTGCAGAAGTCCAATTATCCTTGGAAGCAGATTTATGCCCTCAGCCAAACAGAAAGCTGAAGTAGACAGGAGCAGAAGCACTCCATGTCCTTGCTACGCTGCCAAGTTCCCAACAGCCTTTTTTGTCAGTCCTGCAGCCAGAAAGAGGGTGGAGTATTTTGTCCAGCAGAACCAAGTACTTTAAATCAGGACTGGGGTCTGAAAGTCTAGAATTTTAACTGCATCCCTGTAGAGTCGGGCCACATTCTACAGATAATTCCAGTGTTGGCAATCAGGTCTCAACTGTCTTATGACTGTGAAAAGCACCTCTATCTTAAGAAAAAACAAGGAAAACAATATAAAATTTTCTGTGTTAATCCTATCTGATATTGAAATTCTTTTATTTTTAGTGTGAATTTTAAGAAGAGAGGAAAAATACTTGAGAATATCTTTTTTAAATCATTTTATCGGGGGCTCTTACAGCTATCATAACATCCCATAGTTCAATCATATCAAGTTATAATGCACAGTTGCTATCACAATCAGTTTCTAAACATTTTCTTTCTTCTTGAACTCCTTAGTAACAGCTCCCCTCTATCCCCTCCCTCCTCTAACCTACCCCCAAGAAACCTTATTATTGATTGATTGATTGCCATATTTTATAGTACCCAATATACCCATTTGCATGCAATTGTGTTCTTTGCTCCCTTCAAGTACAATTATACAGTCATCATTGCTAACAGCTAGCCTTCTCTCCTCCCCCTCCTTTCTTCTCCGTAACCTCAGGGAACCATTACTCCTGCTACTATTTCTGAAGGGTTATCTATCTTGGCTTTACCTAATTAATCACGATAGACTTGTGTGTGCTCATTTGTATAAAAAGGACAGTTAGATACATGAAAGCCAAGAATATCTTACTTTTCCAACAAGCCCAGAGATTAATCCACAGATTTATTTACCAAGAAAGGAAGTCCATAAAGGAGAGGGAGAAGCAAGTCCTACAGGTAAACTAAGGTCAAGAATTTGCAGTGCCTTGTATGCCTGGTCACTGAGCTTGGGGGTGCTTTGCGTTCAGATAACACTCACTACTTATTTGAGAAGCTTCCGAGACAGTGACAATGATCTTAGGTTTATAAGCCAATTGTTGGAAGAATAACTGCATTTTCTTCTCATTTGCTATTGGTATCACCCTAGTGCATCCTGGGATTTCCCAAGAGTTTAAGTATAATCAGAGATGTTAGCTGGTGTTCTGCATCTCAACCCAAACCCAACTAGTTGAAAGCATCCAGGAAGATCAAGCTGAATAATTTCTAACTAAAACGAGTAGAGCCCTGTTTATAAGCATTGAGCATTCCAAGACTTCTCACAAGCCCCAACACAGCAGGGTGATATGTCAGAGGTCCTGGAACTAAGCCATGGCTCATAGGGACAGGACTCACGAGGGAGCCAAGGATGTAGCAGAGTTCTTTCCAGCTAAGAAGAGCAAGACTGCCATATAGCATCTCAGAAGACGTGTGATTCATGGATATATCTCTAAGGAAAAATTTCATGAAGCATCATAAAAATCCAGAGATTCACAGGAAGCATCAGAAGGGTCACACAGGAGAAGGGAGAAAGAAAAACAAAACAAAAGAAAGCATGCCTACTAATCTATATAGAAAATCCTGGGAGAAAGCTCAGGTAATATGGCAGGGACCAGATCAAATCTAAAGCTACATATGGTAGCCATCAAGGGGGGAGGGGTGGTAGGTGGTGAAGTATAGAAGGGAAGGGGGCACTAAACCATCAAAGGGGAGCATATTGTTTATATCCCTACAGGGAAAGAGGGACCAAACTTAAACCCGGAGACCCAGAATGTGAATGCAGCACGACAGCATTGAGTGGAGAACCAGTGGAGGGACCTGAGAACACAATCACCAACCCCAACTATAGGGACAGCCACCTCTCTATCAGAGGAAGTTGCCTTGGAGGCCAGCACTGAAGCTGAAGCTTGGGGGGTGAGATATGCCTGACCAGAGCACATGAGAACAAACGAAAGGGGAGGAAGAGAGAATGACGTGCATCCTGGCCCACTGAGGCTTCAGGACAATAATCCCACTCAGAACAGCTACTGCACAAAGAGGACTGCACGACCAGCCCCATTAAGAAATACAGCTACCCTCGCAGACCCAAGGCCTATTGGGGCCAGGAAGAAGAAGCGGGGTCAAGATTATATCCTGTCAGACACAACCACACCATTGCAAAGCACTAAGAGTGTGCAACAGAGCGTAGAGTCACAGATGGAGTGCCAAGGATATACTTTGGGGTCAGGGTATTGGCACCCCATCCGACTGAACCAGGGGTCACTCTAGGAGGTCAACTACAGACCTTTAACTTTATACAGGCTGTTATATTGCTATTATTTTTATTATTCTGTTATATATTGTATGGTACATTGAGGGGGTTTCTTGCTGTTGTTATCATTGTTTTATTTGCTTAAGTTACTCCATTTTAGGAGACCTTTCTTGTACATATTGCTACCTCTACAGGTCTATCTAGACAAGATAGACTGGACAAAGAGGTTGGAGGTGAAAATGACAGGACTGATGGTTCCAGGGTAGGAGACATTGAAGATGGGGAGGGGAAGAAAGATGGTGATGTCGACCAGCCCAGGAAAAAGGGTATAACAATTGATGCAAATGCAGGGACAAGGTGGGTGAGAGAAGGCCAATAGGGATCGATTAAGGCTAATGTAACAGAGAAAAAATACTGAAACCCAAATGGAAAGTGAGCATGATAGTGGGACAAGAGGGAAGCAAATGGAAATAGAGGAAGGAACTTGGGGATAATGAGCATTTATAGAGGTTCAACTACAGGTGTGCACATAAGGCCATATATTTATAAGTGAGGATGGGGAAAGAGATTAATGCGTATACTTATAGGATTAGTAGTAGGACAACAGATGGGCATTGGCCCTCCACTCAAGTATCTCCTTGGTTCAAGAACACTTTGTTCTAGTAAATTGGCATTCCAAGATGCTCACCTTTTTGACATGATCACTGAAGACAAATGTGTGCATAAGCAAAGGTGGCGAAGAAAGCTGATGGTGCCCAGCTATCAAAAGATGGAGCGTCTGGGGACTTAAAGGCTTGAAAGTAAACAAGCAGCCATCTATCTCAGAAGCAACAAAGCCCACATGGGAAGAAGCACACTAGCTTGTGGAATCATGAGGTGTCAAAGGGATGAGATATCAGGCTTCAAGAACTAAAAAGCACAACATTGCATGCTCACTTTCCTGATATTATCCCTGAGGACAAATGTGTGCATAAGCAAATGTGGTGAAGAAAGCTGATGGTGACCGCCTACCAAAAGATATAGCATCTGGGGTCTTAAAGGCTTGAGTAAACAAGCGGCCATTTAGCTCAGAAGCAATAAAACCCACACAGAAGGAGCACACCAGCCTGTGTGATCATGAGGTGGTGAAGGGATCTGGTGTCAGGCATCAATGAGCTAAAATTATATTATTATTAATGAGGGGGAGTATAGATTGGGGACCCAAAGCCCATCAATAGGTGAGGTGACATCCTTTTGCAGAGGGGTTACAAGGAGGAGATGAGCCAGTTAAGATACAGGGTAGGAGCTATAAAATATGCAACCTTCCTCTAGTTTCCAAATGCTGCCTCCCACCCACTATCATGACCCCAATTCTACCACATAAATCCAGCTAGATCAGGAGATGTACAGTGAAGTTGGAAACATGGGAAACTTAGGATAGATGATCCATCAAGACTAGTAATAGGAGTAGTAATACCAGGAGGGTGGAGGGATGGAGGAATAGAAAGGGAGCACCAACTTCAGGGATCTACACATAGCCTCCTCTCTGGGACACGGACAACAGGGAAGTGAGTGTTGGGACACATTGTACAGTGTAAAGGATGAAAAAAGTAATTTGTAAATTACTAAGGGTTCAAGGGGAAGGGGCAGAGGAAGGGTAATATAGGGAGCTGATAATGGGGGCCTGGAGGGAGGGAGAATGTTTTGAAAGTGATGATGGCAATGGGTGTGTAAAAGTGGTCTGCATACAACTGATGTTGTTAGGGATTGTGATGGGAGTTGTATGGGCCCCAATAAAATGATTCATTAATAAAAAGGGGGGGGGAAGGGGAGTTTTTTTTTTTTTAACTAAAGAGGAGCTTGTACCAAGGGCTCAAGTGGAAAATGTTGGGAAATATATGTGGAAACATGTGTGCAAATGTGCTTGATTAAAATGATGCACTGAATGTTGTAGTAGCTGAAAGAGCCCCCAGTAAAATTATTTTTAAAAAAAGATTAAGGCAGCATTTACCAGAAGACAATATCCAGATTAGGAAAGAAGGAGGAATGGAGACACAAAACATAGGGATGAAGTAAGATATGTGATGTTACATCAAAGGACTGCAATAAACGAGGTGAAACAAAAAGTTTATGAATTATTGAATGTAAAACTAATGAAATTTCTCTGTAAGAGTTTACTTATGTAACAGTAAAAAACTATTTTTGGTTAAAAAAAAGAAAAAAGAAAAATAGGCATCCTTCCACGAGCCTAGAGGGTTTTCATTTTATTTATCTACTAATGTGACAAAGTCAGAAAGATGACACCCAACACTAAGTACAAATCTGTTGGAAGAAGTGCTTATGAATTGGAAGGGGGAAAATGAAATATAAAGTTGTTTCACTCTCCTACTAAGCAACTTGCCAGAAGATCTAGGAGCTTAGCTAAGCAGGCATATACTCAAAAATGATACTAAAAAGTGTCTATTCAAAGCAAGTATTTTGACATGCAGAGAAATATTTATGTGCTAAGATGTTAATTGCAATAGGCTTATAATAATCAATGACCTTTTCTGTATGGCAGAATTTTAAATATAAAGATATTTTTATTCTCCTTTTTAGTTAATAAGTACCAGATTCTCTCAACTGCTTTCATAGCATAACTTCTGACCAAAATTCCATCAATGCCTACAATGCTATTTTGTAATTTGCCCCAAAGACCATGCAGCGTAGAATCAAATGCAATATTCTAGATGTCAACCGAACATTTTGGAATGGGCTCAAACTATCTGTAGTTCAACCTCCAATCACCTGAGGTAAGTCATATTGATAGTAGATGTCGTATTAATTTTCTGGAGCTCCTGTGGCAATTTACCAGAAGCTGGATGGTTTAAAACAACATAAATATATTCTTGTAGAGTTCTGGAGAGTAAAAGTCTTAAGTCAAGGTGTCAGTAGGGACAAACTTGATCTCTAGATTCCAGTGAAGAATTCTTCCTTGCTGCTTCCTGGATTCTGCGGATTGTTGGTGATCCTGGGCACATCACTCTTATACTTCACACCACTTTCTTCCTTCTGACTCTCTGCTTGCCTCCATATATCCCTGTCCTTATAATAAAACCAGGCAGTGCATTTAAAGACTATATCTTCTTCTTAACTGATTATTTTTAAGCCTGTATTTTTAAACTAAAATCACTTTCATAGGTACTGGTAGTTAATTTTCCAGCATATATTATCTTTGGGATGAGGGTCAGGGGAACACAATCCCCCCACCATTGTTTTAAGATATCTAATCTCTTCTGTGTGGGTCATTATTCTAAATCTAATCTTTGGGCACCGGAAAGGAAATATCAAGGTAATATTAAATAGATCTATTCATGACAACTCTAGTCACAATAGTCCTAAATTGGAAATAACTCCAATGTCTATCAGTAGAAATATTAATCCTTTTAGAAATATTAATGTCAGATTACTTTCCAGTAGTTTGGGACTACTGATGATCCAAATGTCCAAGTCTTCCATGATGTTATTCAGCTCCATTGCCTCCCTATCCGTACCCTGTCCCCTCTCCCACTCCTCCCTTGAATAGATTCCTCTCACATTTCTGGATTCTGCAAATTGCTTCAGCATCCCACAGAAACTCACAAACATCTGAGGAAATGTTTCATGTGCTGTTGGGTGCTGTTCAGTCCAAAACCTGAATGTCAGGCAGGGGAAACCCACATGATGGGTTCAGCGGATAGAGTCCACTCCTGGCTCTTGAAAATGATGAGATCAAAACTCCTGGATCTTGAAGGGCTCATTTTATAAGCAGCAGAATGATATTGCAAAGAATCCTGTCAGCACCTTCCCCTACCTTCTTACCAGATTCACACAGGGAAAGGTCTTTTGATGGGAGTCTTTTCATCATTGAGTAGCAATAACAAAATCAAACGAACATATAGCCCCTAACCTCTTTAATGATACTAACTATAATAACATGTTTTCCAGCTCTGGGCTAAATCTTATTTATTCTTTGTTGCCTGGACCAATAGCAAGTATTTTCCAGTAGGCATTGGACTCCTACTAATCTTAATCAGAAAGACTTTTTCTCAGACTACTCTAGAAGCAGCTTTTCTCCTATTAATTGTATCATATCAGTCCTTATATCCATTATAAGTAACAGTAATGAAGATAACCATTAAACAAATTGGTGTGTTCCAATACACACCTTCTACTAAGGTGGCATCTAATCCTGAACCTCTTCATTAGCAGACAATGCCCTTCAAAATGGGACTATAGCCACAGGATTATGAACTCCAGAATTAAATCACATAAGTGATTATGATTGGAAGAGCCATATGAATTAACTCTAACTCAAAGAAGGCAATATATATGCAACCTATGATATGAATTAATACACTAAAATATTATTCAGCAAAAAAGGACCATATGCCAGTGGATACCACAACATAGACTAATATCAAATACATGATGCTTAAGGAAATAAGCAGGCAAATAGAAGGACATATTCTAGGATTCGACTTGTTCCAAACAGTTTCAAACAGTCACGTCTATAGTAATCCATAATAATAGTTGCATCTGGGAAGTGTGTATATTAACTGGGAAGAATCATGAGGGAATTTTCTATGGTTTGTTCTGGATTTGAATATTAATGAACATGATAAAACTTCACCGTTTATATTTAGGGCATGTCATTAGGATAAACCAGCCCCTGCAAAAGGATATCATGATGGTAGAGAAGGGCGTCAGAAGGCTAAAGCAGATGATCATCCCTGAGATGCAGTGACAGCGTGGTTGGCTACAAAAATGGGCTCAAACTTACCCAGGATTGTGAGGGTGGTGCAGGATCCAGTAGTATGTGGATCATCTCACGTGTAACATCACCTCTCTTTAGAAATTAAAACCAAAATCTGTGTGCCCTATAAAATCTACAGGATTCCCTAGCCAGCAGATCTCCGCCTTTCACCCCAAGTGGTTTCTACCTTGATCTTAAACCAAAGCAGGCTGATTGTCTTTTCAATCTTCTCACTTTATCTAAGTTCCCTCAACTCTCTCTGGTTTTTGCTCCTATGTCCTTTTCTTGGGGCTCATCGAAGCTTCTATTTAAAATGTAACTCCTGATCCCCATCCTTGATTTCTTTTTCTTTTCCCTTTTGCATTAATAACAACACGCCTTACTGATTTATAATTATTTATTTTTGCTAGTCTCTCCTACAAAAATGGAGGCCCATTGAGGTGTTCTCCCTTCTGCCTTTGCACTCTCCCTCCCTGCCTTCCTTTTGCTATTGTTCTGTCTTCTCCGACTTCAGCTGTAGCTCATTAAGTGTCTGCTTCATTCAGGAGCATTATTGGTCCTGACACAGGTGCCAGAGAGGAAATTATATATATATAATATTAATCCTCATATAACCCAAACTGACTCTTATTTTAGGTTTAATTTCATTGGTGGATTTATTGTTCTTGCACACACTGAGAGCTTAGGATAGGTTCATTTCTAGTATAGGTTCCTCCCTTGAGGAACTTACTCTCTAGGGATTTTTCTTTTTTCAGTGACAAACATTTTTATTGAACTTCCTCATTAATAAGTAAATTAATGGAAATTAGTACTACATGTAGCATTCTTTTTTTTTCAGTCAAACCAAAATGTAATAATTTGTTCAGTTTGCATTTCATTTTGTCCCCTAGGTTCTAATAGTGGTGCCAAAGTGGCCAGTAATTTAATTGTACTTGCAGTCTATAGTTTCATTATTCTGCATTTTAATGTTCTTCAGGAAAGTAGAAATTGTCTAGTCTTTTAGTTTATCAAGTATCTAAATGTTTTAAAATTTATTTTTTAAATAACCTGATTATGAAAAGTATATTTACAATCTATCTTCCAACCCTAAGTAGTAATAAAAAAATGTCTGTCGGTTTCCAATATACCTGAGCTTTATGTACTTACGTGCTAACAAAACTCTAAACAGCCAAACTCACTCCCATTGAGTTGATTCTGATTCAAATACACCCCACAGGACAGAGTCGCAGGGCCCCTGTGGGATTTTATGAGTATATATATTTTACAGGAGTAGAAAATTCCGTCTCTCTCCATCAGGGTGGTGTGTAACTGAAACGTTGTGCTACCATGGCTCCATATAGCTCATTAGAAGGTGCAGACCACTTACTCTGAAATGTATCCTGGGTTCTTTTATCAAACTTCCAAATTATACTTCACTTTTTAGGGGGGGAGAGCATCACTGCTCTGGTGGAAGTAGGAGACCCAAGCTTACTCCTGGAGAGCTGCTGCTGGATTTGAACCGCCAGCCCAGTGGGTCGCAGTCCCGTACATAACACTACACCACTGGGGCTCAGCCCTATAGTTCACTTTTGTAGCTGTTGTTCCCTCAAGGGAGGAACCTATACTAGAAATGAACCTATCCTAAGCTCTCAGTGTGTGCAAGAACAATAAATCCACCAATGAAATTAAACCTAAGATAAGAGTCAGTTTGGGTTATATGAGGATTAATTCTATTTTGCTCTTGTGCAGTTTTTAAAGGAGAAATATTTTGCTCTTTATTTGATTCTTTTTTTAACTCTAAGAAATTTTGAGCAGGTATTTTCTATTTTTTGCACACCTAAAAAGCTAGTATTTTGGAAAAGGAACCCTGGTAATTATCACTTTAAGAACATTTTCAAAGGGGATCAAAAGAAACAGATAATATTACCATAATGAATTTTGATGATCTTTGATATTACAGAAGAAAATAAATTTACATATGATATGAAAAATTGCAATACTAAGTATACAAGGGAAAAATAGGCAATTTCATGATGCAGACTCTTTTTCTGGGGTGGGTGCCATCACTGCCTGGAAAATAGGTATTTCAATCATCTTTAGTTTCCTTTTAAAACATCTGACTATAAGAATAAATTGTAACTGCTAAAAAATCTATTTTAGGAACATTCAGCATGATGAAAAATAATTATTAAAAAGTAAAAAGTTTGGCCTGAGCCCCAGTGGCATAGTGGTTGAGTGCGGGACTTCGGCTCACGAGCTTGGTGGTTCAAATCCAGCAGCCGCTCTCCAGGAGCAAGGCTAGGTAGCTCCCATGACCACCAGAGGGCAGTGATGCACCCCGCAAAAAGTAAAAAGTTCTGTTTGTACTATTTAGATGCATACTTTGACATTTATAATCAATGTAATTTTTAAAAATGTAAAACAATAGGATTTTATAGCTTGCTGAAATGAGAACTCAATAATATGACATAAAAGGAATATGCTTTAAAAATTCCCAATTATTATTATTTTTCCGGATCAGCCTAATTTAGAGTAACAATAGGTCAAATAAGGAAGTCAAGAAACTTTCTTTAGTTTCCATTATAGACTGAGACATGCTGAATCTTCTACAACAGCTTTAAATATTAATCCTCTTTGTCTGCATCTGTATATTATAGTCATGGCCAAATAACAGGAATACGAAAACTAAATAAGAACGCATTTCAGCGTAGTTGATACAACTCAAATACTCCAGATGTGTAGGTTTTTGCTTTGACACATGAAGAGGCTAATCAGAAAAAGCAAGCTTACCGGTCTTTGCATCTTTCCAGTCATCTGAGAGAATGGTTTTGGTCTGGATCGTGTATTTAGAGATAGGGCTATGATTATCTGAACCCCGGCTCCACGTCAGGGCCACAGAAGTGGCTCTGATGTCCTCTATTCTCAGACCACCTGGAGGTCCTGGGGGACCTGAAATGAAAATTTAAGTAATGAATTAAAGATGTTTCCAACTAGTCAGTTAAGTACACATTTGTATACAAAAATTATATACAATTAATCTGTAGAACATACATATGGCATAGCTCTGCCATACTCCTTTAAAAATAAACTATAAGAAGTAAACTTTGCACTTAAGTTTTACACATGATTCCATGGCTTCTTTTTTGAAGGAAGGGGGTAAATAACGATATTTAGTCATGGCCCTGACTTCTACGTGTCTAACACACAGTGTAGGTGGCATCAAAGGGTTCAAATGCATACCTTTCCCAGTGAGATGTGATGAACGCCTGAAAACTGCACGAATCAGAGGTGGGGCCATCCACTCCCTAGCTAAAAAGTCTTGGTTTGCCACAGGTTTCAATTTTGTCCCTCTGAGTGGAAAACATTTTTTCATATAGTCTTAAACATTTCAGTAATTTGGTTTACTTACAGGAGAAATGTCTGGGATTTATTTAATGCATCTTCTTTTTGGCAATTGGAATAGAAATATTTTCAAATGCTTCTTCTTAAATAACATATAGAAAATAATTACCAGCAGGCAGGTATACCAGTACTGTTTTAAAAATATCCAATAGAATCTTAGTACAGAAAGAAATAATGTTGCACAGCCCCACAGAATGATAAAAATGGGTCTTCAAGGGTACTTCAGAAATATTATCCATTTATCCACTAAATGGAAAATACTGTGTTAGGTAGCAAAATAAACAGGTATATTGAACACCTCTTTTGTGCTTTGGGAGAGTTCTTTATCTCTAAAAGGAAGAAATGAACCAGCAAACAAATAACCATGATAGAAAGTAAATGCTGTGATTATGGCATAAAAGATATTTGTACTTTGCATTATAATTTCTCATTGATTTAAAAATGAGGGCAAACAATTTAAGTAGCAAAGTGATAAACATAACTTATAACATAGAAGAAGACTCTCAGTTAATAGATTGATCTCAGGATAAATATTTCAGAAAGAATCATTTCTATTTTCTGTGACATCAGAGAGGCATCTCACCCTATGCATGTTTGCAAGATGAATGTAAACACTGACCAAAATTTACAGTAAAGATGCAATTTTACTACTTCATAATGAAATAAATGTTTGTTTTAATCTAATTGAAAAACAACTTTCATATAGAGAGAATATCATATATATATATATATATATATATATATATATATAATATGAGACCAATTGCTTAGCCTAGATGTCTTCCCTCTCAATATGGACTCTGTTCTTTACAGGGGTTAGGAATAGCACATATTCTCATTAATTTCCTCAGAGATGGTCGAAAAATGGAAAACATGCATGTAGATGAACACAAATGTCTCACTACTCATAGCAAAAATAACACAAGCCAAAACCTATTGATGATAGTACATTTTATTATTTGGAAATATAACTTATAAATGTAATAAGGTAAACAAACTTCTATATATTTATAACAGCAAATGCATAGTTCTTGGTGTTAAAATAAATGAAAAGACTAGTACACATTCCAAAATAAAAGGAAATAGACAAATGCAATCATGTAGTACATATTCATTATTCAAAAAGAACACTTCACAATTCTCACGTCTAAAAGTGACATTAAAGACAGTGCAGTGTCGATCAGAACAAAGATGTGCATTACTCTCTCACATAAAGTGTCATCAAGAGTCAATTACTGAGATGAATGTTTCAGGGTATTAAAATTGAATCTTAGAATTGATTTATTTTTCAGAAAAGAAAAAAGTTACCATAATATATGCATTTAGACATTTTCTCTGGAAGGAAAGCTATGGCATTCTGGAAATGCTAAAGAGAATATAAAATAAAATTACTGCAGGCTAATACTTAACATCTACTATATTAATATTCTTAAATTAAAAATGAATAGCATTTAATAAAAATACTTTGAGACATACCTTATCAAAGTATTTGTTAAGGCACTGCCTACATACTAAAGTAAATGATTATGCATAGTTTGTTTGGAAGCAATATTACTGAGGAAATCGCTGTCATTCTACTTGTCCTTTTTGGTTGTTGTTTTCTGCTCCATGCCTGGCGTAGAGTGAATTCATAATAAATATGGGTAGTTATTAATTGACCTTAATTCATTTCTACCAACACAATGGTCGTCCACAGGGCAATGTCAGTTCTTGCACGTGTCCTGGAATAAAATAGCAGTCTATAGAGGTGAAGTTGAGAGAACACATGGAAAGGATTAGCTCATGTCTCTATCACCTTATCATGACACCATGATGTAGGAATGATTCTAGTGCTGTTCAGTAGATTCTTCCGTCCAATATTGGCAAATATTTCTCAGAAAATCTTTTAAAAATACCATTAAAAAACATGGATTCTATCATTGATAGAGACAGGGCTATAAATTCTGTCCTCTACAACTTGTTTGGTAATCCTTGGACAATTTTCATAGTGACTAAGCTTGGAATTTCTCACCTGTGAAAAAGGGAGTAATAACAGTTGAGGATAGAGAATAGTTGTGAAGATTGAACTACCAGCTGTACATTAGACTGTACTCTTCCTGGCCCATAGAAAAGACTCAGTAAAGCTTAATTATTAAAGGCGTCATCATTGTTTCTAGAAAAGATTGATGGAGGCTTGAGCAAATAATTATTAATACTTACTCATAAAGTGTATCAGATTATTTATCAGATTATTTGCTTACTTCTGTTACTTCAAAGAAATTAGGACCATTAAAAAAAAGTGGTTTCTTGTAAATTTGTAGGAAATAGGAAAAGTTGAGATTCTAAGGGCACCCTAATGGATGTTAAGCAATGGAGGTCACCAGAAAGGAGTAGTAGCATGCAGACAAAGGTGCTATCATGAGCTCAACCCCGAGTTAGCCTAGGTTGGAAGGATTTCTTGTCTGGAGAGCAGTGTGGGTTGATGTCACTGATTCAGTGTTTCTGCTCTGACTGGAGAGAAACATGTGGTTGAAAATCATTAATCTAATCCTACCCGAGCACACACCTACTGCCATCAATTTGATTCCGCCTCACAGTGAACGAACAGGGCAGAGAGGAACCGGTCCCTACAAATTCCTTTTGTAAATAAAAAATCTTTAGCTCCTTTTTTTGGCTCAAATATTTTCGGAGACCTTTAAGGAAATAATGGAATCCAGGAAAAATATAAACAAACTTACTTCTTTAGTACTCTACTGGTACATGTCATTCTAGTTCTTCCGTGGTCCCCAGGCTGATGGCTAACTATTCCAAAGAACAATATGTGATCCTGAGCCACAATTATACAGAAATGGAGGTGGTCACTCTACTTTATGTATCTAGATATTAGATGACAAATTATTTCAATCTTTTGTTTTAAATCGTGTCCAGCTTTAAAGCTCTGAGGTGGGAGAAGAAAGGAAGGAAGCGAGACAGAGTGTCCATGTTATCTTGGACCAGCCTGGCAAAACCTGTCAGGCACAGCCCTGCTTGAGAGTCAGCTCTGACTCAGAGTGATGGTGGAAGGCAGAAGAGAGCTGCCCTGCTGTGGTTCTAACACACTCTTTCTCCCTCAGAGGAGCTGGAGGAATCCACCTGCTGACCTTGCAGTCCAAAGACTAGCTGTGGGTCCTTGAGCAGTTCAAAATTTAAAAAAAAATTTTTTTAAGGAGAAAATGTTATATAGAGGAAATGATAAAAATCATTTAAAATATGCTTTTTCATTTTGCTTTAATGAATAATTATCTTTACCCCTTTCCTGTACTCACAGTCCCCCCCCCCATGTCCATGCAGCTTCTGAAATGCTTTTTTGAAAAGCTCATCTAGCATATTCAGAATGACTGCTTGGCTGTTTTAATTTCCTGATTTGTCCAAATACTGATAGGATGTCTGTCATTAGAAACTGGATTTCTTCAATGTTGATTCTTTGCGTGTGTGTGTGTTTCAAAATCCCTATTTTCAATTCCTACATCCTCTTTTTTTCTACTTATTCAGAGAGAGGCTACAATTATATACTTTTAATTTGAATTATTCCCTCTCTTTCCCTTGAAAATCTTTCCCTCCAGTGTGGAAATTTGCTTCCAAATTCAATATTTTAAAAAATTTCATAATGCTTTTTCAAATTTATAATTATTTTTCAAGGTAAGGACGAGTTTTCTTTATTCCCAGGCATGTTTCCCTGATAGAACCAGGGAAATAAAAAAGGAAAAGAAGAGGAACCGTGAGATTTAAAGAAGACGTGACACAAGACATGGACCAAACCCGAGGAAAATCTGCTGAGCAAGTTAGTCACTTTTATGAAGACACATGTTCAATGGCACTAGCATTATAAAGAAAAATAAAGGCTTATACACCAAACGATAAGGTCTTGATGTCTACAGGGAGGCCAGGGGTAGGAACAGGGAGTGGGTAGAGATCTGACAGTGATGAGGGAGGGCAGAAGAATGGAGAGGGGGAAAAAGAGAACCATATATAATGAGGGGTTTAGGGGCTGTGTAAAAAATACAGTTTTTTTCTTTAAATACAAAATATTCCCTCAGGATTCCTCAAAAAACAAAAGGAAAACTGAAAAGAACTTGGAGTCTTCAGTACTGAACTTATACTAAAGGATAAGTAAGTGGACAAAGATGATGGGAAGTGTAGTAGACAGGGGTGGGAAGGGCGAAGTGCGTTCCCTGAGATGAAAAGAATTCAAGTCAGATCTGGATGCCTCAGTGAGAATGCCAAAACCCAACCGAGGGCTTTGACAGTGATTCTCATCTAATAACTACCGTGTGCCTTTTAACCACGTGCTTCTGTGTGTCATCAAATAAATTCTTAATCCAACAAATTCACAGCAAAATTGTAGATAGGAAATGAATGGGCAGTGTAAAACTCAAAGACGAGGGCGACCATAGTAAACATTGAAGAAGTTGGAATCAGCTAAGTAGAGACAAGACCGGTGCTAGGAAGGGGTAGTGAAATGGATTATTTATAGAAATATCATATATTTATATATGAATTATATGTTTAGAACTCATTTGTTTTTAAATTAATGAATCATTTTATTGAGCACTCTTCCAGCTCTTGTAACAGCCCATGCATCAATTGTAATAAGCACATTTGTACATATCTTGCCATCATATCCAAAACGTTTTCTTTCTACTTCAGGCCTTGGTATCAGCTCCTCTTTCCAACCCCTCCCCCACCCCCCACTCTCCTACCTCATGATCCCTTAATGGTTTAGAAATGATTTTTATTTTCATATTTTACAGAGTCCACTTCACCCTTCACCCATGTTTCTGTTGTTCCCCCAGTGGGGAGCAGAGGCAGTTGTATGGCAATCCTTGCTATTGATCCCCCTTGCTCCCCCTCCCCCACCACCTTCCTCCTACCCTTATGCTATCACTACTTTCATTATTGATTCTGGGGGGCTTATCTGACCTAGATTGTGTGTCCAGACAATTGTGGTCCTCTTATCTGTACCAGTGTACATACTCTGGTCTAGCCAGATTTGTAAGCTAGAACTGACATCATGATACATGGGGGGAAGAGCAATAAAGAACTAGAAGAATGTTGTGTGCTTTGTCAGTGTTATACTGCACCCTGGCTGGCTCACCCCTTCCTTTTGACCCTTCTGTGAGGGGATGTCCAATTTTATACAGCTGGGCCTTGGGTTTACACTTGACCTACCTCATTTACATCAAAATAGTTGTTTGTTTTGGACCTTATGATGTCTGATACCTGATACCATCAACACCTTGTGGTCATATGGGTTGGTGGGCTTTTTCCATGTGGGTTTTGTTGCTTTGCTAAATGGCCACTTGTTTAACTTCAAGACTTTAAGACTCAGACACTATATCTTGTAATAGCCGGGCACCACCAGCTTTCCTCATCACATTAACTTTTTCACCCATTTTGTCTTCAGTAATCATGTCAGAAAGGTGAGCCTCACAGAATGCCATGCTATTAGAAAGAAGTGTTCTTGAATTGAGAAAGGACTTGAATAGAGGCCCAATGTCTGTCTGCTATATTGATAATTAATCTATAAATATGTGAACACAGACCTATATCCCTATAGTTATATACTAATATATTTACATATACACATCCCTATATTTATACCTCTATAAGTGTCTTTTGACTCCTAGCTCTTTCCTCTATTTCCTTTTACTTTCCTCCTGTCCCACTATCCATTTGGCACTCTGTATTTCCTATTGGCTACATTGTCCTTGATTGAACCTCACCAGGCATCCTATGTCCTCCTAACCATCAATTTTAGATCTCTTGTTGTTCTCTTGCCCCTGGGTTTGTTGGTTCCCCCCTTACCTCCTCCTCTCCCTTGTCACTCCCACCCCAAAGCATTGGCTCCATTGTTTTCTCCTTGGAATTTTTTATTATACCTATCTTATATAGATGGACATGAGAAGCAAGAAAAGTAAAAGGGGGGGGGAATAAAGAGGGGACTAAAGATTATTAATAGTTCTAGTTCTGTCTGCTGACCTTTATGAATGTTTTCTGATCAGTCTGATACAGTACCAATTCTGGCCCTGTGAGTCTGAAGTCTGTGTTCGGAATTCCTCAGGGACTTTGTTGCTTTGCTCCCCTGGCTGCTCTGCTATGCTCCCTCCATGCTTCTTCCTGGTGTGTGGCGTGGTGAAGGGGATGGATGTGTCAGATTATATTTAGAATTGTTTCTTTTCAGGGCTATCCTATTGGTTCTGACCCAGAGTGACCCTATGTGGCCAAATGAATGATTGAATATTCTTGCACCATTTAAAATAGTACTGTATAAAAGGGTTAATTGAGTACAAAGGGTTGAAGAGTGACTTTATAAATGATTTTAAACCTATAGAATTACGGTCCAAAATCAGTAGCTAACTTTTCTTTACCTGAACCCAGGAATAAAAGATATTTATGGATGTAATTTGTTTCTTCTGAGCTAATATTATCTTGTCAAGTATATTGTTGACTTCTTGAAGTTCCTAATCTGTGTGGGTAAACTTGTGCATATTTCCCATAAGACTTTTTGTTTTGAGCTCAATGAACATAGTGAATTAACAAAAATCTTTATGATGGTCAAGACAGTCTATGGATAGGCTGAGAGGTAAAAAAAAAAGATGAGTTTACTCTATAGCTTATAATTAACAATCTATCTATGAAATGACTGCTTGAGAATTCTCTATTAAATTTCATTTTAAGGAGATAAATAATGATCTATTAAAGTTCTGGTAAGCATTATGATTCTATATTGTGAGTTCTTTACAGTCAGTCAAAAGAAATACACAGGTAAAATATATCTCATTAGAAGAATTGAGGAAATGGTCAGGATGGGTCCTTCTCATATGTGTCTCATAAACTCTCTCTCTCCTGAGCATTTAGACTAGTTTCCTTCTCTAAGTTACTTTAGATTTAACATGTGGCTAGTACATAATTTATTATAGGCTAGATAAGTGATATTTAATGAATATAATATACATTTTAGCAGTAACTTAACCCAACATCCATACATTTTACAAAAACCTGCTAATATTCATCAGGGTTACTGCCAGGTAGTAGTAGAGTGCAGATTCAGGTCAAAGACTAGGTTTCTTGGTAAGACACAACCCACCTGGATATATCCAATCCAAGACAATGCAACTCAAGGATCTGTTTGGCAAAGTGTAGGAAAAGTACTCCCTGAATTCACATAAACATCTACTGTGTTTCTCTTGGATTTGCAGGTATTAAATTTATTTATAAGTTCATAAGGTATATGATTTATGTGACAAGAAACTGTCAGTGAATTTGACAGGATTAGGATATAATGATATGCTTTTTTCAACTGGGTAATGCGCACAGTTAAATGCTCTCCTTCAGAGAGGTCCCAGCCATTGTTAAGTCTATGCTCTACTGAGACACACATGAGTCAGAGTTCACTCGGTGGCCCCTGGTGGTGGAAAGGGGCTAACAAATTTTATCTAATATTTTCATTCATTTCAGTAATTACTGAATATTTTGGAAAATTCACCAAAAACTCTGTGGAGCTTTGGGGGAGGAAACACTCAGATCTGGATGGCTTAGGTAGCATGGTCAAATGCAGTTGGTTAGTAAATGCTATGGCTAGGATTTGAACCCAATAAATTTTCCTGGAGCCAAGCATTTTAATAAGTTTGTAAAACTAAAGTATTCATAATTTATTTCAAAATAAAAATAAATTACTCAGAAGAGGCCTTAGTCAGATATATTTTGTGAATGTTATTATCTACCTACTGCTAAAGACTTTTCTTGTTGGAGAGAATAAAATTTCTTGGGCACAAGTTTATATTTTAGTAGAAATTTAATACACTTGTCATATCTTTTCAAATCTTTGTGTGCTCTCTCAATCTAGATATGTGAAGATAAACACATTATTCATGCATACATTTTAACTTAAGACATCCATGGTCTATCTTGACCATCATAAAATATTTGTTAAACTTTTTTTTTGACTACCCTAGGAAATAATAAAACACCCATGCATGAATTAAATATGGATATAATCCTCATTAAGTTCTCATTCATATATAAAGGGAAGTATAGAATTACAATTATTTATCCATTCTGTCATTTCTGTTTTTAAAATGTGTTACATTTTATGAAGAAGATCACTCAAAAATGTACCTGTGAAGATATTTTATTTAAAAGGGACATTGTTAAGGTAGGGGATTGGCACAATATATATTAGGGTATATGGAGTCTTTATAAAACTACATCAGCTGAAGTCCTTTTATTACAATCAGGTCCATCACTGCTCTGAAAATTAGGTGAAATAATGGCTGCTATAAAGTGCAAGTTAATATGTTATTGAAAAGCTATAAATTGAAGTTTATGAATATTATTATATCTACCAGTACATTCACATTTAAGCCTAGTATGGTGTATTTTCTTAACCTGCTTGGTAAAAGTCAACTTAGATTCTGAACTGAAAATTCAGAATGAAGTGACAGGTAGGTCACCGATCTATATACTTCCTCTACTTGATAAAATGCAGTTAAACGGGGAGAAAAGCGTTTCCTTCCTTTTCTGGCACCAGTAGCACTTGCCATGTGGTTTCTTTCTAACTTGTGTCTTTCTTCTCAAAGCTATATTTCTATCTGCTCTGGGTGTATAATTTCAGTTATTGACTCTGTAGGAAAATGCCCACAAATATGATTCACACGCATGTCTCCATGGTGATGTGTACAGATACACCAAGACCATCAAATTAATTTTAAATATCTTATTACAATGCAATTAATCTGGATCATTCCTCTAAATTCCAATATGGCTACTTCTCTGACAACAATTGAGCTTCTTTCTATGACAATCAATGATTGACATTTGAAAATGAAATATGGAAATAAGCAACATCTTGAGGCATGCTTTATCATCTCTTAACATTGTTTACTATAACTAACAAGTTCTTTTGAAAATTAAAAATGAAACAGTGATTTCAGGACAAAACGCATATTCCTCAAAAACTTCCTGCAAGTACTAACTACCACATATGGGGCTGCTCGAGTGACCGAATAACCCATAGAACATGCCAAACCAAAGTTTAACCCTGTCTCAGAAAGACAGACTGACTCCTTATGCATAAATAGTAACACACTTAATCATGTGCCTTTGATCAAAGTGGGAAAAGGGAAGCATTTTCAAACAATGAACTTTTAGAAAATTCAGAAAGAAATAGATACACATCAATTTTAAGACTCCACTTTTACCAAAGTCTCTTCAATAAAAACCTCAACCTCCTCCCACAAGAAACGATCTGAGGCTGATGGCTGGAGTTCTGGAAATTAAATACGCTTGCATGTTATTAATGGCTTTGTCATCTTTATTTAAATCTTGCTAGTGACATGATGTTGCCCTCCACATGCGGTCCCCATTCTCACTTCCCAATCTGAGGAATCAATCCCCAAACCTACAGACGCACGGGCAAGCTTTCATTGTTTACTGCTGCTTCTCCTCCTCCTCTGGTGCCAAGTAAAACGTAGGGCACCAGGATACAAAGGATGCAAGGGGCACTGCCTTTGTGAGCATATGTCCTATTTAAGGTGATTCACTGGCGAATTTGAGCAAAACATTGTTCATTACCTGCTTAGGTAAATCACAGAGTCCATTCCTTGGCAATTTTCCTGTATTACAATTCACCAGCTCTTCATAATATTTTAAGATAACAAGCTAATTTCTAAGATATTTCACTTCCAAGAAAGACAAGACATGTTAACATGAAACCTTCATTTGGCTGTTTTATGATTCATTGTGTTAGTTCACTAGGCATTGTTCTAATATTAGTGAAGCTGTACAATTATACTTTTACATATCTTCCTGCTCAAAGTATGTTTAGAAGTTTACCAAGGAAGAGAGTCCTTTAAGAACTAGATTGGGGAGCAAACATCTCCCAAAGCTACAGGAATGAGTTCATTAGTAATATCTAGTATAATAGGGTTTGGGTATTTTTTCTTCTCTATTTTATAATAAAAAAAAAAGGCTTTCACATAAATGGTAAGTGTCAGCGATCACCAGGTTGGAGGCAGGCTTGCACAGACGGGGAGAAAGGGATCCACCATGCTTTTCTCTCCATCCTTTCTGTTTTTACCTGAAAGAGGAAAGATCAAGGCTGAAGGGAGATTGGGGGTGCCCAGGGAAGGGCAGGAGGCCATGTGATTTGCAGAGGTGCCATGTTTCCTCGTTGGGTAAAGTTGAAACAATGAGACAAAGTGAACAATGAAAAGCAGCTAGATATTTGGAGTTGGGGATTCAAAAATGATATGGTTGAAAGAAAGATATGCTTTGGTTCAATCAAATCTCAATCTCTCTCTCTCGATTTATTCTCTAAAGAGCAAAAACAACTAAAAAATAACAACAAAAACCACTCAGATATGTTGCAATTTCAGTCTATATAGTATAACTTAATCTACTGAAATATAGCTATAGATGCTTTGAGGAGTTCTAATCAAGCATGAAATATGGTGGGTGAATTTAACCATGATTTTAAAAGGTTTGTTAACAGTTGGCGATGGGCATCATGGGAACTTGTGTGTTTCATGTATAATTATGTCTACAAATTTATAAATAGTGAGTAAAATAGAAAGAAAACAATGTGAATATTTATAGAATGCCATTGTCAATGCATAAACTGGAGCTATTATGGTTGTCAGAAAATGAAATCTGAAGCTTGGAGTGTTAATTCAGTACCTATGACCAAAAATGCTTAAGAGTGAATTTCTAAGATATGTCTGCTAATGCTAATTCTATATTCTTCCCAAGATGTTATGCATATAGCTTAACACTTGTGTGTAAAAACAAATATAGTAACGATATTGTTTCCAAAAGCTACTAGGATAACCATCCACTTCTCTCCCCTAATCATAGCTAATAGTACTTTTATGATTAGACTTATAATGTCTTATAGCAACTATTGTCTCTCTGGTAACACTTATTGAAATAAGAGAAATAATTTCTATGAATACTTCCCTCAGTTCACTGCTCATGGCCATTTCTGACTTTATAGTAATGATACCAAGGATCACAAGCTTATTTCTCACTTTAAATATATGAATTGATTTCACATGGATGATTCTTACAAGAGCATAATGTTCAAGGCAGATCTTTTAAACGATTGTTGGTATGTGCCCTGGGGTCAGTTCAGACTCACAGCATTCCTACATGCAACAGGGAAACACTGCCCTGCCCCGTGTCATTTTCACAAGCATTAACTTTCAACTCACTGTGCCAATCCATCTCAAGGGGCTTCTTCTTTTTTGCTGACTTTATATTGCTCATCTTCTATTTTACTGAGCAGGATGTCTCTTTCCATCTTAAAAGTATATAAGACAAAGTCTCACCACCCCTGCTTTTAAGAAGTATTCTGGTTATTAATACTTTCAGAACATATTTGTTTGTTCTCCTAGTAGTCCATGGACATTCAATACTCTTCACCAACATAATTCATCTATATCAATTCATCTGTGGTGTTCTCTATTCATTGTTCAGCTTTCACATGCATATGAAGCATTGGTAGGCAGGGAGGAACGTGGCCTGGATCAGGTGCACCTTAGTCTTTAAAGTGACATACTTGCTCTCTAACAAGATCTTGTGCAGCAGAATGGCTCAATACAAAATGTTCTTTTATGTATGTCCTAGTGTTTCCAGACGACCTAGTGGCATAGTGGTTGTTTTAGACGCTAACCACAGGTTAGCAGTTCTAAACTCCCAGCTGCTCCTGGGGAGAAACACAAGATTTTCTACTACAAAAAGATTCACAGCCTCCAAAATGCACAGGGACAGTTCTACTCCATTCTATAAGATTGCTATGACTCAATAAACTCAATGGTGGTGAGTTCTATTTTTATGCTTTTGTTTTTGTTTTTGGTTTGCTCCCATAAACAGTGATTTTGAATCCGACCAAAATGAAACTCTTGACAACTTCAGTTTTCTGTTTATCATGATGTCTTATTTTGGTCCAGTGGGGAGGATTTGTGCTTTCCTTACATTCGATTCGAGTCAATACTGAAGGGTGCAGTCCGTGATCTTCATCAGGAAATGCTCAAGTTCTTCTCAGTTACAGTGAACAAGACTTAAACGACTCTAGGTAAGCAAAATTTTAATTGGTTTTGAGGAGACATTACAGGGTATTTGGGGCTCAAGGTTTAAAAATTATCGAAGAGCAAAGGTTTCCATAGCTTATGTGTCCTTCATGGGCACGGAAAGTCAAGAGTCTGTGAGAATTTTATGTTCTGTTCTGAATGTCCTCTCTTTTGATCAGGATGCTTTTGTATAATATTTGATGAAAATATTCAGTAATGGTAGCCAGGCACTATCCACTTTTGACCTCTTAGCAAAGGAGGCAATTATTGATGGAGACAATTAGCCACACACTGCATAGCCTCCTGACTTTCTCTCCTGCTACAGGTGAATAGTGGCAATTTGTTGTGCTTTTGGTGGTTTCCTGCAAGCTTTTAGACACCAATCACAGAGGACAAATAGTACATGAATACACACGCACATACAACATACAGAGAGATCAAAAAGAGATTGGAATAGATAAAATGTATTCATGGCTACCAGAGTGTTGGAGGCTGGACTATGCAGTAGTTAAAATATTCAGCTGCACCAGCTGCATTGGAGTCGAAAATCTGCTTGCATCTGTAAAGCAGGTGAGTCTCAGAAACACAGCAAGACAGTTCTAACTTATGTTTTAGAATTGCCATGAGTTGAGATTGATTCAGTGTTTTGGGTTATTTTAGAAGTGGGGTTGGGGGTGGGGAGGAGTTAAAGAATGATGAAAAATCTCATTTATTATAGGTAAAATTTTCCAGCTGATCATTGTAATTCTGACCAGTAAGTTTAATTTCTTTGGAAGTATAATTCCCAAAAGTTGTGTGATAGGGATATTCACAAAATTGGCAAAAAACAAACTAACAACATCATCAAATAACAGATGCTTTGTAAGATTTGTAAGTTTACATATCACCAATATTCTGTTCTCAGATTTGGGCCTAAAGACTTGGCTTGAAAGTTTGGGTTCTCTATTTCATGGAACTTCCCATGAAGTTAATTTGTCTAATATGTATTTGGTGTTTCTATCTTCTAATTCCCACTACTTGTCTGTTGGTCTGCTGCATTGTGGTGACTCATTTGTTGCCAGATGCTAGAAGCTATGTCATGGAAATGCTGTAGGATCAACCCCAGTGAACAGGTTTCACTCTGTTTAAGAACAGACTGTGAAGAAGGAATCGACTGTCCACTCCAAGGGAATTAACCACAGAAAACCCAATAGATAGCATGGAAACATTGTCATTTATGGAAAACCTATGAGTAGATGCAGAACATGTCAGATAATTCGAGAAGATGAGCCCCACGAGTCAGAAAGCACCAAAGTATGACTAAGGAAGAGCTGTCTTCTCAAATTGGAGTCAGTCATGATGACACAGATGGACAAAGCCTTCTGGACCTTTGTTTGCTAGTGAGGCATGACGCGAAATGAGAAGAAACAGCTGAACACTTCAATGAATATTTGAAACCTGGAATTTATGAAACATGAACCTAGAACAATTAGAGATCACTAATATGAAACACATAAAGATTAGTATTCTAGTAGTCAGTGGGGTGAAATGACTGCTATTTAGAACCAGAAGATTATAAAATTTACTATGCAAGGAATGAAACAATTAAGAGGCAGGGCATGCATTCATTGTCAAAAGGAACATTTCAAGATCTCTCTTGAAATACAATGCTGTCATTAATAAAAAATGACTATCTGCGTATGTGAAAATGCAATCATACAACTATTTAAAAGGAATGCACCAACCACTGCAGCTCTCACACACGCATTGCTATTGTGTTAATGACTCCTCACAGTAAACCTGTAGTGCAAGGATTGAACTGCCTTTTGGGGTTTCTGAAATGGTAACTCTTTAGGGGAGTAGAAGCCTCATCTTTCTCCTGAAGAGCACCTGGTGGTTTTCAACAGCTGACCTTGAGGTTACCAGCTCCATGCATACACACTATGCCATCAGGACTCCTCCAGTGATGCAGAAAGTGAAGAATGATACCAACAACTACAGTCTGAAATCCATCAACCATACAATCAAGATACATTGAGAGTTATTGGCAATTAGAATTTAAAAGTTGGAAAAAATAAGAAGTTACAATAGTTGCAATTATAGCCTTGATTTTGGCAACGAAGGTGAGCATCACATGATGGAATTTTGAAGACCAACAACTTATTCATAGCAAATACTTTTTCAGCAATACAAAAGGTGACGCTATACAGAGACTGTTCCACAGGCAATACACATTGAGTACATCTGTGGGAAGAGGTAATACAGAAGCTCAATATCAACAGCTAAAATCAGGCAAGGGGATAACTGTGGAAAAGACCATCAATGGTTCATATGTAAGTTCAAGTTAAGGTTGCAGAAAATTTTAAAAGACCATACAAGTCAAAATACAACCTTGATAAGATCTCACCAAAATTTTGAGACCATCACAAGAACAGATTGGATGTACTAAATGCTAATGAAAAAGACCTGATGCACTGTTGGAGGGCATCGAGAACATCATTCGTGAAAACACAGAAGAGAGGAATTAAAGAAAATGTCAAACCAGATGACAGAAGAGACTGAAATTTGCTTTTAATCATAGAGCAGCTAAGGCAAATGGAAAAAATGATGAAATCAAAGGGCTGATGGGAAATTGCAAAGGGCACTTTGAGAAGACACAGTAAAATATTGTAATAAAATGTTCAAAGACCTAGATTTGGAGAAAGAAAAAAAAAACTCAAGAACACACTTAGCATACCTCTCACTGAAAGAACTCAAGTTTTAATAAGTCAAGCCTCAAGTTTTAATACTGAACAATTCTATGGGCAGAATGTTGAATGATGCAGGAAACATACAAGAAGATGGAAATAAGACATAGTCTACTGCACCAAAAAGATCTAGGAAACACTCAACCATTTCAAGAAGTAGCATATGTGCAAGGATCAATGATACTGAAGGACGAAGCTCAAGCTATACTGATGGCATTAGTCAAAACCAGATTGATGGACTACCAATTGAAACGTTTTTCCAAGCTGATGACGTATTAGGAGCACTCACTTGTCTACACCAAAACTTTAGAATATAGCTCTTTGGCCAACTGGACGACATCCAAAGAAAGGTGGCCAAACAGCGAGGAGGTTATTTTGAGCACTAAAGTACCCCTGAACTAAGTCATATATTTTCAATTCCTCACATGCATATGATCGTTATACATGAAATAATGTCTAATAGAAGATGATGCATTTGAATGCTGATTCTGACAAAAATACTGAAAGCACCATGGTTTGCCAAAAGAACAAACAAATCTGCTCTGGACGAATTATAGTCAGAAAGTCAGAACAGGGCAAGCCTTACTCTCACATACTTTAGACATACTTTTCAGAGTCACCAGTCCCTGAGAAAGTACAATTTCAAAGTATAGATGGACTTTAAATATGCCAGGTGGCTCTTTTCACCAGTAATTTTACATCTTACAACTCTTACAACTCTTATAGCATTTAATACAACATTTGTATCAAGCATATTTGTACCCATGTTGCCAGCTTCATTTCCAAATATTTTCTACTTGAACCCTTGGTATAAGCTCCTCTTTCCCCCATCCTTTTTTAAAATAAATCATTTTATTGGAGGCTTATACAACTCCCATCATGATCAACACATACATCAATTGTATGCATACCACATTTGCACACCTGTTGCCATCATCACCCCCAAAACATCTTCCCTCCACTTAGACCTCAGTACCAGTTCCCCATATTTTCCCTCTTCCCCTCTCCCCCATGAAACCTTAATAATTTATACATTGTTATTACTTTTTCATATCGTACTCAGTCCGATGTGTCCTGTCACCTAGAGAGGTGCTCCAGAGAGGTCATATGCTGACCCCTGCAATTGGCTAACCCCCCTCCCAAATACTATTACTGATTAATTCTAAACTTGAAACAACCAAACTATTGTCTAAACTTTATATTTATTATTTTCAGCTATTTGTGACAGTTATGAAGAACCTTCCTCGACTAACTTTCATTTGATCTGAGTGTATTGATTTTCAGTGGAAAGGAGGCTACTTAATTTCTGGTCTTACTGTGCTATTAATAGATGAAAAGCTGTGGCTCAGGCAGAGTGGGGTCGGAACACATCAGATGGCGCCCAGTCAGCCATTGTTCCAGCCAGTGTGTACTACACAGGGTATTTTCCTAGCTCCACCCTACGACACCAGATGAGATGGGAGCTTGAGCTATGTCTCTGTGGCGAGACTTCCTTGGCCGGAGTAAGTGGAAAGCCGAGGCAATTATCCAAATATCTGAGGTAAATGTGTGTTTTTCTGCCCTCAATACTTGAAAAATTACCTCACTTTGAATGGACTGTGATGATCTGGATGTATCTTTCTGTCTATCCACAAATCTTTATCTTTTCTGGATCTCTTCAAGTGTCTGTATGTGAATGCTGTACCTCTCTTCCTAACTTGGTAGTATATGAGTGTGTGTGTGTGTGTGTGTGTGTGTGTAGCCTTTTGTTTGCATTCCCTAATTTCAGGAATGTTAAATTGATAGATTTAAAAGGTCTGCTAATGCAGCCCTATCATGCCTTAATAATTTTGAATATAAATTCTCATTTACTGATTGAATAGCCTGAATACAACAATCCTTAAACAAATGTGGAAAGTTGTTTCAGATATCATAGAAATTTAACTTCTGATTTAGTACTGACAAATTCACAAACTTATTAACTGTAGATTTTTGTTATTTGCCTTCATATAGTTTTCTAAAAAGTTACATAATTAGTATTTTCACATTTTGAAATAAGTGTCGCTGGTTTTAGCATTTCCTATGCTGTTTTTCCACCACATGGTATTTTGGAAGTAAATGGTAGATAAAAAGAGGGGAGAGGGAAAGGAGAAGAAACTAAAATCAACAACTTTTGTTATATTTTAGAAAAAATCATAGCAAAGATCTCATAATGCCATACTATAGTGAGTTTTAGAATTTAGTTATAGATCTTATTGGAGCCAAAGTAATTGTTTTACACTATATACTAAGTAATATTGGATAATGTGGCAGTCACCTAATCTGGTGTCAATTTGAGGAGAAAGAGTATTGGGGGGGAGTCTAGCCTGTCAATCTGGAGAGAACCAACGAGATCACTGTGTGGGTATGGCTTTTTCCTGATAATTCTGGGAAATGAAGTAATTCCTTCTTGGAAGCAGAGACAATCTCTCTCAGCTCACTCCCTTGGAGACATTTGACAGACAAGACTCAATCTCTGGGAGACATTGCAGGTGACAAGAAACATGGCAGCATGCTGATAGACCCTGAGCACTGGAAACTGGAGGAGCCATGGGGAGATCTCTGCCAATGCTGAGATGCTTCTACAGCCACTGGATACAAAAGACTCTACAACCACTGGTCTGTGATAATCCTGATGTCATTGCATGTGCTTTGTGAGTCTGAAGAGGACTATGAATTGGTATTGGACATATGGGTTAACATGGGACTTATGACCTTGGATTGGACTGGACTGGGCTGGGAGATTTCCTTAATGTACAGTTCCTCTTGTATATAAAATTCTTTCTTATACACATGAGTATTTATGAATTTGTTTCTCTACTCTACCCAGACTAACACATACATTTGTATTCCAAGTTAGAAAGATAACAGGATATAAAAACTATATTTAATTGCATATTTGAATTTTACAATATACCTGAAATTTTATACATGTAGAAATAGATATGAAAAATGACACATGATTTGCCAAAACTAAGACTCTAAGAATACTTTTTCCTCAGACAAAGGCACTATTTCCTGTGTTTTAGACAAAGGCATTATTTCCTGTGTTTTTCAAAGGAAGGATCTAAATTTATATGGAACAAATTCTCCATGTAAAGCATAAAATATAAAATTTCCTGGACAGAGAAGAAAGGTGTGCTTTTGCTATGATTCAGCTAATGAAGAAAGTATGGGCATCATCAATACTGAGTGCATTTTCTGTAGAAAAGACCACTAGCTAGCCATTATGATTTTAAAATACAGAGCCATTATCCAGACTAGAAGTATATTAAAAGCTTACATCAGATAGTTTATTTGGTGATCTTATTTTAAGATCTCCAACAAAGGATTTTAAAGTACCTTAGTCATCTAGCAGAATGAATTCTTTTACAGAGAGTTTGGTAATCATGGCATTAAATCAAGTAATACGATTACATTTATCTTGTATTGGTTCCTGTTTTGCAAGTATGTATTTGAGTCTTAGAAACGGAGTCAAGTGCTGCATTCATGCACAGTCCCTCTCTCCCTCTCCTCCCTCTTTCTCTCTCTCTCCTATATAAAAAGAAATTCACATAGCAACATGAATATAAGCCACTGACAAGAAGCATAGGCTACATAACTTGTCCCGAGAAGTGATAGCATGGGTATGAGCCACCTTCACTTTAGTTGCCCTTTGTTCAAAATATTTTCCCGTATCCCGCCATGTGATAATGGTAGGGTTGAGAAGCAGACACAGGAAGTTTCAGATAGGACATGTCTGTGTGTATGTAAATGCCATCCTTGAGGTAAGACAGAGTGTTTAGCATTTGTATATAAAATAGTTGGGAAAAGTCTCACTGTGAATGCATTGGCTATTTTCTCAGCATTAATGGCAAGCTTGCTGCTTAGCTGGGTGTCAGAATGTCTTCCTAACGGCCAGTAGTCTTGCCAAGGGTATTCATAATACTGCCAAAATCCCTAGGAAAGTGGTCAAACACACACATGCCAAAGCCTAATTTCATGCTTTTGTGGTCTAATTTTATAGTCTATTTTTGAACATTATCCAAAAGTGCACTCAGGAAGGAGAATTTCAATTTGGCAAGCTGTATATATATATATATATATGTATATATATATATGTATATATATATATATATTCCACAACTAGTATGAACAAATTCTGTCAATTTTTTCTTTCTAAATGAAACTTTTTAAGTGAACCAACTTGAAGTCCTGCAATAAGTTCCTCTCTCAGGAGCACTCCAAGGAAGTTGTTTGCCCACATAAAACCATCACGGGGAGAAAGTTTACTTTCACGGTGCTGCAACATTTGTTACAACTATTTTGAAAAGTGAAGCTTGTATCACTTCTCTTAATATGAATTCTGAAATACAAAGGCTGACATATCTAAAAAAATAATTTTTTAAAAAGTCAAGAACATGTTTAGACTACAGGATCTTTAAATATCACATACATTTATACTGATTGCCATTCTAAATCTCTCTGGGTGGATTAAGGATTTCTGTTTTGAATAATTCATTTGGGTCACCTCCTTGATGAATGTAATAATATGTTAAATGTTTAACGTGTGCTCTTTAATGGGAAAAAGTTATTAGTAGAATCTTTTAAAAACAACTTTAAAAGCAATTGTGCCTAGAATGGCATTACAATTCATGTCATGTTGTCTGTATGTCTCTATTAGTGTTTCAGTGTGTATCGAGGGGGATGGCTGCTCAGAGGTTTTTGTGGGCCTCTCCTAGAAAACTGTGGCCTTCTTGAAGTTAGCACTGCCTATGTAATGTGGATTGGTACATAACTTTAATGGTGCCAAAATAATGAGAGGGTGAGGGAGAACTCTTAATTCAGCTTTTTTTTTTTTTTTGCTTTAATAGGTGGTCTTCCTTCATTTCCATGCCATGCTTGTTCTTTAAGTCAGATTCCCCTTGCAGGGAGTCTAGCAAAATATCAGTGTAAATTTTTAAATTGCTGGCTGATTTTCTGTTTGACTTGTATGAGACAAATTAAAATAAAGCATAATGTTACTATTTTTGAAGCCTATTTCTAAATATGTCAAAGGTAGATTTGGTGTGTAATCTGGTACTTATTGAGCTGCTAACCACAACGTCAGCAATTTGAAACCACCACCAACTCCTCTAGAGAAAGAGGAGGCTTATTGCTCCCATAAAGAGGGAAGCCTGCAGAGTCACTAGGAGTCAGAAGTAATGAGTTTGGTTTTTCGTTAGTGGTAAAGAGTGGGTTATGTATTCATCTGGTAACCCAAAGGGCAGGAGTTCAAACCCACTTGTTCCTCGGTGGGAGAAAGAAGAGGTTGTCTGCTTCTGCAAAGATTTTAAATCTCAGAAACTCAAATGGGGCAGTTCTACTCTGCCCTATAGGTTCATTCTATGTCAAAGTAGATGCAAAGGCAATGGATTCCTTTGGTAAAGATGCATTTCATGGACCCATTTGATACACCTTTCAAACTGCTTTCCATGTTTGTCTGAACACAATTTCCAAACTGCACCTTGGAGGCTTGTGAAAAACAGAGATTTGCAAATCCAGGCCAGGTTAAAATACTCGATTGCCTACCATCCCATTCATTGATGTCCTCCTTAGTGATAATCTTTAAATCTGCACTCCAGAGATACTTAAGGAAAAGAACAATAGTTTTACAAGGATGGAGTGCGCTTTCTTCCCTATTGCTTTGAGAAATTCACCTGTGCTAACTGTATTCAGTCATTCCCCAGCCCAGGTGCAAACTGGATCCACTTCTTGAGAGTGCAGTTTGGTGTTAATGACTTGTTCACACATCCTTCTAAGTCTCTCACACATTATGCCATTAGTCACCCTGTACTATTCTTCAAATAAATCCCCTAACTACATATGTTCAGTGTTGTAACTTTTTATTATGAAGTAAGTGAGATTCATTTACAGTTGTAAGAAATACTCCTGAGTGATACTTTGATAGCCTCTTCATCGAGTTCTCTTCTAATAATGATGTCTTTTTAAACCAAAGTCACAGCTAGGAATCTGATAATGGTATAATCCAGCAACTGCATTCAGATGTTACCAGTGTTATGTGCACTCTAATTGTATATGTTTGATTCGAGGCAATTTTATTATATGGGTAGAAGTGATTGACCACCCCTGCAGTCATAATTCAGAACCATTTCTTTACCAAGATCCCCTCCGCTACCCGTGTAGAGCCACCATCATTTCCTGCCCACCTCACTCCGAGTCAATGGCAGTCGGTAAATGGTTCTCTACCGCGATAGCTTTATCATTTCAAGAGTGCCGCATACATGGATGCATACCAAACATAATCTTTTGAGGTTGGCTTTTTTGTTCAGCATCCTTCCCTTGAAATTCATTTCAGTTTTTCTGTTTACCAAGAATATTTTTGTATCCTAAACAAACAAACAACAAATTCACTCTCACAGAGCTGATTTCCACTCATAGCGACCCTGTAAGACAGGGTAGAACCGCCCCTGTTTCCCTCAGAGAGGTTGGTGGCTTTTGACCTGCTAACCTTGAGGCTCACAGCCCAATGTATAACCAATATGCCCACCAGCCTCCTGTCTGCAGCTGCCAGCCTCAGCAGCCACCCAGCACCCTGTGTATTCCTGCTGATCCTCAGGCCCACAGCTAAGGAAGAAGGAGAGGCTAGCAACTTAACCTGTCACTCACGGACTTTACACCTGCCTGGATGGAGACTTTGCTGCTTCTACAACTATGGAAGCCACTTAATTGATAGAGATTCCTCTGTGGGTATATTTCATATATAAATGTCACTTGTTGCCTTTTAGATAATACAGCCTACGACAATCTGTTTACATGTATTTTCATTTAGCACCCATACTTTGAATCACTGATTTTTAAAATTTCAATATAAATTTCAATCAAAAACAACGAGAGCAAAATTCATCACTCTTATTGGACTTTGACTCATAAGAGTATTCTATTGTCTGGTTTATCTGAAATGGGCTAGATTTAATCCTTGGATTTATTGATTTCTTTGTTCAGCATAGTGTGGGGGCATCCCAGAACTTTATTCTGGGATGACTCTCTGATTCTTGCTGAAATTTACCTGGATAATTGAAGATGTTTCTTTAGAGATGAGTCTCTTAAGGATACATTCTGTTTGTCTGACTATAGTTTTATTTAACTTTAATGACATTTTGTCTAGATATACACTTCTTGAAGGATAGTTCTTTTTCCTTCAGCACATCAGAGGTATAGTTCAGCTATTGTATGAACTGTATGTTGTTGTATAATAAATTACTCCAACACTTAATGGATAAAACAATGGGAGATGTTTACCATTTCTCACAGTTCTGTGAACCAAGAATTCCTGAGTGATTTAGCTCGGTCACTCTAGATTAGCCCCACCCCTGGAAGTTAGAGACCTGACATTTGCTGGAATGGGTGCCTCCTGACTGACCTGGGGAAGTCTCACCCCAGGTGTTCACTAACATGAGAGGCAAAGCACTTATGACACTACTACTGGAGGAAAGAGTATTTTCTCAAGAAATAACATCTACACTATGGAAAGATGGAAAAATAGAGAGTGGAATGACAGAGCCAATTTAAAGGACAACCTTGGAACTGAAAAGTGAATACCAGCTGATCCCCATGTCTCCAGGATTTGACGTCCGCTGCAGAGCTGAATGACAATGAACGATGGAAGTGGCTCATGGGAGAGGATGAGACGACCTGTACCACTTTGCTGGGATCCCTTCCCTGAGCATCTATGGATGCAGTCAGTACAGAAGAAAACTGTGTCAGCACACTTCAGTCGGTTCAGCTTGATGAGGGCTACCAGAGAAGGGCTCTCAGCTCAGGTCCATTTTCAATAGATTACTTTTGATTGGCAGAAACTGTAATTGTCTTCCTTATTTTCCAACCACTCCATGATTTCATAGAACTTATTACTCTGAGACTACATTCTGAACATTAAAAAAAATGTTTAAGGAACGGAGTGGTTGGAACCACTTAGAGTCTGTCATTTCCTTGAAACACATAATTCTCATGGTCTTAGGAACACAGACATCACTCCCTATTCGTCTCTAGGTGGGTCTGCCCATATGCAGACATGCCTACATGGGAGTATCTGGCATGAAGACTGTTACTCATGCTTCAAGACAAATTTCATCTATTTGCTTTTAGAAATAAATGTTTCACAATATATAATTATGTATTGTTTTGTGATAAATCACAATGCTTTAATTATGTTCAATTTATAGCAATAAAAATAGATCCTTCAAAAAAAAAGAAAATACATCTCGCATATCTGATATTTATATTATGATTCATTACAGTAGAAAATGACAGTTATGAAGTAGCAATAAAAATAATTTTTATGGTTGGGGGTCATCACAACATAAGGAACTGTATTAAAGGGTCACAGCATTAGGAAGGTTGCAAACCACTGTTTTAGAAAAACAAATGACTAATTTTTTAATTTATTTATACAGAAGATCTGTTATAGTTTATTTCTATTGACTTTAGTTTTATTAAAGATACTCATTGATGTAATTTGTTAATTATCCAAGCATGTGTGGGCATATCATTAATAAATATGGAGTGTTTACTATAGTATACTTATATTGAGATATTATGATGTATGCATAACGATATGAATATAATCCCTACTAATATATTGATGTTGATTTCTTCAAGTTGCAAACAGTTTCAAGTAAATCATTTGAAATACTGTCTACAGAACTAGTTAATAGTTAATGTTCTAAATAGAACAGTGAACTAGACACTCTTCCTGATAACTCACATTGACAAGAGATGTCCCAATTACTCTAAATGGGAATTGTAAGCTTAAATGAACCTTTCTTCAACTGAGGAATCTGTAACCTCAGAGCTTAATTTTAGTAAGTGATTATGATTGTAAACAGTTTAAGTCTCAGAAACCCCCAGGGGCGGTTTTCACCTGTCCTATAGGGATATTATGAGGTGTTCTTGACTCCATGGGAGCTTGTTTGTTTGGTCATTAATATTTCAGTTCACTTGGAAAAAGAAACGTCACAGCGTTCTTATTGACCGATTACTAACTGTATTCAGCTGAAATAAAAGAGTTTTCAGTATTTTACTGAGGTGACTTGGGGCATCACATTTTATGAATGCTGTGTATGGAAATGTGCTAGATACACAAAATTAAGTGAAATTACATTGATCCAATTCTGGAAGGGATATTAAAAAATAAATCACACATGTCATTTTACTTACTCATACTTGATTTTTCCCCAAACTAAATAAAAAATCAGCAATTAACTAATGATCAATAAGCAATTCCAGCAGCAGAAATTTAGCAACAGAGTGATAGAGAGCACGAGAAAGAGAACACTATGTGACTATGCAAAGAAGCTGATCGATGAACTAAATTAAAAATGATTGAATTAGTAATTTAAGAGAGTAGATAACTCAGATAAATAAGTTGCAATAAAACATACAGGGAGAAATAATAATGCTGGAAGACAGGAGCTCATATTTGGCACACCAGAAAAGGATTCATGACTCTGGTCATCCTTGAACCGCGCTTTGGACAAGATTTGGAGAAAGAAAGATGAGAAGAAGTCATGGAAGTCCAACTGTACAGGAAGGAAGTTGAGGATCAATACTAGGGTATGCTGGTGAGGTAAGTGGAAGCATGAACTTCACTTTAGAAGTGAAGCTGCTCTAAAGGCTGAAAGCAATGCCGGGACTTCCTGAGGGCCAAGCTCCAGAGGAGACATCATTCTGCAAGATGTGCAGAGGAAAGAACCAATTCCTGGTTTCAAATGAGGTGCTGCGGTATTCTCCCAGCCACGTCTCAGAGAAAGAACAGATGCAGGTGACAAAGGGGTCTCGTTCCTAATAAATGTGAGTCTCAGCACATCTCAACGACATTGAGTAAATGAACAGAAGCACGAGTCCAAAAATCAGCAACAAAGAGATACATGATACATCCACAAATTAAAAGTTTATGCTAAGATTATATTGATAAATATATAGCATTTGGTATAAACACTATACCAAATAGCGTCTGAATTGAAAACAAAACAGAAAGAGCATTATGCTCAACACACTGAAAAGATTAGCATGAAATGAGAACTTCTGGTAAATACTAAGTATAAAAACACAAACATTTAGTAGGAGGTATGCGGTACAAGTTTCTAGAAGATATGTAGTTAGCAAAGCAAACAAAATCAGTGTTGTTTACTACTTGTCTGGCATAAATCATCATTAGGCATGGGTGAGAAGCTGTTTTCAAGGATAGAAACTCTAAATATATAAGATTTTTGAGCCAGAGTTACCAGAAGATTATACATGTTTATTTAAGTTAAATATCTTTGGTTTTGTCATTCTTTTAACTTCATGTTGAAATTCTTACCTCGCACAACAAGGTCAGCAGAAGCAGAAGAATTGTCCACAATTGTCTGGGCAGTGCATGTGTATCTTCCAGCATGTTTCAACTGGGCATTCCGGATGAGCAGCTCCCCGTTGGAATCTAACTGTTGGCAGAAAACAGCAGTCATTCCAATCAGTAAGCTTTTCACCCATTCTATGGCTTTAGGGTCACAAGCGGGACATTTCTCCCTAACAAAATGAACACCAAATTAGGTGCTTTACCTGCACTGAGTTGCTCCAGTTACTGAAAGGTGTGCTTTCAGCATTCAGCCGAAAACACAGGTCACTGATTAAATCGTGAAGTTCCTTTATAGCTATCACTCACTCCCTCAATATGCTATTATTTCTATTATCAGAGGGTGATACGAGCCATATATGTGAGTGTGTGTTTGTGTGTGTGTGTGGCCTGAGTGGCACAGTGTTCGAGGAGTGGGCTGCTTACCAGAAGGTCAGTGAGTCAATCCACCATTGGCTCCAAGGGAGAAAGCAATGCCATTCAGCTTCCTCCGCAAGACCCTAATGGACACCCTGGAAACTGGGAAGGTGGTTCCCCTTTGTCCTTTAGGGTTGCTGTGAGTCCGGATCAACTGGTCAGCGAGGGATTGGGTTCTTTTTCTTTTTTAATATTAGCAAAATTCAATACATGAAATGATTTCATGGCTATCTTTTAATGAGAATGATGAAAGTGCAGTAAGTTTTATGGCTAAATGTCACTGAGGATAAATAAGGGTTCTTTGACTGCAAAGAATTACTACTGTGGTTTTCCGACACCATGATAGTTCGGTTGTGTTGAGAGTCATAGTTCTACACTCATACATGCTTATCACTAAAATATAACTCTTGGAAGACAGGGATATGCATTTTATTCACTACTCTTTAGTAGGGCTTGAAAGAAGTCACAGTTCATACTTTTGGGAGGGAATATCGAAGGAAGTTCACCTGTGATGACAGACATTATGACATCGATGCGATTTCTAGAAAGAGCCCGTAGAGTGCTTACTGTGTACCAGATCCAGTATCAACCAAAAACCAAAGTAAAGGGAAAAAAGACAATTTTTTCCAGTTGATTCTGACTCACAGTGATCCTATTAGAGGTTCCATAAAACATATAGTTTTGGGGGGACTGAGCCACATCATCTTTCTCCCAAGGAGCAGCTCATGCACTTGAACCAACAACTTAGTGGTTAGCGGCCCAACACCTAACAGCCCATCAGAGTTCCTTAGATTCTCTGCAATTTTATAAATCATCTTCATCTGACAACAGCCTTTTGCTCTCAGTCTAATGATGATGTATCCCTTTGATGCAGGTCTGTTTTACTAAAGATCAAGCCATTCCAGGTCACTCTGCTTTTTTGTCATGTAAAAGGCACCAGTCAAAATAATGGTCATGCTCATTATCTCCAAAATATTTTCCCAGAAGAAATATTTTTAATACTCAATTCTTAGATTGGCTTTTCTATAAGTCAAACATAATAACTTAATATCACCATCATGGAAATCCAGATACAGGAATGGATTCAAAAATAAATGGTCAACATTTCACTTCATAACTAAGGCTTGTGACTTATTTGACAGCTGTGAGCCTGCAGTGCTACACACGTTGCTATGGTACTAGAAGTCCTGCCCTCCTGATTTACATCGCCTGCAGGCTTACTGATGGCGAAAAATATTCAGCTGAGTTTCAGACTAGGACAGAGTAGGAAGAAGGATGGGTGACTTACTTCTGAAAATGAGCCAGTGAAAACCTCTTTGAGTGACCAGATAGTATTTATTGTCCAATAAAGAGCTGGGAGTTATTAAGCTCCCTACTGAACAGAGTCCAAGATTTCTGGAAATTCCAGTGATAGAAGACTTTTTTCCCTATATTTTTGTATCCATTCTTCATTTGAGGTACCGAGATGGAATTAAATAAATAATGTATAATACAATAGGAAAGAAGATGAAGAAAAGGATGGGTTAAGAATGTCCTCGAAATCTTTAGAAAGTGTGTGGTGACAAGAAAAATGGGCAGTCTTGGAGAGGATCATGCATACTTTGTATCAAGACTGCCTCTACCTCCAAGTCACCACCAATCTTGAAACTGAATAGCTGCTTTTTCTTTAGTTACTACCCTCGTCACTGTACCATTCTGCCTTTTCCTTCTCCTGGCACCCAGAGAAACTTTCTGAAAATACATACTACTCCTCCTAGTAAAAACAAAACCAGAAAACAAATACATAGAAACTTTGAACCTTTTCTAATCCCTGAACAAAAGGCATAAGCCACTGGCCAATGGGATCTCCAGCCTCTGGACTCTGTCCAAGTCTCTGTCCCCAAGCCCCACTTACACTCTGTCCTCCTGAAAGCATTTCTTCTTTTCAGACTCACGGCTATATCTTGTTCTCTCTCGCTGTGGATTTTCTATAGTGTTTTCTCTCTTTGAATATCAAGTCCCTCCTACCCCACCACCTTAACACTCTCACTAAGTAATGATTACTTAAACCTCCCAGCACCCAAATAATTTCTTCAAGCAAATGTTTTCATCTAGATAGAATTTTTATTGTCTTTTGCCCTATAATCTTGTACTTTGTCAACTGCAACTTTCTGTGAGCTTAAGCGACTAAAACTGGTCTCTGATGGACTGTCAGTTTTAGGAGAGGGGGCAGCACACCTGTTTTGTTTAGAATTGTATCCTGAAGACCACGAATAGTGTTAATAACACTCACTATAGTTGAGTTAGCTACTCCAGCTGCATATCTAGAATTCTGACATCTGCTCTTAAGAATATATATTTACTTATGTCTAGCTATAAGCAATGGTCAACAAGAACATATATAGTCCATGATCATCATAGCAATCCCTAAACACCTGATGGTGAGGTTTCTGATGTCAGGATAAAGTGTACACTCTTGCCCCTATTGATAGCTGCTGTGAGGTCGCCCTTTCTCCTTAGGGGCCTCATGCCCAGTGGAATAAAGTGATGCCCATTCTTCACCATCCTCATGGCTAAGTAGTGTTTATGATCTGACTATTTTAATGCATTGGATTTCTTAGAGGTAAATGCATTTCTTCCTAGTCTATCTTTTCTAGAAAGCTCTGCTGAATCCTTCACAGGATCACAGTCACACATCAACTGCCTCTGAGAGATGAGCAGGGGCTGCCCCTGAAGCTCACTGATCAGAACCTTGAAAGAGAGCATCCCACCAGAGTCACCATTGTCTTCACCATTGTTTTATATCCACCTCATCCTCTCCTACCCCTGTGAAGAGCTTCCACTTGGGCAAGTGGTTTCCACCTGCAGGACTATTGCACATGCCACTTGTATTTGTCTAGAGTCCTTGAACCCCGTCTACATCAACTGACTAACTTCAAGTACACTCTCGTTGTTACTATCTGTCTCTACTAGGATTGGCTAGCATTTCATCTCTCAATAGACTCTGCTTCTTCGGTGAGAAAGATTAGGTACATTATTCGATACCAAATACTGAATGCAATATCTGGCACACAATGGAACTGTAATAAGCAAGTATCACATCAATGAATTGATAAATATGATGATCTATAATATTTTTAGCAAGTAGGCATACTTGTAAGCAATCAAGCACATTCTTTCAAGTAAAAAATTATGATGTTGGTTTAAAAAGGGTAAATTAAGAAAGCCTATTACTACTATTTCATGTCTATTGGGATATATTTCAAATTACTTATATATCAATTTTATGAGAAAAAGAGTTTAGAAAAAGTTGAATAAACATAATAATAAGAAAACAGTTAACAATAAGGAAAACTGATTTTCTAAGTTTTGCTACTATAAAAAATTTCATTTTAGGAAAATGGTTAACAGGTATAATTTTATTATCCCCTAAATACTATTCTATAGATGTGAGATAAGAGAATATGAGTCCATTTGTGGTGAGGGTCACTGTAAAAAACTTTTCTTAAAAAAAAAGCTTTTCTTAAATTAAAATTAAGGCTAGCAAATCTTTATAACATCTAATTTTCTAGTGAGGAAAATAAAGTATAGTAATACAGACTAAGTTAATAGAAATGAAACTCCATATATTTGTTGATATTGAAGTATCATGCTCTGATACCTTGACCATTAACACTATCAATATTTATTATGAGAAATATATTAACTAAAATGTCTTCAAATTATTATGACTGATATAAGAGGTATATTGGAAAAAGAACAGTACTTTCATCAAAATAATTTTAAGGAACACTTAAGTTTCTTACATTCTTTTTTCATGTGAACTTAGTATGCTGGTGGCAAAGTATTTCAAATCCAAAGCTAATCCTGAGAGAAACCACCTACCACCTCAATGAGTCACGTTATTAGATGGGATTTTTTTCATTCTCAGAAAATTGAAATTTAAAATGTTTTAGTCCTCTATTACAATAAAAATAAAACTGAGGTTGGAAAAGTAATATAAAGGTGAACTAGTTATAGAACCCTAACAGTCCTTGTTTTATTACTAATATGATGATATCTAATATTTTAAAATGAAATTACTATCTTTATTTTCTGAAACTTCCAGTTTGAAATACAATGCTTATTAATATATTTATTAAATCGTTTTATTGGGAGCTTTTACAGCTCACCATAATCCATACATATATCCACTGTGTCAAAAAGCACTTATATGCATTTGCTTCCCTCGTGGTTCTCAAAACACTTGCTTTCTACTTCAGCCCCTGGTATTCGCTCCTCATTTTTAGCCTCCTTCCCCAATTTCCCCTCCCCCATGAACCCCTGGTAATTTAAAAATTATTACTATTTGGCATATATTATACCATCCAATGCTATTTTATGTATGGTCACAAATGTGCTTGGGCATTTGATTCTGCAACACATGTAATAAAAACAGGAACTGTTGTATGTCTTAAAACATTTTATTAAATGCCTACTTATTAAAGTATATTACATTTACAGTTATCAACATTTTTGCCAAAAAGTTTTAATTCAATGTCTTTGAAAGTTTACAATGCCAACATTTAAAACTGTGTCCTTGTTTCATTGTTAGGCTGCAGGTAGGTAGAAGGGAGGCGTGTTATAATTCAACAAAGCTGACCCTCACTTGCTCAATATCTGCAATTTATCTAGCAAAGAAGTTGACATGAAAATCTTCGCAGAGGGCAAGCAAAAGAGAAATACACAATATCATTTTGATATAGTGGCATAAGTATAAAAGCTTTCCTGAAGTTTTTATGGATGGTGCGAGCACTTTCCATACTTCAGGAGAAGTTGAGGTTCCCAGTGGGCGAGAGAACGCTTACAAAGCAAATAAAGATCACGGGCCTCAGCATATTCTAGCCACAAATTAGATACGAATGCTCTCTCTATTTTCACTACAAACCACCGCTTGGCTGACTTACAGCACGCCTCCCTTCCTGTGCGGAGGTCTGAATCACATCCTGGAAATTGTGATAGCAACGCGTAGGGATGTTCCAAAGTGTGTCTGTGGCTTACCCCTCCGAAATGTCCCAAGTGTAAATCAAAAGACTTCCAGAATATAAATACCCTTTTCTTCCTTCCCCCTACCTTTATACTAACTCTAGAAAACCATTCATGCCATATAAAGGCATCTGAACCAGTCAATTTTATTATCAAGTTCAACACCTTGTCTGTTACAAGGTAACCTTATCCAGGGCATAGTCTAGAGAAGGTTAGAGCTAAGATGCCTAAGCACTAACCAACATGGCTCCTGTTTGTTCTGTTGTTCAAAAATAAGTGCCTAGTTTAATTCATTTGTCATTAGCATCACCAAATGCTGATACAAAATGCTGTAGAAGTGCTTAATCTCAGCTGACTAGGTCTTTCCAAGAGTGTTGTGGCAATCTTAGGCAACCCAGCTCACTCTATGGACTCCAGAAGTGATTGGAGGTCTTGAGTGAAACAATCAACTAAGCTTCCGATTACTGACCAAATAATTGGTGGTTCAAATCCTCGGATTAAAAGTCTGAGGATCCCAGGCCACTGCCTGGGAAACCCTATGAAATCTATTTCTACAAGGCTGCACACAGAGGTCACCAAGGGATGGCATTTTCTTGATGGCACTTGCTTAACTCCTCTGAGTTTACTGATGGAAAATGTCAAACCAAACCAAACCAAACCAGTTAATTGTAATCATGATGCCTCAGGGTACTGAAAAGGCCAGGAAAGTGGCATACTCAAAGAGAGGAAGGTGGGATAAGATTCTCAGATTCCTTAACTAGAGTCCAATTAATTACTAGTAAGAGGAGAGAGATTTTGGCCAGGAGCAAAATGCCCTTATGAGTTTCATATGGGTCACAAAACTATGCTAGATGATTGTATAGCCATTACTTATTTCTTTCACTGTTTATTAACATTTAGGGATTTTAAATTTACAAGGCACAGCGAATCTATCCTCGACTGCACAAGCCAGTTTAGGAAAGGCTTCTTTTATTTGGATTCTGATCATTTTTGTTCCCTTGGCATTCTGTGTTCAAAATAATCACCTTTCTCTTGATTTCCAATCCATCATGCTTACGATCATTCACTGGTCAGTCCCATATGTGAATGTGTCCCTTTATCTTTGTATTAAAACAAGATCTCACACATTTGGTACTACTGACAATTTAGTCTTGACCATTATTTAGGGGGGGGGGGTGTTGGCAGGGGCATGGTAGTCTGTCCAGAATCAGCACTTCTAAAGAGATCCCGTAACACCGCAATATCCACTTGTAACACGCGAACCTATTTTAAAACGCTGTTGAGTGTTCCCCAGGGGATGAAATCACTTTCAGTTTAGAGTCCCACCTTTAGGGCTGATATCATCTCAATGTGCCTGGCTTGTTTTTTTCTGTTCCCCCACCCCACCCCTACCTAATTTGACTTTCCTCCTTGTTTACTTCTTGGGACCAAATTCTCTAGATCACCTCATAATTCACATTCTTGTTCAGCAAAATGGAAATGGCCAACATATTTTGTTTTAGAATAATGATAGTGACAACTATGTTTTCTCTATTTTCCTCTCTTTCATTGACCCATTCACCAAAACAATAATTTAGTTCAAAATGAAAGGACCCTCTAACATGAAGTGGTTATTCCTGAAATGCAAACACTCTCCTAAGGCATGTTCAGTATAATGAATATTTTCTTCAAAAAATAAGTAAAAATCTTCAGGTAAGAACCATGTTTGCCTGGAAGGGACTATCATCTATGCAGTATTGTCTCTCTCTTTATCTGCCTACAAAGTAGCAGAGATGCAAGAGTGTTTACTACCTAAAAGAGTCTTAAGAATTCCTTAAAATGTTCATTAGATCAGCTGAAGCTAAATATATCATTTTACAGTGTGCTACAAATGTTGCTAACAGTATAGACAGAGTCAAGTTATTAGGATACCCTGAGTGGATGTCAAGCATCTATTAAATAAGATTATACAGAATAAAATATCTTTGTAATAATCTCATACATTGTATCAAACAATTGATACTTTAAATAGGTATAAAAGTAATCCCTCAAAAATCCAAACTCATTTCCATAGAATCAACTCTGAAGCCTAGCCTAGAGACCCTATCCATCTACAGAATTTCCCCTGTGGTTTTTGAGACTATAAGTATTTACAGGAGAAGAAAGACATAGGGTTTCCCCACAGCGGGCTTGGGGCTTTTGAAAAGCTGGCCTTGCACCTAGGATCTCAATTCATAGCCCAGGGTGCCATGGAAGCTCCCTTTAAATAGGTACACGAATATTTACAAAGAGGTTGAAAACTGAAGCGGTGGAGTTACACAGGCCGATTGGTTGACTTCAAATCACTCCTCTCTCAATAATGCATGATGTGATATATCTGGACAACCTACTTTTTAAACCCAGTTTCCCCCCCTCAAGTTTTAAGAAAATTACAAGGATACCAATTTTCCAGAGGTTGAGAATCCCTTAATAGGAGTGTAACCTACCGCTGCACAGTTCCTTTGCTATTAATGTCAACGATCCTTATTCCCCATTACCTTCCATTCAAAAACAAACAAACCCTTAGAAATGTCTGTCTCACACCAGGTTTCCAATACAGCAAACTGTATTCCTGTAATTGCACAAAGTGAGGTCTATGCAGAGTGGAGGGAGGAGGGGAGGAGAGGACCGCAGGGGGTGCAGGGACTAGCAGGCATAATTTTCTAGAATTTCCAATGAGAAGTTATTAGGGAGAGAGATTTAGGAAGAGGGATGTCGCTCCCATGCTTGCAAGGACCCCCACAGAGGAGGTAGGTAAAAAATCGGGCAACCATTAGACCCCCATGGGAAGACCCCAAACTGAGCATGTGCAGGCGCAAGCCCCTTGAGCCCAGGTAAATCCAATACCTTGAACACACCCACCTTAGGTACATCACACAGGTGGGTCTAACAGTCAATAGGGTCAACCAATACCATCAAATGTGCCTCCCCAGCCACAACTTTGATACAACCTGGGCTGTGGGAAGCCTGCGCTCCCTTTGACTCTGCGCTGCGCCTGGGTCAGTGGCAGGAGGAGGGTGAAGGTCCCCCTCCCTAGAGTGGGCCTGTAAGTACTCACCCTGGGCCCACCTGGGGTCCACAGCTCTTGGCTCACATGATCTGAGCACCTAGAGCAGGGGTGCTTAATACATCGATCGCGATGGACCTAATTCTAACACTAACAATAACCCTAAAATTAACCCTCTAACACCAACCCTCACCTAACCCTAAATCCTTTTTTTTTTTTTTTTAATATCCTGCGATCTACCCACACTACATTTGTGGTCAACTAGTAGATGGCGATCGACATATAAAGTGCCCCTGCTGTAGGGTTGTTGGACTTCTGCGCCCCGCCCCTCCCCGCCAAGTTCCGTACATGTGGGTGCTCTTTTCCACGTGCTTGTTCCGGCCCCATTGTGAACCACAGCACAGCTTCTGTACAGCTTTACAGAAATAGCGCGCACCCTTTGGAGACTGTAACACCTGAAACTTGTCCTGTCCTCATAAAAACTCCCCTGGATGTTACAACGTGCGTTGGCGTGAATTCTCTGGACGTGCAAAGAAAAGAACCGAAGTGTAACCTACTCCAGAAACCGAATGAAAGGATTGCTTATTATTAAAAAGTATTAATAGTAACCACTTGCACTATGCTCAGCTCTGTGCTTAGACAATCAATCTGCACACAAATCAGGTGAAGTAACCAGTGTTGTAGACCCAGGAAAGCCATATGAAGGAGGTAAGTGAGTTATGCATCCATAGCGCTTTAGAGAAGGGACATACGAGAGGCCTGCAGAAGCTTCCTCTGGCTCAGGCTCATCTGTCTAGGACCCAGGTCTGACTGGTGGCAGGAGCCTGAATGATTCTACGTAATTTTCAGAGATTCATCATGACATGCCATCACTTACATCTGTATTGTAATTAAAATATGTGCTGTTACCAAAAAGTTGAAAGAAAATACCTCATAAAACGAAAAAGAAGAAAAGAGTTTAAATTTGAAGTTTAAATGGGGTGGCTCTTATACAGATGCATTTTTGAATTTCAAAAATGTGCTGACATGGGGGAGAAATACAATGATATATTTAGATGCAGGCTTTGTCTGTCACTGGTCTTGAGAACTTTCAAAGACAAAAGGGATTATACAATTAAATTAAATAAAAAGTATCTGCATTTTGCATGTATTCTAAGAGGTATTGAGTTGGAAAAAAAAACTGTTATGTAGTTTGACTTTTGTTGAATAATTTGTTTGATAATTTGCTATATCCCTGTAACAGAAGGAAGCAATGATATTTTCTATCAGTGATTTGATTCCAATTCACAGTGACCCTGCAGGACAGAATAGAGCTGCCCCTGGGGATTTGTGAGATTGTAACTCTTTACAAGAGTAGACAGCTTCTCCTTTCTCATTTCAAACAGTCACTTGATATTAATTTTTATTCATATCATTTATGTTAATTTTTATATTCAAAGGTACAAAAGAGATACTCATTTGTTTTCTTGATGTGAGGAGGATAGTGCACTTGGAGTTTATTGTACCAAGTCAGACTGTTTGTCAAGCTTTCTATTTAGAGGTTCTGAAAGATTGTATAGCCTTTTGTAGGCAGGGGACTGGTTTTGCCACCACAGCAATGCACCTGCTCACACAGCCATCTCACTGTGCCAGTTTGGGGCACAAAAACCCAGCACAACTCGCTTGCCCTCCCCATACCTCCCTTACTCTCCTGATCTCACGCTGTGCAAATTGTTTTTGTCTCCACGAATGCAGAAGGACATGGAAGGACAGAGATTTGAAGACTTAAATGAAATGAAGGGAAAAATGAGGGATGTGCTCAAACAGATGAGTTAGAAAAATATGTTTTCAAGAATGGAATTGCAGATTTGACAACTATATTAACTGCAATGGAGAGTCCTTCGAAGGTGATTAGATTGTTTGCTTAAAAAAAGTAAATACACAGCTTAAAAATTCCAGTTTTGGGAGGTACTTCTTTGTCTGTTTTGACCTACATGTTGGCTGACTGAGTATGTGTAAACAAAACATATACCAACAACACACACACACAACTGACCGTGACAACATCATAATAAATAAAATATTAAGTATGCAGTGAGTCCATAAAAGCATAAGTGATATGACAATTACATTCTAGGTAATGGATTTCATAATGATGTACATTAAGAAATGTAGTAGATACCGTGTATACTCGTGTATAAGCCAATGGGGTCAACCAATCCCATCCACCACACCTCCCCAGCCAGAAGTTTGATATATTCTGGCGATGGGAAATCCTCTTTCTCTCTCTTTTTTGTTGTTCCTGGTCAGTGGCATTTTTTATGCAGTTTTTGTGGTAAAATTAGGAGACTCAGCTGATATTCCAGTCAACTCAGACTTGAGTATATATATGGTATATGCTACTCATGAGACATTTGTTAAACATGACATATAGCATAATGCAATGAAAAATGAGAGACTAAGGGACATGACAAGCAGATTCCAGATGGTGGATTTCTTCTTCTTCTTCTTTTTTTTTTACAATCACCGAATTCATGGCTGGATTACAGGCATAACATCAAACTATTACATTTAATAAAGAAAACAAAAATAATTAAAAGAAGATCTACAGAGAGTGGGGCATTAAATACAATGGCAGTACTATTCTTACTTTTCACCCACAATCTTACAGGTGACAAATGCGCAGCGGAAAATGCGTGTATTCAATATTATAGCTAATAGTCTCGAGTGTGAGAGCATGTGATATTTGAAACCTTATACATTACTGCCACTTAGTGGCCAAATTCAAGAACAGCAAGTCGAAACCAAAGCACAATTGAATCGATTAGTGACAAGATTTGGCTTTTGAAAAAAAAAAATTACCTTTAAGCATTTCTAGATATTCATACTTCGATTAAAACTATTAGTTTGTAGCAACTTATATGATTCCAATGTAAAGACAATAGATGGTGAGCTTTGATAACTTCCCAAACCTTTACTATGGTCCTATGAGGAGGCAAGGTGAGGCTATCTAGTTCCATGAAGACTGCAGTCTCAGAAACCCACAGAGACAGTTCCAAGTCAGTCCTCCAGGGCCACTCTGGCTGGGAGTGGGCTCAATGGTGGTGAACTTAGTTTTGAGTTTGTTCCTCTCAGGAACCTTTGTGGCTCAGTTGTCAAGGTGGGAGGGGGAGGGGGACATGGGTCTGTGGTTTGAACCCGCTTGGGGAAAAAATCTGTTAGAAGATACGGTCCTCACTCCATAAGTGTGGGAGCCGTGGAAACCTTATGGAACAATTCTATTGACGTCTGTGGAGCTACTACTCGTTGAAACAGCCTCTACCACAGCAGCGAGTTGGCTTCTTTTATTGAACTGTAATCCCTATATTTAGAAATAAAAATAGCCTCCAAGTATTAAATTGCAGCATAGAATGAAGCTCTAAAATCTATTTACATAGACTTAATGCAGCTATTAAATGAATAGGCTTAAGTTCTGTGACATCATGGGTTACCCGGGGCTGCTGACTACAGGGTCTCCGGTAAGAAACCAGTAGACACTCTGTGGCGATAAGAAGGGGATGTTCTTTGTTCTGATAAAGCTGCACAGACTCATCAATTCAAAGGGGCAATTCTATTCCTGTCTATACGGTCATTTTGAGTCAGAAGTAACTTTATATCAGGAAGTCTGCTTCAGTTTGGACAATGCTAGTTGTCATGGAAAAGAATCAACCCTTATCTACTTAAAAATGAGACTACATCTTAGGAAGTAAGCTTGTAAGAAATGTGAGTATAAAGCACAAAAGAAGTCCAGAAATCAATTTTTTAAAATTCTATTTATCCCATTTTCCCCTCTTAAAATGATTTAAAAATTAGTCGTTTTTGGTACAGTTAGTTTCAACCCTCCTCATGCCACGGCCTGTAATACAGTTCCTCCTGGTGTGGTGACTCCCTAACCATTAAATTATTTTTGTTGCCATTTAAAACTGTCATCTTGCTACTGTTATGAATCCAGCAAACCCTGTGAAAGGGTTGTTTGGCCCCCAAAGGGGCCGTGACCCACAGGTTGAGAACCGCCAAGCTAGACCAAGTAAAAAGATAAGAATTAAAAGTACAGTTAATACATGGAAAGATAAATGTTGATTATTATACCAATTGTTGTTCATGTACATGTGTCTAATAAAAATGTGAAAAGACATGTTTCCCTGTAGTTAAAATCAGTCTTCTCTAACTTGACTGAAAACTTGCTTTAGATTTTTTAATTGAAAAATTCCAGAAGATAATTCCACCAGGGCAGTGATGCCACAAAAAAAAAAAGAAAGAAAGAAAAATTCTAGAAGAGTTAAATGCAAAATGAAACAGTAACACACTGGAAGATTTAAAAGCATATATTACTATCAAATATATAAGTCAATTGTCATAATTTATAGATGTCGAAAATATAAAATGTTCAACTGAGTCAATAAAATGTTCAATTTCTATATTAATCATTGACTTTGAAAACTAAAACTTAACTTCTCTTTAGTTAACCATATGCTCTACATGAGGGCCTTGAACTGGACCATTCTGGTTCAAACCCCTCTTGGGAATTTACCCTTCCATTCAGATATACCAAATCAGAATCTATATGTTACAGGATCACAAAGACCCCCAGCTGATTTTTATGCCTACATACAGAAACCCAACTCAAATCAAACCAAAGTCAATTCCAACGAAGAGCAACCTGGGGAGACAGGTGAGAACTGCCCCTGTGGGTTCCAGAGACGTCAACTGGTTTAGAAGCCTCATCTTTCTGAAGAGTAGCAACTGGTGGTTTCAAACTGCTGGCCTTCAGGTGAGCAGCCCAACTCCGCCACCAGGTCTAATCTAAATGTGGATTCAAAGGGGGTGTCTCTGGTGTGGAGATGCAAATTCTCCACTGAGGGTTGAGCCAGATGGGACCAGTTCAAAGCCCTGCTTCTAGAGGCCTGGAGTGCAGTGGTTAGGCATTGGACTGTTAACCCAAACTTCAGCAGTTTGAAGCCACCAGTCACTCCATGGGAAAAAGACAGGGTTTCCAGTCCTGGGACAATTTACAGTCTGGGAAATTTACTTGGGTTGTTCTACTCTGTCCTCTATGGTCGCTTTGGGTTGGCAGTGAGTTTTGAAAGCCCTGCTCAAAACAAATCTTTAGGTTTCAAAATTATCTCCATAGTAGAGAAGACCACTAAGAACACTGACCAATTGGTTTTGTAAATACATCGAAGCCTAGGCAGCATCTAGTACTCCAGTGATATTCCTCTGTAAATTGTTATTCCTGATTCACTTACCAGAGTTTTTTCCTGGAATTTATTTTTCGATATAACTACTATTTTTAAAATAAAACAAATCCATCTAAACTGCTTCAAACAAATTTCCCAAGCCTTCCAACATGCATATTTTGTCTATTTCTTTAGCCTCCAAAGAATAAAGCAAATGATTTAAAATAATCATAATATCAAAGTCCACATTTCAAGCTTTTACTTTATAAAGTGAAAGTGAACCTAGAAGTGCTATATGCTGAGGTACAGTAGAAGGCAATATGAAAATTATATTGCAAGTTCAGGAAGAAAGTACCTAACGGTCACTAAACATTAATTGATTAATATGTCTACCCTAAACCCACAGGGCTACCCATTTTTTAAAAGGCTCAGTATTACTGAATTCATATCAGGAGGACCATGAGAAGATTTTTAAACCTGCTTTGCAATCTCTTTTAAACGATTAGAGTAATAGAAGTTACAAAGCAGATGCATACGATATTAGATGTTAATAAGATGGAACTTGAAAGACGTACCATGAAGTTGCGCTGGTAGTGAATATTATGTCTGTTAAAATCGATCACATAGCCATTGAAGGACCAAACGAAGGTGAGGTCCAGGGCAGGGTCGGCCGCGGCGGCACACTGCATGGTGGCGTTTTCTCCCACCGTGATGTCAGCGTTGATCGGAGCCAATATAATGCGCGTTGGATCTGCATATGTTCAGATAGGGGGCAAAAGACAGGCCAAGAGAATATGAGTAACCATTAAACTGCTAGACCGCAATAACAAAATCAGTGTTTTTGATTCTTTGCCAAGGAAAGGATAGTTTTAACGCAGAATTCCGGGAATGATTTCATCAAACAAGAGATTTGCACAAGAGATTATCGTTTTGTTTTGTTTGTTTTTTTTTGGCATCACTGCCCTCTGGTGGTGGAAGTAGGAGGCCCAGCCTTTGCTCCTGTGGAGCCGCTGCTGGAATTGAACCTCCATCCCAGTGAGTCGCAGTCCCATGCACAACCCCTGTGCCACCAGGGCTCAGCTGCACAAGAGATTATTCGTAAGGAAGCTTATTGATAGCTACATGTAATACTTCACGACATAAAGGTGATTCACAGGTCATACACAACACTAGAAAGTGAATGCTATGAATTAAAACGGTATCACCCAAATGGTTTCTTACTTGTGATAACAAGAGTACCGGTGCTATTAGCTTTCCCGCGATTATTTTCTGCAAAGCATGTGTAGACGCCTCCATCATTCCTTGTGATGTTATTTATTTCTAAGCTACCATCTTCCCAAATGAGCACTCTATTGAAAGCACAAGCAAAACAAAATGCATCACTTACAAATTAATGTAATGAAATACTTAGTAGGTCTTAGGCTACATACTGGAATACTGTTAGATCATTATATTATACACAAGAGAATTGATAGTAATACCAAGATAATATTTTAAGTGAAACAGTTCAGCGTTGTTGCTTTGTTTTTTAACACTTTCTCTACATTTATTAATTGTTTGAGGACATGCCACTGGCCTGTTTCTAAATAGCCTCCCTGCATATATACATACACCTTACTACCATTATCAGCTTGTTCAAAAGTTTAGTCTCCTATTATTTTGTATATTAATGATACACATCTGGCAGTGATGAGTGCTAAGGAACTTGTTAGAGTCTCTGATGGGCAGAACCCATGGACATTGCATAATATTCCACTACTCAACAAGCCAGAGGGGCAAAGCCTCCCCAAGTCACTGGAGGGGAATGGTGTGCATGGGGGGGCGGGGAGGGGTAACACAGAACTGGGTGTGTCCTGCAGTGGAGCTGAGAGTGACAAGATGCTGTCCAGAGGTCCTGGTGGCTACACAGGATCGAATAGCCAAGACAATGACACCCAGTGTCCTGCTTTGAAATGGACTTTAAAGCAATGGGTTGGGTTTGGGTTTAACCCTGATGAGGTCACCTGCTGCCATGGTTTCTCCCATGTCATCTCAGGAGAACTCAGTGTCACTGCCATTGGCCACTCCCAAGGGAAGGTTGCCCCGTGTTCCAGAGTCAGAGTAGCCCAAGTGCCACCCTCTTCTCATCCATAATAACTTCGTTACCATGATTTTAACTCTAACAGAATTAGAATCAGGATGTGAATACATTTAGGTTTAAAGACAGTTACTTAATTATCTCTGGGATTTTTTTTTGGATTTGTTTTACTCCCATAAGAATACTTAAGTGTTTGTTTAGCATTTCTTTATACAATACTCAAGCTTATTTGTAGATGAAATATTTTAGCTATTTATAAAGTATACTCAAGTAACCATAGATTCATGGGAAAATATAATGAGCAATAATTTTCACTGTAGACATGTTCATTAGAGAGGTAATATTCAGTGATTGCCCCCCCCCCAAAAAAAAGAGATAGTACAACCTGATTAAAGGCTTGAAAAATACTCTAATGGGGCCAAGAAATAGCATTTTTTAGGAGTTAGGTTCTCTTTCCTTGATTGTAAAGCACACGGTGGTAAATTAGGAGACCCAAGTCTATGTACACAGTGGTGGGAAATACTTTACTGGGGAGGCACATGGCCCGGACTCCCAGCAGACTCAGAGCACCATTCTACTTTCAAGGGGAGAAAGCTAAGTGGAGGACCAATAGGGAAGGCCATAGGACTTGTTTGTGTGAGTTCCTAGAATGGAGTTATCCTTGGATCAAGGTCTCTGTGTGGCTCACTGTCTTACCATTATGGTTTCAGTAACAAATGGAACACACTGGCTTATCTTTTATATTGATTCTTCTAATGCTATTGTTGCTCACAGTCTTACTAACTCTTATACCAAACATGCTGACCTGAAAAGTTACTGTGTTCAAAGAAGCAACTGCCGGTGTTCTATCAGGTCATGGAGGGACGTGTATGGACATGGTCTAGTTTCATGCCGAGGTGATCCAGATTCAAGTGCCAGTTTCGATAGTATGGGCATATAATCTCACTTTACTCTCCTACATTTCAGTCCACCCAATGAATAGCATCTAGTTTCTATGATGCTATCACTGCAAGTCCAAAATGACCTCATTCCGCTCATTTTTGTAACTGTACACATCTTAATTCTTAGATGAAGCCCATATTTCTATGTATACAAGATTTGGCATACCTTGTCTCATCTCTTAAAGTGACTTGCCATTTTTCTCTAAAGGCCAGAAAAACAGATTTTTAGGTCTTACGATTCTCTCTATATTAAATACTTCCTGCCTTATGACCTTTTCATGGCTTGTCTGGCTTGCTCTTCTCTCAGCTCCATTTCCCCTCTCCCAGTGCTGGCTTAATCTGCCTCATAACTTAGGACATAGAATAAGTGTACACATAGCTTATTCTAAGAAAGAAACAACTCAGTGCCCCTCTGGTATAAATAATCTATGCAAGTCGCAAACTGTCTCCCCCCACTCTGCAAAGCCACAACAAGTTGATGGCTTACTCATAAGGAGTGTCTAAAGTACTATTCATTTCAAAAGATAGAAAGAGATGGTTTGTACTCTGAAAACATCTTTTAACACACTTTCCTACTTAAACATCGAATAGATTAATTGCACACACATGTCCTTGGTTGAAGGGAAATAAAACTAAAGAGAGATTTTACTTATTTCCTAGGATCCATTGCTCATTAGTTTAGTGACGTTAAATAATGTGTAACAGAATCTCTGAGTCTCAATATATTTTGGGGGGGGGCATCACTGCCCTCAGGTGGTGGGAGTAGGAGGCCCAGCCTTTGCTCTGTGGAGCTGGAATCGAACCTCCATCCCAGTGGGCCACAGTCCCGCGCACAACCACTACACCACCCGGGCTCAGCCCCTGAGTCTCAATATTTAAAAATTGCTTACAAATTACAAAATCTTTAAAAAAAATACTTACACACCTCAATGATGATACATTCTGACAGCAAATGGTAACTATTTCTTTTCACATGATGACTACTTTATCTCTTGTGGAGAAAAGTTGGAAAAAGCAACAATTGCATTTTCCCATTTTCCTATGAAAGTCAGTCCTGTCTGAGCAAGGGGGGAGGGGAACCCCAACCAAAACCTGTCCAAAATAGTACAGTCTCCAAAGCTCACCAGGGCAGTTCTACCTGTCCTGTGGGTCCTGCAGGGTCATTATGGATCAGCCTCTGCTCGATGGCTGGTAGGTTGGTTAGGGTTTGGTCCAAAGTCATGACGTGCAGACACTTACTTGGTGCTATTAACAAGCCACTCCGTGCCTTTGCTCCACGAAAATTTCGGCTTGGGTGCAGCTTTCGGTTTGCATTCAATGAGAACCCTCCCTCCTTTAGCCGCCAAGATCTTCTTCTTCATAGGGTTTATTTCAAAAGTAGGAGCCAAAGCTTTTTAAAAAAAGCAGATTATCATTATTCTTTATTAGTAATAAAGAAATAGAATCCCCCACACTAAGATAAGGTCTAGCTTTTATTAATTTTTGAATCACTTGTCACTAGAAAGTTTTATTCTCCTCAAATACTACCAGCCATTCTGAACAAACACTCCATATCTAAAACCTTTTCTTTTTCTTCACCACTCTTTTGAGTTCTAGTTTTACATAGCAGAAAATTCACTAACTCTTGATGTCCAGTTCTAGATAACTGGACTGAATGTTATAAAGGAAGGTTCTGATAAAACATTGCTGATAAGTACATTTAAGCTGAAAGTTACGTGTAATGCTGCTGTTTTCTGTCCATTCCACAAGCGAAAGGAAATGAGAGACTGGAGGGATTGAAGGTCCTGTGGAAACCCACACAGGGCACCGTCTTTCCTCTCAACTGAATCTGAAGTAAGCGCTACTATGGCGAATCCAAAGACATTTTAGAAGTGGTGTAGGTGAAATGATCAGCTGCTGATCAACAGATAGGTGGTTTGAATTGAGCAGCTCCTTTGTGGGAGAACAAGAGGCTGGTTCATTAGTTCCCAGCCTTGGACATTCTATTGGGCAGTTCTATTTTGTCCTGCTGGGTGGACAGACACCGAGCCCCCCTTCTTCCATGGCAGTGGGCATCTCCAATTTAGGAAACCTCTGAGGACATGAAAGTCTAGTGAAAGGTTGGTGGCTTGACCCCATCCAGAAGCCTCTTGGAAGAAATGCCTCTGATCTGCTGCTGAAAGGTCACAGCCTTCAAAGCCTGCGGTGTTACAGTCTAAGGAAAATGCTGTCACCAGGGGCCAGAGTTGTCTGCATGGCAACTGGGTACATATATGAATTCATATACATATTCAAGTTCAGAGGCATATTCATATACATGTGAACTTATAAGCTAAGTCAATCATGTTACTACTTAATAATGAAATATATATAATACATGGATTTAAAGTGTAATATATTTTAGCTTGCAATAAATATAATTTATATAATAGTACTTTACATTCTAAGATAAAGATATAAATATTTATTTCATACACACACACAAACGTGTGTTAAAACCAAAGATACAAAGGCAGCAGTGGACCTCAAGTGTGAGTATCAGTGAAATTAGAAAGAAAGTAGGATGAATCAGAGGTAAAGAATAGTTTGGGGATCAGAAGCTGTCCCTCATCCTCTTTTAGATTTCAATTGCCATTAAGAAGAAAAAAGGGCCTGTGAAAGAGGGTGCCAGGGAGGGACTTGAATCATATCCTTTTGGTCTGGAATAGACATGGAAAAATATGAACTTTGAGGACTGATCAAGCCAGAAAACACCAAAGACTCATCTGACCCCATGTGCTAATGGCACAACAATGGGTACTTCAGGGGAAAGTACAAGATACAGGAAGTATAAGACTTGTCTAACATGTCATGTGTAAATTTTGCTCAATGATTCCTTCTTTTCAATGTTAAAGATGATTCAATGCTGCCTCAGATTTATTACAGCAGTCAAGCTACTTAGTTGAAAATAAAATGGAGTGTGCTGAGCCCTGGTGGTTGTGCACGGGACTACAGCCCCCTGGGCTGGCAGTTCAAATCCAGCAGCAGCTCTCCAGGAGCAACTCCCACCAGAGGGCAGTGATGCCCCCCCAAACAAACAAACAAACAAAAACAAAAGAAAGAAAAGAAAAGAAAATGTAGTTGCAATTTAATTAAAAATATATATGGAGTTAAAATTTTCAACCAACAGAAGAATATCGTAGTTATCGTTCTCTAATATTTTTAAGTGAAATAAAAAGTCAAGAATATTAGTCCACTCTAAACCACATTTAAAAAAAAGTTTTAACAAGTGAAGAAAGTAAGGTGACATGAGCTGTGATCTGCAAATAACCTGTGACCATTGTGTGCATATCTGTCTGCATGCTACTCGCTTGCTCAATATTCAGCAGAACTCATAGAGGGCACCAACCCAGGATCTTCAGCTCAGCATTGGCATAAATGGCTCCATGGGTGTTTTCAGCTATGCACTGGTACATTCCAGCGTGGTCGAAGGTCACATCATACAGTCTTAATTCTCCTTTATGATACTGAAAAGAAATAGAAAGTGAAACACATATTCTTCATAAGGGTTCATCGAAATACTTTTATTTATGCTTGGGCTTGGTGGTCTTTTCATTGAGATTTACTCTTTTCAACTGTCCCCTTTGCACCATAAGGCGAGTGGAGGGGGGTTTCCGTGGCATGGGGAAGTCGAACCCACTTACCGTGCCCAGTGGCTCCTGTTCTAGTCAGAGTCCACCTTTCTCCCTCCAGCTGGGAGACTACAGTGGGGAGGTAGAGAAAGATCCCCCTGCGGCTACTTGTCCCCAGGGCTAAAGGTAGCACTTAGAGCTGTACCTTTGCCCCTGTTTCTGTAGAGTTAGGGAAACAGTGGCAAGAAAAAGAGGACAATATCAGGAAGTGGATATGGATGAGTAGGAAGAGGGAGAAAGTGGAACGGAGGAAAAATGAAGGGGAGAGAGAAGGTAGACATAAGATTATAGAAAGCTGCTATGTTCAAGGAAGACAGTTCTCGTTCAGACTTGTTAGTTTTTAATTAAAGGAATCTTTTGTATTTTAGGCCCAAATATCCTTACTCTGTTGATTTTCATGCTAAATTTACCCCGAGACCACCCTGCAATGCTGCCCAAACATGTCAAGAAGAGCAAGGTGCTTGAACATACATACCGCATATCCATTTTTCAGCCATCTGATGGTGGGGATGGGCTTGCCTGTAGCAATGCAAGGCCAGTAGAGATCACTGCCTATATCCACCTCTGTGTCATTGATGTGTTCTACCCACTCAGGATAGGCTACAACAGAAAGAACATCGAAGGTGCCATCTATGAGTCTCAAAATCAGTCATAATTTTGAGTCTTACTGTGACATTCACTGAACCTTATTTGGCAGAATGATGCAGCAGATAGCGTTTGAGTCTTAAGATCCCTGTTAGAGCATCAACATTGGACTTTCAGAGATCTTCAGGTAACTTTAATCAGGCAACTCTAATCCAATATTATTGGATTTATTTTCTTAATTAATTATTTGGGAAATTAATTATTTTACTAATTATTTTCCTATTGGTGAACCATATTTTATTTTTTTAGTGTTTTAGGCATCACTGCCCTCTGGTGGTGGGAGTAGGAGGCCCAGCCTTTGCTCCTGTGGAGCTGGAATTGAGCCTTCATCCCAGTGGGCCATAGTCCCGGGCCAAACCACGACACCAGTGAACTATATTTTATTGGAAAGTTAATCTATGAATGACATAAAATAGACACCCTTTCTCTCATAATAATATTTCTTTTCAAAATAACAACTGATGTGTTAAAGTTTTACATATTTATTGAGTATGATACTCTCTTCTCTGTTTATGAACTCACCTTTTCTCTCTCTCTCTCTCTCTCTCTCTCTCACACACACACACACACACACACACTCCTATGAGAGTAAATTTTAAGTAGTATTGTGAACAGAATTCTAGTGCACACACGCCAAGTTTTATTCCAAACAGATCATGCTTACATATGTTTCTGAAATAACCAGGTCTTTGCAAACCGCAAAGCCACCGCCGCAGTCTCATTAAGATACTTTTGCAATGAAGTCCATTCAAAACAGCAGCTTCTGAGGGGCTCTGTTAAGTTCAAGTCAGAGAAGACAGCACAGGAAGTCCTGGCAACTGCCTTTGGAGATTGTAAAGGAGGAATCCTGGCAGGTCTTTTCAAAGGCCACAAGACAATCATGCGGTCTGATTTAGAAGTTTAGGAAGACTTAAAAATGGCATGGCTGGGAAAGAGTCACAGACTCTGTACTAACTCGAAACATTGGAAGATGTACATTGATGGATATATGTGGAGTAAGTAGTATTAGCATTTGAAGAAAGAGGAATAGATATGAAAGAGTTCACTAAGAGAGGGGGAGTAAGTGGACTAGGGAAATGTCCTATGACTGTCAGGCCACATTAAGGATCTGCGTCTTTATTGTGATCAGGTACCTGAGAGACAGTTCCAACCCATAGCGACTGACACATAATGGAATGAACGATTGCCCATTTCCGAGTTGTCCTCACAATCATTGCTAGGTTTGCACCCAGAGTCGCCACCACTGCATCACTCTGTCTTGTTTCCTTTTTTTTTTTTTTTGCTGACCCTCTAGTTTACCAAGCATGACGTCCTCCTGGGATGGGCCTCTTCAATGTCTAAAACACACGAAGTGAAGTTTTGCCATCTTTGTTTCTAAGGAGCACTCTGGCTGTATTTCTACCAAGAAAGATTTGTTTCTTTCTCTGACAGGCTACAGAATGTAGACTATTATTTGTCAACACCATGATTCAACATCATCAATTCTTTGGTCTTATCCATTATCCAGTTTTCACATGCTTATGGGACAATCGAACATACCCTGGTTTGAGAACCTGAACCTTAGTCTTCAAAGCAACACCTTTGCTTTCCAATACTTTGAAGGGATTGTTTGCTGCAGCTCTACTGCTGCAATAATACACTATTTGTAAAATCCTCGACAACTTCAACACATTCTCTGTTTATCATAATACTGTTTCTTGGTCCAGTTTTGATCAGATTTTGCTTTTGTAGTGAATTTTTGCTTTCTTGTATATTTAAGTCTAACCCAACAGGAGACAGTAGTCTTTGATCTTCATCAGTAAGTACTTCCGGTTCTTAGTGTGCAATGTTATGACACCTGAGTAGCCCAGGATGTTTGTCACACTTCCTCTCCTCCTGATGTCTTATTGTCCTTCCCATTGGCCAGAGCCTCAAAGTATTTGATTGAGTAAATATGATAAAAGGATACAACCAGGGTGCACACATATTTCAGCTCATGCTATATCCCCTTGTTCTGGTCAAATGACGATAGGCACATAATGAGGTGTTCTGGAGTTCCCTTGCCTTTCAAGGCTAGCCATAGTTTGGTCTGAGCCACACACTTGAAGGTCTTTGCAGAGCCAATGAAACACAATTCAGCATCAGTCAGGTATTCTCTGCTTCCAGCCATCATTTATCTGACATCATTCATCTGACACTGATAACCCTGGGTCACTCTTTATCCTCTGTTGAAGCTAGATTGAACTTAAAGTTAGTAATTATTAAGGTCAAATGAACTAATCAGCATGGTAATGTTCATTTCAAGGCCTAGAAAAGTTCTGGATTCGTATTTTTCCCTATAGGTGAGGTTTATCCAGAATTAATCTGTTGCCAAAGCAGTTGGACAAAGCAGAGGGAGGTGAGTAGACTGAAAGGGAACATGCATGAATGAGCAAGATGTACCACAGGTACAAGAAAGAGGTGGGGTGGGGCATAGGAGGCGAGTGTTACTTAAAATATAGGTTTGACAGATGATAGGCCCACATGGATTGCAAGGATTATAGTTATCAGATAAAAAAGCCATAGTGGTGTAAAGGTTAAGAGCACTCCACAAATTAAAACATTGATAGTGACAAATCCAGCTAGACTAGGGGATGTGCACTGGAAGCAGAAACATGGAGAATTCAGGACAGATGATCTCTTCAGGACCAATGGTGGGACCAAGAGGGTAGAAGGTGAAGGGAGGGTGGAGTAGAAAGGAGGAACCAATTGTAGGGAATTTATATATAACTTTCTCTCTGGGGTACAGACAACAGGGAAGTGAGTAAAGGGACACATTAGACAGTGTACAATATGAAAAAGTAATAACAATTTGTAAAGTATTAAGGGTTCAATGAGGAGGGGGACTTGAAAGGGAGGGGAAATATGGCGAACTATTACTGGGACCTAAGTGGAGGGAGGATGTTTTGAGAGTGATGATGGCAACAAGTGTGCAAATGTGGTCTGCATACAATTGATGTGTGTATGGATCATGATGGAAGTTGTATGAGCCCTCAATAAAATGATTTATTAAAAAAGGAGGGGGAAAGAAGAGCTTATATCAAGGACTCAAGTAGAAAATATTTGGAAATGAAAATGGCAACATGTGTACAAATATGCTTGATACAAATGATGTATGAAATGTTATAGGAGATGTAAGAGCCTCCAATAAAATCATTGGGGAAAAAAAACCACATTGATACCTGAAACCTACCAGCCACTTCGTAGAAGAAAGACCTGGTGATCAGGTAAATTACATAGATGATAGCTAAGAAAACCCAATGGAGCAGTCCCTCTCTGTCACTTGGCGTCAGACCCCAGTCTACAGAACCTGACCACCACAAAAGCCATAGCACTGCAGAAATGAACTGGAAAGATGGGAGATGGTGGGCAGAGAGGGCCATGCAATTGCTCTTCTTGGTAACAAAGAATCTAAGGTCTGACATTGTATTTAGGTTGCTAAGCTAAGGTGCAAAAGAAGTCTCACAGATAGGGAGAATTTCAAGGAACTTGAGAGAACAAGCCATTAAAAAAATCGATGTGGATTTTGATGTTCACAGAGATGAATTCTGAAATAGTGCAAACGATAGCATTGTCAGTAGTGCAGACCGTCGATCAATGAGGAGGAGTTACCCATTTCTCTGCCACAGGAGTGGGAAGGCCTTGTGTAGTGTGATCCTGAAAGGTTGTTAGCAGGCTGACAGAAGGAAGGGAAAAGCATTAAAAAAAAAAAGCAATGAGGAGCAAGGCAGAGAGCTGTAGGATAAGTGAAGGAAGGTGAAGCTGAGGAGGAAAATGAGCCACTCGCTGAAAGGACCCCAGGGAGAGAGTGGTTTCAGGGGAAAGCCATGTTGTCACTAAATTGTATAAACTTAATGGAACATTTGGGGAAGAAGTTGAGAAAATAAGCATTTCTACAGACACTGAATCTAATGTAGTGTTTCTGAGAATAAATCTTTCCTAAATGAAACACTGTTATTTATGTTTATGTGATGTTTGTGTCAAACATTGCTATATATGTTTAAACATACATATTTCAGCTCTCTGTAAATGTATTATATACATTGCTGCTTTGAAAATTCCTAATCACCGTAAAGGGGCTGAGGTGCTGTGGTGGATTATGCATTGGGTTGCAAAAAATCAGTGGTTCAAAACCACCAGAGCCTCCACGAGAGGAAGATGAGGCTTTTCACTACCTTAAAGGTCTACCAAATGTAAAGCATATAAAAAAATATGTACCAACATTGACAGCACCAGGAGCAGTTCTACTCTGCCCTCAGGGGTCAGGTGAACTTGACCTGATGGCAATGAGATGAATGGCAAGCATCCAGGTGTCTACATATGGGGACTCCTTCTCAATCAGATGGATACAGATTAAAATGGCGTACCTACCTTGAACATAAATTCTTGCTTGATGTTTATCCTTTCCTCGGATGTTCTCTGCTTCACATTCATACGTGCCTTCATCTTCTAACTGAATATTGAAGATCTTGAGGACAGCCCCAGAAGTGCTGATCTCAGCAGTGCTTGGCATGGGTTCTAGAACCTTCCTCCATCGGATATCAGGAACAGGACTTAAACGAAAGACAAAAATGCTAAGCGCCCGCCGAGTAAGCATTTCTGTTTGTTGACAAACATTTATATGGTTTATTTCTCAAAATCACATAAAATTAATGGTACGGGAACATCACTACTCGCGTGGGAATCATACTGAATAGCATCATCCAACGGGCTAATTCCAAAAGGCTGTGTGGAAAAAGTTTGTGTAGTACTTCAGCAGAAATAATGAGCTTTTCTAAAAATATCCCTGCACTTAGTCATAACAATTTTTTCATAAACCTTTGTCTATTGATACATATAAGGCAAAAACTTTACACTGATGGTTTGAACCGTCTCATGTTCTCTGATCAAAGGACTGAGCCTCATCCTTAGCTAGACGGTCTCAGAGGCAATCCTATGAGCTGTTCCGATCTACAATCGTCTATGAATCCCAATCACTCTCCCTCGCCGGCTTCCATAGCCTTGCCTATGACTAGTATTGATCACTCTTCTCTGGATGATAGTTTTATGACAGTGTTCTTTGTTTTCCATAATATATTTAAGTAGTGATATAACTGTGAATCCAGCAGACACCGTTATGACCGATTTCAAAAAGCTTGATTTTTTTTAAAACCCAGGCTGTTGGGCTCTCTCATCTGGATGATTCATATTTGACTTTATCTTTGTGCTGTTTAAGATTCATAGATGTTCTGTTAGGCAGCTGGTTTAAGAAGGGGGGGTTGTCCCTCCCATGCTTGCAAGGGCCCCCAGAGAGGAGGGTGGAAAGAAATCAGGCAACCACTGAACACCTATGGGAAGACCCCGAACTGAACTGAGCATGCACAGACACAAGGCCCCTGGGCCGGGGTGAAACCAGTATCTTGGACACACCCACCTTCGGTACAGCACACAGGTGGGCTTAACTCAGCCAATGGAGGCAACTGGTACCATCAACCATGTTTCTCCAGTCAGGAGATTGACACACCCTGGCTGTAGGAAGGCCGCTTTCTCTTACCCTGCACCTGGGCAGCGGCAGGTGGAGGCGGAGTCTCCCTTTCCGCAGCTGGCACAGCTGCGCCCATCCTCGGCCAACTCGGGGCTCAGGCCTCGGCCACGCGGCTCAGATGCTCCAAGTCTCTAGGTTCCTGGGTTTCTGGTCTCCTGGTATCCCCCTCCCCAGTTCTGCACGTGTGAGTGCTCTTTCTCACTTGGTACACAGCGTGGTTCCCACGCAGCTGGGCATGCGTGCCCTTTATTAATACCCATGCCAAAACGTGCTTCAGCATGAATTCTGTCAGGTGCGAAGCAAAGAATGGAGGTAGAAGCCCCTCCGGACAGTTTCTTTATAAAATGTAATTAAAGTTGGGGTCGTTTTGTCCCCTAAGACACTTTTTTTTTTTTTAGAATGAAGTGATAATTTAAAGGAAAGGAAGAAAAATAAAAGTCTACCTCTTAGTTACTAATAATGTTTTAAAAAGCCTTCTAACTAAATGTAGAAACATTTTACAAAACAATTTTGTTAGTATTCATATAATCTAAGAGAGATTGCATTTAAGCTATTTACAATTTTCACATCAGAGAGAAGATTACAAAATTGTCTGCAAACCATCTGAAGGCCCTTCTCATTATTCAATGATTAAGACTGAGAGTGAGCATCACTAAGTGTTCTGCATGGGCTGGGACAAAGCAAAGTCCAGGGCCCTCTGTGCAGCACCCTGAGTAACCACACGCCCAGGGACATGAACTTGAATGATGCTATCATTCCACGTACGATAGTTAATACACACATATACTTACTTTCCAAGAGCAAAGCACTCTAAAGTCACGTTTTGGCCCATCAATGTATATATGTCCTTGAACTGAACTACAATGTCAGCAGGATATGGCTTTGTTGTTCCTGATATTAAGAGAAACACAAATGCCCCATCAATTGTTAAATGGATTAACATCTTTGCTTTTTAAGTACTGTGATTTTTATAGGATTAGAATTGCTTCAATATGAACGCTTTTTTTTACCCAGAAACTGGAAAGCATTGTATCATGTTGCATTGTACAAATATGTCTCCTTCTATATAGGATGTATGTGTAAAGTTAATTATTTTACATTAGTTAATTTTATTTACACTACATTAGTTAATGTTACATTAGTTAATTCTGCATAGACAATCTGAATCAATTCATTGAAATAGTCCAGATATTCTTTAGGGAGCTTCAAATAAGTTATATGCCATGTACACTTGGGGGAGCAGAAATGAAGAGAAAGAAGAAGAAGAGGTAAAAGAAGAAAGAAAGGCAGCAAGCAAAAGGAGGCAAAACAAAAAAATGGGGAAACGAAAAGAAAGATAGGTCTATGAAACTGAAGCAAAGGGGAAAGTAAAATGGAAACAGGAGGAAAGATGAAAAAAGATCCATTCAACAGCATTGTGCTGATCCAGGATGCTTTATTTCATCGATTCGCATAAGAGTTCTGAAAGATGTGTTTCTACTTCAATCAAGCTCAGAAAGGCAAGTCATATTGCTTAAAGTCTGAACAAAAATGTGTACCTTACAGTGTATGAGAAAACAGAAAAGAGAAAAACACTTGCAGGTGCACAAGGACTGAACTACAAGCCAGGACAAGCTCAGCGTGGCACACCCTGAGTCTAGAAGAGTGATGGGGAAGGAGGGTCCCTGGCAGTGCCCAGGAGCTGTGGGAACTTTACACAGGAGAACATTTGAATTAGACCACCAGTCAGGATGAGGAAATGGCACCATGTGACCATGCTCTGGAAGCAGACAGGGAAAGAATAGAAACTGAAAAATTCAAACAACGTTGAAGTATACTTAGGTGAAGATGAACTTGAATCCACAGTCTGGAAGGCTAGATGTGTACTATTAAAGACCTCGCCACTCGTGTTCTCAGGGGGTGACCACCAATGGGTTTTAAAAGGGGAATAACATAAATCGTATCTTTGGTTTAAGTAAAAAACCTTGTTGGAAATTTTAAAGGATAGAGCAGACAGAAAGAAAGATCTTCAAGAGTCAGATATCTAAAGAAGGAAGATTCATTTATTAAGGCAAATCAAGAGAGGGTCTGAACAAGGGCACAGTCACAGCTGGAACAAAAGGGGACAGATAGACACAAGTTGTATTTTCAAGGCAGAATCACCAGGGAAGCTGATAGGATGAATGTTTTTGAAGGCGTAGACCAAACACTCAATTCATCAGAATCACCTGGGATGCTTGTTGAACCTGCAGATTGTCCTGGCTCTGATCCCAGACCTGCTGAGTCTATGGGTTTTGCCTGTCCTTCAAAGTGTTTTGGTGCTCACACACTGCTTCAGAACCACTGCATTATCTGGCTGGAAGGTAAGGGGGAAAGTGCAGCTGATGGTTAAAAATACTACTCTGAGTGACTAGAAATATGATGTTGCTAAATGAGATGAAGAACACCAAAATACGTTGGGGGGAGGGATGGGATGATTGCAGGTGTGTTTTGGGGACACTTTGAACATAACATCTTTGAGAGCTGTGTGATAAGCCCAATAGAATTAAGATCCAAAGAAGGTAATTAGAATTAAGATCAAAATCAAAATACCTGGAGTTTAAAGCCATGAATTTGTAATCACCTACTTAAAGCTACTCTTGAAAAGATGTATGCGGATGACAATATCCAGAGAGAGGTGAGAGAGAAGAGGGCTTCGGGGGATGACTGTAAGTAGGACGGGTGGTACTGGCAGCCGGATGATGTGACGGGGAGACCCTCAGCCTCTGGCTGCCAGGCTGCCGGTGTGACAGCACCAGTGGGCCCAGGTGAGTTGGTTGCTAAGAGGGCTTCACTGGCAAATAGTTTCCCTTTTGTTTTGTTTATTTTCCTGTTTTGTTGGATCCAAAATCTCCTACCAAAAGTAGCAAGGTCTTGGGTAAAGGCAGAGAAGTGATCAGAAGGATGTGGGGTAAATGTGGTAGATCAGAAGAGGGACATAAAGACTGGCAGGAGAGATGGAGGGTGTCAACATTCCCATAGAGTCAGGACTGAATCATGGTCTCTGGACCAGAGTCATGGTAATTATTCAAGCTCTCTATGTAGTGCTTAAGAAATAATAAGCTTAGGGAAAACAGTGTGGTTGAGTTTGAATATTCAGATTAGATAGGAAATAAGTAATTTAGGGAGGTCTTTGAATGAATCTAATGAGGTAGGAAGCAAAGCAAATGGAAGAATTAGTTTAAGCAGCAGGAGACACTGAGATGGTTAGCAAAAATATGAATACATGTAAGTGCCGTTCTTCCAATAGTTCTATGGGAGTAAAGGGAAGACAGGAGTGGGACAGAAACACTGTGCAGCCTGGGAAGGGGGAGAAGCATGGCGGTCCATCCAGATGACCAGCTTTGTGGCTGGGGCTTTGAGCAGCGTGATGACGTTGGGCCCTCAGCTATCACTGTCTCCACTGTCCTGTGATGTCTCCACTTAGAGGCAAGAGCCGAACCAAAACATACCAACTCTGAAGTCAGTTTTTCTAAGAAGGGTGAACTCTAGGTTAAGAGGAGAGAGGTGGAATTGGCACATAAAGATGAATGTAAACAAATCAAATATGTATATTCTCTTGGGAGATGAGGCATCAGGACAAGAGAAGCCGTTCAATGGAGGCTTGGGAAAAGATCAATTCATATGTCATCAGTTAGTAAGCATGGTGTGTTAGTAGTGACATCCTATGTAGCCACTGCCACTTCTTGAGATAATTTACTTCATGTAAATAAGTAACATTAGCCTGCAATTGATTCTGCTGTGATCTTTACAAAAGCAAACTGACAGGGCTCTCTCTTACAGAAGAAAGACTGTTGATTTTTCCTTTGCTTGTGGGCCCTAACCACTGCACCACCTGCATACCTTTGTCATGTAAATTGTTCCTTTAAAATAGCCAACTGATCACACTGCCTTTTCTGCATATTCTGCAGCTATTGGGTTGTCCTTTGGTGTAATCATGTGTTGTCCTTTGTAAAGATACTCTGGCATAGAAATGACCAAGTAACCAAAGCCAGTTAGTCCCATAGTAACCATTACACCAACTGTTGCCGCATATCTTGGTCCTCTGTACATTTTTTTGAACTAGACATAACTACCCTGAATTGGGTTATCTTACAGTAACTGTTGTAAATATCTTTACCTCTGAAAAGCTAGGGACCAAGGCTTAGTCCTGACTAAATTGTGTATCTTCTATCCTACCTGCCTGAACATGGGGCAGGTGTTTCCATTGGACATTTTTTCTCATTGCTATAAGTGTACTTTATACAGACAGCCATGCTTACATAGGGAGTATCAAAGGGAATACTTACGTTCAGGTAGTGGAATGAGTGGTATAAACTTGCTGAAAACACTCTTTGTGATGGAGGGACTGGAGACAAAGCATGAATAATTTCCTTTGTCAGACGCTTCCACATTAGCGATGTAAAGATTGCCATTGGTCTGTGACACAAATCTTCGTTTATCCATTGTGATAAATATGGGAAATTCATTTAGAAGCCAGCGGTAGCTAAGATCATCTAGAAGAAAACAGTGCCGATTAAAGAGTAAGCTCTTCTCCATCAACACAGGCGTGCTGTAATTCTTATCATATTTTGAGTATATATATGCATTGTGCTAAACAATTATATCTTTTCTTTTCTATCTGTATTTCACCACTGGATTGTCCTTGGAGAAGGACATCATGCTGGGGAGAGAAAGGGGCCAGTGAAACAAGAAGGTCCTCTAGGAGACAGATTGACACAAGAGCTGCAGCAATGGGCTTAGATGATGAGCGTGGCGCAGGACAGTGTTCCCTTCCACTGGGCATAAGGTTGTTGAAAAATGACTTCATGGCACCCACAAACAACAGACATCTATCTATTTATCTATTTGCTTTATTTTGGTTTTTGGGGCATCACTGCCCTCTGGTGGTGAGAGTAGGAGGCCCAGCCTTGCTGCTGGATTTGAACCTCCAACCCAGTGGGTCACAGCCCTGCGCACAACCACTACGCCACTGGGGCTCAGCCTCAGACATCTATTATTTTGTGACATTTCTATTATCACTGATTTTCATTGAGGTATATACATGAAGACTCAAGGAGGCTAAATGGTTTGCTTGGAATTTCATAGCTCTGATGTTGACAAGATGTCACCAAGACAATGTGATGGTAATAAGAGGCTCCAACGTAAGAACAATCGTGAAGATGACTCCTGCCTGTGCAGTGCTTTCTTCTGTGAGACACAGGGTTGCTCTGAGGTAGAACTGACTCCGGCACAGCACCGCCACAATACTGCAACACTGTCCTGTCTTTGTCTGTCAGATTGTTGGACTGTGGAAGCTTCTATATTCCTGTGGTGCTGAGAGTCATGGCACCAGTGTTTCAAACAACAGCGGGGTCATGCCTGGTGATCAGGTTTCAGCCGAGCCTCCAGATTCAGATTGGCTACGAAGAAGGGATAGGCACTGAGGGATTATTCAGAGGGATAAGTCACTGAAAACCTCATAAATGGCAGAGCATTAGTTTGGAAGGGACTCAAAATATGACAATGAAAGAGCTGCGTCTTCAAATAGAGTTGGACTTAATGACATAGATGGAGCTATGCTAAGAGGCCCTTCATGTGTAGATAGGGCAAGACTTAAAATGGGAAGAAATTGCTGCCAGCATCGATTAATAACCAGAATGCAGAATATATAAAGTATGAATCTAGGAAAATTGGAAGTCATAAAACAAAATGGAATACATAAAGCTCACTAATGCTAAGCACTCAAACTCCAACACTACTACCATCCAGCTGATGCCGACTACTATTAACCCTTGATGGCAAGGGAGAACTGCCCCTGTGAGTTGCTGAGATGGTAACTCTCTACAGGCATAGAAAGCATGGTCATTCTCCCACCAAGCAGGTGGGGTCTGGAACTGTTGGCCTTCCTGATCACAGCCCATCTTGTAACTACTAGGACATCTATCCCACACTGAGTGAAAATAAAGGGCTAGTGACCATTTCCCATTAAATAAACATATCATCTATTACTCTGGGAATGATAACTTGAAGTGGGAAGGCAACACATTCATTATCTATAAGAACGTTTCAAGATCTACCCAGAAGTACAGTGCTAACACTAATAGAATAGTAACCATACACTGAACTTGATAAGATTATAATTTAAATACACATACCAAGCACTAATGCCTAAGATGAAGAAATCGCAGATGTTTTCCAACTTCTGGAGTCTGAAATTAATTAGACATGTAATCAAGATACACTGGTATTTACCAGTGATTGCAAGGTGAAAGTTGAAAACAAAAGAGGATCAGTTGGAACAAAATGGCCTTGGCCATGGAAACAACATGAGTTCATATTGCTAGAACCTGCCAAGAATATGAACTGTTCATTACAAGAAAGTTGGCTTTCTACAATACAGAATTTAACAAGATGAACAACTTGCAAATACCTTTACCTCCAGTAACATACATACTAGTTGTACATACCCTTGCCAGTTAGAATATATGGGAATTAAATCGACTATATCTGTAAAAAGGGGTGATGAATTCATTTCCAAATATTTTCTACTTGATCCCTTGGTATAATCTCCTCTTTCCCCCTTTCCTCTAGTTCTTTTTTTTTTAATTCCAGCTCCCCATATTTTCTCCCCCTCGTCCCTACCCCATGAACCCCAAATAATTTACAATTGTTATTACCTTTCCATATAGTACACTGTCCAATGTTTGAGATACAATGCATGTATGCCTATATTGTAATAAGAGTTGTACAAGCCCCAAATAAAATGATTTAAAAAAAGGAGAGGGAAAAAGGGGCTTATACCAAGGGCTCAAGTAGAAAATATTTTGAAATGAAGAGGGCAACATGTGTACAAATATCCTTGACACAAATGATGTATTGACTGCTATAAGGGTTGTAAGAGCCCCCAATAAAATCATTGGGGGAAAAAAGCCAAAAAAAGTGATGATGGAAAGGCTTAATATCATCAGTAAGAAGGTCAGGGGCCTTCAGAACAGAAGAACAACAGAACAAATAATCAACTGCTAATATATATGTTCAAGTTGAAGAAAATTACAAGTCCACAAGAAACAAAGTATGACTCTCAGTATATTCCACCTGAAAATATAGACCATCTAAAGAATAGATTTGGTGCACTGACCACAAATGAACCAGAACCAGGTGAATTGTGGAATGGTATCAAGTGTGTCATAAGTGAAAAAACCAGAAAGTTATTAAGATGACAGGTAATCAAGGGGCAGGGGCGGGGGAAAATGTCAGAACAGACTCTGAAACTTTCTCTGGAACTTAATGAGGTTAAAGTGGAATGAAGTAATGAAGAAAAGACAAGATTGTGAGAGGAGCCTGTAAAGGCAAATTAAAGTTTTATGATGGCATGTACAAAGATCTGAAATTAGAAAATCAAAATGGAAGATTATGCTTGGCATTTCTCAAGCTGAAATAGCTAAAGGGAACTCAAGATGAAATATTGAAGGATTATATGGGCAGAATATATGCAGGATGCATAAAAAAGGAGAGCAATGGCACAGATATGGTACTAATAGAATTGGTCATCATTCAAATTTATCCAGAACTGCAGGAAGAAGCTCAAGCTGCTCTAACAGAAGTGATGAAAGACAAAGCTCTAAGAATTGATGGATTACCAATTCGCATGCATCTACTGAAGGATACAGGGCTGGACATGTTTAACAGTCTATGGTAAGATATTTGGAAGACACCTAGCCCATCAATTGGAAGGGATTCATATTCATGTTCATTACAAAGGAATGTAAGTAAACAGAAGGAGGACATTATCAAATGATATCATTGTCATAAAATAGCATTCTGCTGAAGATAACTTAAAAAGCGATTATAACAGTACATGAAGGAGGAACAGTCAGAAGTTGAAGTTCGATTTAGAAGAAGGTGTAGCAAGAGGGATCTCATTGTTCATGTAAGTTAGATCTTGGCTGAAAGCAGAGAATATCAGAAAGTCATTTACCTCTGCTTTATTGGCCTTTAATAGCATTCAACTGTGTGCCATAACAAATTATGGATCGCATTGTGAAGAAGGGAAATATTTAAACATGTGTTTGTTCATATGTGAAACCTAAACAAAGATCAAGAATCAGATGATGGGATAGACAAGGGGAATACTGCCATGTTTCAAAGCAGGAAGTTGTGGATCAGGGTTGCCATGGCAGCCAGAACAAACAAAGTATGTTAGAAATACAGCCAGAAAGCCCCTTTAAAGGAAAGATTACAAAGTCTCACAGACTTTGGATAAATTGTCAAAAGGTAACAAGTTCCCAGAGAAGGAGACTATGCTTGGTAAAGCAAAAGTGAGTAAAAAAGCAGTAAAACCTCACCATGCTGAACTGACTGTAGCAAGGCTCATCTGCCTGAAGGAGCGTGAGGACGGCACAGAACGCTTTCTTTTCAGGGGTCTCTTCTGTACATATGGCCATGTCTTGAAATCCCTCAACACCACATGAAAATACCATGCACAAATATTGAAGGCCACAGGTAGTATTAAAAGAAGATGAAAGGAATATACAGTCTCTGGACTGAAAAAGAAAAGTTCAGAGGCCGTACACAGTTGAGTTTGATGGTGTTGATGAAAGAAGTCCCGACTGCATCGAAGACACTGGGAAAGAGCACAGGTTCAGAAATTGTGAAGCTATCAGTGGAGATAGAGGAACAAACAAATATTGTTGCCAAGAAAATTGAAGACAGCTATCTGACCGATGAATCAGAAGAGGCCCGTATTGGTGCCTATTCCAAAGAAAGAGGATGCAACAGAATGAGAAAACCACTGGACAGTATCATTAATATCGCACATAAGTAAAATTATGTTGAAGGTAATTCAAAAGTAGTCACAGCAGTGCATTGATAGGGAACTTGCAGAAATTCAGAAGAAGATGGAGAATGAGGGATAACATTGCTGATGTCAGTTGGACTTTGGCTGAAAGAAGCAAATACAAAAATGATATTCATCTGTGCTTTATTTAATATACACCGACATTCAATTGTGTGCATCAAAAATTATAGAGAACATTATGAAGATTGGGAATTAAAGTATACTTATCTATGCTCATGCAGAACCTGTCCATTAGACCAAGAGGACATTGGTGACTTAAAAATCAAGTCGTGTGTGTTAGGGTTATACTCTCCCCAACATTTAGTCCACCTGTAGGAGGTGTAAATAATTGGGGGAACACTAAAAGAAGAGTAATATAGCATCAGCATTAGAGGCAGATTCCTTCTTAACTTGTGCTGTGCATATAACACAGCCTTGTTTGTTGAACGTGAAAATGCACAGCAATCCTGATGAAACAGCCCTCGCGGTGTGGTGGTTACTCATTGGGCTTCATCCTGCATGGTGACAAGTTCAAAACTACCTGCAGCTCCTCAGAAAAAAAAGGCTTTCTACTATTTTACATTGTTACAGTCTCAGGAACCTGGAGGGGGTCATTGTGACATCATTGACTTAATAGCAGTGAGTTTTTTTGGTTGTTGTTTTTATGGAGACAAAAGTCTACAACTTCTCTATGGATTACAAAACTGAAAATACCAAACAAGACCTCTTTAAAGTATGAAAAATAAAAGATGTTACTTTGACGACCAAGTTCTTCCTGACCCAAGCCATGGTATTTTCAATTGTCTCATATGCGTGTGAAATGTGGACATTGAATGAAGAAGACTGAAGAAGAATGAATGCATTTGTACTGTGGTACTGGTGAACAATATTGAAAGTGCCATGGACTGCTAAAAGGACAGACAGATGTGTCTTGGAAAACATATGGCCAGACTGCTCCTTAGAGGCAAGGATGGCAAGACTTTGTCTCACATAGTCTGCATAAGTTGTCAGGAGAGATCAAGGCCTGGGGAAAGACATCATGTCTGTTGCAGGGGAGGAGCAGAGAAAATGCGGATAACCCTCAATGAGATGGAGTCTCACAGTGGCGACACCAACGGGCTTAAGCATGCTTGTGAGGATGTCACAGGACCAGGCAGTATGTCCTTGGGATATGATGGAACCTAACAGCAAGGAGAGCAAGTCAAGTTAGAATTGCGAGTCCAGATTGTGTAACTCTAGAACCAACAGTATATTGGCCCTGTTTCTATTTGTAAATAAAATCAAAATGATTACACATATCACGGCTTTTTCACAGTTTACTGCAATTTTAAACTATAGACTATAAATTTACATAACCTGCTGTTGTCAGATTAAAAGTGAAAACCACAGAAATGGTGAAAACCCGTACTATTTTTCTTAAATATTGAGAAGCATGTTACCTGTACTATTTTTCTTAAATATTGAGAAGTATGTTAAAATTACCACAGGGGATCTCTTTGTCTGAATACACTAGCTGGATTGGACCAGAAATGCAATTATTTAATTTCTTTGCTTTTATAAATAGTTTTCTATCCTTTGTCCTCTCTGCTTTAAAGGAACACCCCATAATTTTTATTTTTTTTATTTTTTAAAGAGAAAAATAGACAATGCATATTTCTTGAACACAAAAATGATATATCCTTTAAAACAGCAACCTACTGCCGTGCACATAAATAGTATCATGACTAGTATAATAACTGTCTTGCCTCTTTAAGGATTTTAGGGTAGATTTAAGGTTGACAAGGGTTAAACTCAAATCTAGTTCTTATAGGGATTCAAAGGACTATTATCCACATTTATGGATAATAACATATGGGTAATAACATATGGATAATAACATCTCCTTGGAGATGTTAAAGTCAACAGTCTCTGAAAACAAACAAACAAACAGAACCATCTCTTTTCCTCCTGGTCATCGCTATGTAGGTGACACCTCCTCAAGCCCGGCTCGCAGCAACGCTCGGTCCAATAGAAGACCGGTGCTGCCCCGTCTGCACCACGGTTACTGTGCTGGAACCTTGGCCTGCATCACCGTGTCCATCGGTCTCCAGAGGCCGCCCCCTTTGTGCAGGACCTCTGAGTTACTAAGCATGCTCCCTTCTCCAGGGGCGGTCTGTCTGGATCACAGGTCCAACGTGCATTCTCTGGGCCGTCCCCGTTTCGCAGGAGCATTCTGGCTACACTTCTTCGAAGATGGAGCTGAACATTCTTCCAGCACCCACAGTGCTTACAAGATTCTTTGCTAATATCATAATTTGAATGCCTAGATGCTCCTCCCGTCTTCCCTTCCACTGTCCAGCTTTAGTGTGCACATGAGGTGATTATCTGTTTTACTTTGTAACTATTAGTTTTGTTTCTTTGTTTGTTTTAAAGGTTTTTCCATATATGAAATCCAGGAAAGGTAAATCTACAGAGACAACATTAATGGTTCCTGAGGGGTGGGGCAGGAGAGGTTGAGAGGAAGTGGGGAGCTCATAACGATGAGTACAAGAACAAAGAAAATGTTTTAAAATTAATTGTGGTCCTGACTGTGCAACTCTTCCAGATGTGATTGAACTCCTGAGTTTGATGATATGTGGATTATCTGTGAATAACACTGTTTACCAAAAACAGGAGGTATGATCCAGATTAAGGTATTCAACACAAATGATTTACAGCAGAACATACATCTAATGTCAATTATGTGATGTAAGGTACCATCAGAATACAAGACATGTATTTTCTTTCAAACAAAATACTTGCATAAATTATAAGATGTGGAAATTAATGAAAGAGCATTGACCTTTCATCTTTCAAATTAGTCCTTCGATGGCTTTTATTTTAGCCATATCAAATTAGAGAAAACATTTTCAAGGATGAATTGTGTGACTCATGCCACTTAACGCAATTCTTTTTTTTCGTTCTAAAGTGCATGATGATTCTTGCAGATTAGTACTGCCTAGGAGATGAATAATTTATGACATATTAAGTCATTTTTAGTGTTTAATTACAGTTAACAATATATGGTAGATGCTAAATTATTAATAAAATGGCTGTTTATCTGCCATTCCTGGATACTGTTCTATTTCGGAAATAGTTTCCAGAAAGGCTATTATATAGTCACCTATGTAAATGGAATTTTAATGAGAATGTATTCCAACATAAATATTGTTTATGAACAGAAATAGAAATAGATCTTTAGAATTAGGGCAAGTTGACTAATGAGCCAAGGGAAGGGGGGAGAGAATTAACAATAGAAAGTGATATATTACTAGGGTATGTAAATATTGAGAATCATTTAATACTAGACGTACAATTATTGCAAAAACAAAAAAATGCATTTTGATTAATAGAAGCCTATACAGGCCATCCCCAGTTAAAAAGGGAGTTTCATTCCTATGGAGGTCTGAAAGTTGAATGTATACATTAAATTGGAACAGCTAGGTATTATTCACATCTAAAGCCAATTAGTCTTATGCTTGTCTCAGTAAATAGTGTACCTTTCTATAAGATGATCCTCATGACACAGTGGTTAAACACTTGATCACTTACTCAAACACCAGCAGTCAAACTGGCCAGCTGCAATGGAGAGAGCCACTGCACTTGACTTCCACAAAGATTTGCAGCCTAGGAAACTTATGGGACAGCTCACTTTGTTCTGTGCATTGTAAGGGACTCAGTAATATTGAGTAATATTCTATGCATAGACATTTAAAAAACCTTAAAGAAAATTTTCCAAATACTCTAAAACTTGTCTAACATGATAATACAGCAATGATAATAAAGTTTGGATGTATGTCACAAAGTAGGGTCCATTTGCTGTTGTAAACTATTGTCGGTGCTTTGAAGTTGTATACTATAGATTTTGCACAGGTTGCTTCATAACTCAGTTGCATGCATGTCAATCAGACATTTGTAACCTGAAGACTGCCTGTCGTCACAAAAGAAGTAAATTCACCTGGAAAGTGGTACGGAGGGTCACAGAGAAGAACCAGGCCTTTTCCTTCTTTGACTCTGACCTCAGGACGTTCCTCGGGTAGAAATGGATCAAGGTCTAATGAGGAAAGGAAAGAGACAGCATTTATTTTTATTAAATTTCACTCTTAAGCAATAAACTTATTTTTACCAATCGTACAACTTCATCAGTTTAGTGAAGCCTGTGACAGTCAATTAGAGTCTGATATGTTGTTGAGGTGTGCCTACACTGTAGAGAAGTTCACTGGTGAACTTAATACCTACGGATATGGACAGAACCCTGCAAAATATCCGGACAACACAGAATTTCAGACATTCTAGAGATTTATGATTCTGATTGAGAAAGAATCTGAGTAAGGTTATCTAGAAATATGGACTCATTCCAAAGCAGACATCTATCCAAGAAAGTAATTATAAAGAAACACACTCATTTGCAGGTGATATATCCTTCCCCACAAGAGGACTTGGATGTTAGGAAAATAAAATGTACAGTAAAAAGCAGGACTTAGGTGAGAAACTTCAAGGTAGTCAATCTCTCCTTTTAAAATTCCAGGTTTTCCTTCCTTCACTCAACCATGCATTTGAAATTCCTTCTTTGTGTGAGTCCTCAATCCTCCGCTATGTCACCCTTCATTTGCTTGCCTGAGGATCATTGAGTTTGGGTCCTATTTGCCCTGTCCATATTTATGATCAATTCTCCCACTGTACCAGGAGCAATTATATATAGATTTGACTGCTCTTAAGAGATTGTGTACCTCAGAAAAAACATCTATTCTAATGGTTGTCTTCTTGCCAAGGACAAATCAAACTCATTGCCAACGAGTCCATGCTGACTCCTAGTGACGCACTGTGGAAGTCCTAGAATGTAACTGTCTACAGGAGTAGAAAATCTCATCTTTCTCCCAAGTTTTGAACCTGGAGTTTTCGAACTGCCCACCCTGTGGATAACAGTCCAATGCATAAACCTGCAGCACCAGGGGATCCCTACAGATCTACATTTCCAGTCTTAAACAGCAGCTGAATGCCGGTCCTTCTCAAATGCCTCCTTGACATTTTGACTGGGATAATTATGCACTCACATCCTCTGCATGTGCAATAACAGTGTAAATCCCCTTGATCCCGGAAATTGGTTTTACTTCCTCAGACTCCCTTATGAATGAGAGAAGCATACTTCTGCCCTTTAACCAGACTGTACTTGAAAAACAAAGTACTTAGTGTCTTCTTTGCTCCAGTGGAATGGAATAGGTCAAGTATTTCTTCCAGGATTTTTAGTACTATTGACAAGTTTGACTCTGTCTCATTCCCTCCTGATAAGCACGACCTTATAGGCCTTTTAAAAACATCATTTTCAATCTATAGTCCACCCTGTAAGATCTTTCCATGCTAATTTATAAAATCACAGACTAGAAAATCATCTCGTGCAGTCCCTCCCTTGCCTACTGTTCACATCGCCTTCAAAACAGTTTCGTGCAGTAAGGATGGGGTTCCCTCATACAGAGGAAGCATTCATTCAACATAATTTAATTAATTACTTTAAAGTCCTCCAAGAGTAAGAAATATTAAGCAATATGATTTTATGAGGTAGTGTTTAAGCCTTGGAGAGCCAGAAGCTGTTAGGAAGCAAGAGGTAAGATATTTCCTCCTTCCAAGAACAGAGTTTTACCCAAGTAAGGGTGATATTTCAATTGAAAATACATGGTTAGCATTTCTATTGATACTCAATTTTTTCATTTTTTGAACTTTTAAAAAAAATTTGAAGTGGATGTCGATTTACGGAGAGAGTCAATCAGTTTTACATTCAGCAGCCTTCACACAATACAATGCATCCTATGCCTTGCAATCTTCTGTGACCATACTCCTCCCTGGGTTTCCACTTCCATTCTTTCGTCATCCCTAATTCTTCTGCACTGTGTCCTTGGGTAAATGCTGCCCTGCTGACCTGAAATACCTGACAGTTCTGAAGAGTGTGTACCTCTCTAGTGTCATTGCTTCTCATGGACACTTGATGTTGTTCGGTTGAGTTTTTAGTAAGTCATTTAGCGAACCATGGCGATATGCCTAGTTTACATTACAATAGTATCTTTCACTATTTCAAATGCAGGCAAGATACTTCTCATGATATTTGGCTTTCTAAAATGTTTTCTGCCTTCACAGAGCCTTCTCATTCATCTTCCCACTTGATTTTTCTTCTTCTTCTCCTTCTTCTTTTTTAAGGCATCACTGCCCTCTGGTGGAATTGGGAGGCCCAGCCTTGCTCCTGGAGAGCTGCTGCTGGATTTGAACCGCCAAGGCAGTAGGCCGCAGTCCCACACTCAATCACTATGTCTCTGGGGCTGAGCCTGATTTTTCTTCTTATGGCAGAATTTATTGATATCAACACTGAAAGGTCAAACTTTCTTGTATTTTCATTTAAATATTTCTTGAGTAAATAATGTATCTCACTACTGTCAAGCTCGAACCTGTTCTGTCAAAATAATTTATCTGCTTTAATATCCCAGACAATATCATGATGTAGGAAGTTTTATTGGCATGGTGGGACAAAAGAGTCTATTGTCACTAAGCATTGTAAAGGAAAAGAGTAGGGGGTTGCAAATTCATTCTAATGTATATAGAGTGCCATCAATAATTAAAACACTTTAAATTCTTAACTTACTTGAATACACTTACACTTTTTTGAAGTAACAATTACTTACATCCAAAGCTTAAGGTTGCTTCAATGCTTCTGACCATTCCATAGTTATTTGATGCTAAACAGTAGTATACCCCAGCATCCTTCTGCTTGTCAGGATTGTTGATGAGAAGATTCCCTCCCACCATGCTGTACCGATCACTTGTCAGGTCCACATCCCCATTATTCATTCTCCATCTATGAGGAAAAGAAATGAATGTCATATCAAAGGCCACACGGCCTGGAAACAGCATATGGGGCTATCATTGTTCTGAAATTATGTAGGTTCCACTACATTTAGAAGTCAGGTGATTGATTGATGACTCAGGGTGAGACACTGTGTAATCCCATGTCCCTGAGATCTTGATCTATAATTTAACTCAGGCACATAAAGGTAAGTTGTAAAGCAGATGGCACATCTCCTCCTTTTTTTCCCATAATGTATCACAAAATACAAGTAATCCTTTGGGTTTGACCCATAATTTTTTATGTGTATGAGCAATAACACATGGATTAGAAATGATAATCAATGATGCACTAGTTAAATGCACATATACTTCTTTATCAAAAGCATTAATATAATGCAAATAAACTATAATAATTCAATACGATACTAAATATTCAAGTAGCTTTTCAATAAAGTTGAGCATAATCCAGTAAACAGCACACTATGACCACTAGAGGGCGGTCACACAATTTGGAAGTGATGACTGAACTCTGATAACAAGTTACAAATAGTCTAGAAAATCACGATTTTCCTGAGCTTTGTGTTAGTTTTCCCTTGTGCTTTTCCATATTATTCAGGGATTTTGCTTTCTAAATGGATAATTCCTATCCCCCATAACAGCTCCAAAGCGATGTCGGTAATCAGATTACTGATTGTTTGAAAGGATGTTATAAAGAAAGTCATTAAATGGGCTCAAATTTCCCCGGTGAGATGGGAAGAATAAATGTATATAATGGATTCCAAATAAAAGCTGTCCAAGGTCAGGATTTTATAAGCATTACGTTTTATGTTTAAGTTTTGGTGAATGTCTGAATGACAGTTCTGCTCACTGCCCGGCACATTGGTGATTAAGAGAGAAATCGCACCAAAAGAGAATCTATTTTACTGAATAAAAATTGGTTGGAAAGTCTGTATTCGTCTTTTACAGTATAGATCAAAAAGGTATGTTTCTGCATTTTGAAAACCTACCAAATTCCCAAAGAAGACCCCTCCCCACAAATAATGACCACACTGCATCTGATTGAAGCAGCCAATATGAAGTGGCTTATCCAGGCCGTACGTCTCTTTGTTGTGCAGTTCTAATGGGAGGTGGCGAGACACATTTAAAACAGTATGTGACATTTACTCCACGTTTTTATGTATTACCTTAATGTCTTACCAATGGATAGGATTCTGCTATTGCTGTCATTTAATTATTCCATTTTGGTATGTTTGGGGAACGTCACTATTTATTTTTGGGAGTATGAAATCCCTTTAATATTCTTTTAAATACCGTTTATATTGTAACTCTTGCTACTATGGGACTTGGACAAGATCATGGAAAGAGCAGTAATCACAAAACTGATTAAGTGGGAATTGAAACTCCCTGCCTGTCCTCTGAGGATATTATCATAAATATCAAATTATCACAAAATATGTTACAAATGTAAAACTACCAAGTGAATGACAAATGGCCTTACTAAGATTAGTATAGCTTATCCTGAATATTAAGAGTATTTAATTTTTATTTATTGTTAGACAGTTTTATTGGAATATAATCCACATATCCTACAATTCAATAGTTGAATTGTATTAAGAGGAGTTAGTTGTACGATCATGACCAGAATGAATTTTAGAACATCTTTGTTTTTCTTGTACTCCTTGTGATTAGCTCCCCATACCATTGTACCCCCTATCCCCAACCTCCCCTGTTATAACACCAAGAAACTATTAATTCAGTTTCTCTCTGTGTAGATTCACCCTTCCTGGACTTCATTATCCCCAAAAAACACATAAAAATAGAGAAACAAAAAAGTTAGCCACAATAACAAAATAAAATAGAGAATATTCTCAATAGAAAAGTTAAAATTAGTCTACGGCCATACCACCTTGAATGTGCCCGATCTCGTCTGATCTCGGAAGCTAAGCAGGGTCGGGCCTGGTTAGTACTTGGATGGGAAAAAAGTAGAAAATACTAAAAATTAGAACAACTATAGAATGGCCACAAGGGAGAGCACGGAGGAAGGTGCTAAATTTTAGCCTCGCTGCACCTGCCGTCATCTCCACGCCAATGTAACCTGCTCGATAGCACAGCTACTCCCATCCATGGTCCCGGTTCAGAGGGAAGTGACTGGAAGCTTAATTCGCTTGTGTTTATTTCCCTATTACTTAAAAAAAAACCTGATGCAACATTTAAATGATTCAAAAAGGGAGCCAAATATAAGATATTACACTTTAACTCAACTCTACGGACTCTAATTGTCTCTACAATACTCTGTCTATAAGAGCCCTGGTGGCACAGTAGCTATGCGTTAGGCTGCTAAGTACAAGGTCACCAGTTGGAAACCACCAGCATCTCCGCGGGCCTTTCTACTCCCAGAAAGTGTTACAGTCTCCAAAACTCACACGGGCAATTCTACCCTGTCAGAAGGTATTCACCGGTAGCTTCGTGAATGTGTGGACTCGGCGCATAGATTTTGGGCAAGAGCATCTTCAAAAGTTCAAGCGTTCTTGTTTTTCAAGCTGGATACACTATGAGATGGAATTTTTTGGCTGTCAGAAACAGGCTGCTTTGATAGTAGGATGAAATATCTACTCCTTTCGTCCAGTTCTGTACATCAGTGTGCGACTATTGGGGACGGATATGCCCTGGGAATGGCAGGGCTTAGATAACTTTTGAAAAGTATGTGGAGGTGACTTTTGAGATGTGGTGATGCATTTACCAAGAAAAACTTTCCTTCTTACTGGGGATATTTTGGGAAAGAATCAGACAGTGAGAAGCAGCTGCCTGTGAGACAGTCCAGGTGGATCTCTAAGTTCCATACATGGATGTGAAAGACAGTGCCAGAGAGTAACGTCACTTCCTCTTAGTGGAGCTCACTCCATCTTTCATGTCACATAAAAATAAGCAATGGCGAAATAGTTTTTGACATTCTATCAACCTTTCTAGATATCTGAACTTGTTGTTCTTAAATTTATTCCAAAATAAGCAATCTTATAGAACACAGCGACCTGATAGGCTAGAGATTACCAAGGTGATAATCTTTATGGCAACCTCTTTCTCCCTCGGAGTAGCTGGTGAGTTTGGACTGACAAGGTTTCACTTAGCATCTGAGTACTTCCCCACTACATCACCATGGGTAAATATACATAGACATAATAAACACACACACATACAGTGAAAAAAAGTGTGTGGGTGTATGTGTGTGTGTATATATATATATATATACTTATTTTGGAGTCATTAAACATATTTCTGTCCCGGATCTGTGATTTCTTATTTTTTTAAGCAAGACAATTTCTTTCTTACTTAGATACTTCTCCTGTAAAATTATGTGTTTGGGTTATATCTCCTTTACAAAACCTATGGCTTGGCTTCTAGATAGAAATACATCCATTCCATCAATTATTTTCAAACAAAAATGCTATTTATAATTGATAAAAGTATCTGCTTACATGGTCCTGCCATGCATGAACTTGAAATAATAAATCAAATTTCAAAGGATGGTGACTTTGAATACAAATTTATATTGTATTTTAAGAAATAATTTTCTAATAGCCAGAGGAAAGAAAATTAGTAATTAAAATTAAATGGGGTGAGGTGATGGTAGAAATCTTGTCTTTGATGATCTTTTGGAATAATGATTTCTTTTTCTATCTAGAAATCTATTATTAAAATTACCTTTTTTTAAAAAAAATTAACCTTCTTGAGTGACAACCTTCAATTAATTCAGAAGACATTAACACACCAGAGCCTCAATTTCCTCATCAATCACTTTCTTTGTCTTCCTGTAACTATTTTCATGCAATCTTTAAAGTCATTGGCATTTGGTTAATTTCTAATAACTTATTCAAAAGTATACTTACTGAACACTTGAAGCAAGAAAGTCTATTGTTTATTCTTAATATGCTATTTTTGATAGCATCAATCTACAACAGAGGGTGAAGTATGTCTCATAGATTATCTTCGGAGTAGAGACAATTCAGAACTGCCTATTTTATACAATATAGAATTGACAGTACTGGAAAAAGTAGTGTCTTCTAGAATTATGTAGGTAAGCGCTTTCAACACAGTATATACACAATTGTGAATTAGTGTCAATCCTATAGTTTTGCCATCATCTGTAGGTATGAAAGGCAGCCTGGTGGGGTGGTGGGTCCAGAATTTGGTGTTAACTAAAAAGTCTGCTCTTGAAACCTCTCGAGGAAGATGAGGCAGTCAAGTCTGCTGTCATACGCTGTGCCCACCGTGCCTACCATAGCGTGCACTTCTCCTGCCCTGCCGGGCTGCTGTGAGCTAGAATCGATTTCATAGTGATAGGCTTGATTTCATGGACTTACAGGTATGCATCATTAAAATCAATTCATACAATATTTCTTTCCCTTCAAATTTACATTTGTTTCATTTGCATGATGTTCATATAACCTCTGCATACCTTTAGGAGCCCAAGTGGCATCATGGGTGTGTATTGGACTGCTAAGAGTAATGTCAGCAGTTTGAAACCCCCCGTCTCTACTTGGGAGCAAAACGGGGCTTCCCATAGAGAGTTCTACTCTGGCCTGTAGGGTCACTATGAGAGTGCTCTAAGGCAGTGTGCACACTTCATAATAGAATCTCCATTCGATGACTGGTAAGTGAATAGTGTCAAACGTCTCATGGCTGTGCAGGGAATCATAAATGAGTTAATTGCATATGCTCAAGAAATCAGGTTATCTATTTGTCTATCAGATGACTTTTATTTTAACAGTTGCTATGACAATATTTTTGCTAACTTCCCATCGCTTATGAGTATTTTTGTTAGTATTTCATTTCTTTCAAGAGAGCATCATAAATGCCAGTTTGGGTTTGGGATCCTTAGTCAGGTGCGCAGTGGAAGGAACAGGGCGGTGCGTTACTTGTAAACGGGGAATGGGCTGGCTCGGGCCCGACAGTTGAGGGAAACTTTTCCTTCCAGTGATTCCTCTGGGTAGATGGTATTAATTGGTTGTTCTTCAAAAATTGGTCCAAATCCTTTGTCTTCCTCAGACACTGTAAGATAAAGATAAAATAATTTTTATAGTATGCTGTATAAATTAGGGAAAACTTGAACATATGGACGGTCCCTTGAAACAAATGCCTGAAAAACAGAATCTCAATTTTGTTCTTTTGGGGGGAGCACCACTGCCCTCTGGTGGTTGTGGGAGCTACCCAGCACTGCTCCTGAGAGCTGCTCCTAGATTTGAACTGTCAAGCCCACGGGCTGCAGTCCTGCATTCAACTGCTTACCCCACCGGGCTCAGCCCCAGAATCTCAATTTTCATTCGATACTTGGGTTGGTTCTTCTTGTAAGATACACTCATTCTCTTCATCAAATTCCCTTCTGCTCAAATCCCATCACCACCGCCCCACACACCCGCAAAGTATCTTGGGTTCAGTTGTGCACACTTGCTTGTTGTTCTTCGAACAAGCCATGTTTACAAGAATGTACTATCTTACATGTACTGTTCCTCTTCCTGAATCATCAACCCACATTTCTTTCACTGTCAAACATTTACAGTCCTTTATGAGTTTCTCTTAGCCACTTGTGATTCCTTTTGGCTTTTGTTAATCTTTTCATATAGACCCGTAATTCTCTCTATGGGGTCTGGTATCTATATGCCCATTATGATAATGATTATATTTTTCTCTTTTACTTCATTGCAAATGCTTGGTCACAGATTGCTTTATGTATCACTGTTTTACCAACTACCTAATGGTTTGAAACAAGCTGTATGCCAAATAAATAGATAAATGAGTTCCTACTTCCTGGGAGGAGAACTAGCTCCTTTCTTGAATCAGGTCTCATTCATTTATTTTCAAAGCATGTGATTATCACTAGTACTGAGAAACATCTAAAACAATCAATAAACACATAACAGAGAAGTGAGATCCATCACAAATAATCTATCCACATTGGCAAGCTGTTGTTCCTGACAGGCCAACCTTCCTGGAAAGAAGGAGTGACACCACAAGCTAAAACGAGGATGTGATAATCACCAGCCCGAGAGCATTTACAAAGTCAACAAAAAACCTATGTCCTCAAATGAATAGGTAATGATGTGGGGTGGGGGACAGAAAGAGTGCTGCATTCTTACATAGGGGTTCTTGGAATAACCCAGCTATATTAAAGCCTTGTTCCACTGATCCAAAAATACTCTGAAGAGAAAATTCAAGACAATTGTCATGTAGACATTTCTTCTCTAACAACAACCTTCCAAACATCCCCAGAGTCATTAAGAGTTGGAATCGACTTGATGACAGTGTTACTTTGTTTGTTTTTAATGTCCACCTTAATGGTGAATGCTTTGTCCCAGTTTTCTTTAGCAGATAATTTCATTTAAATGTCACTTAAATAATGTCACTTAAATCTTGGCTCAGAGAAGCAACTATGCAAAAACAAAAGGTCATCACTGGGTAGGAGATGAGAGTGTATGCTCAGGGAATGTTGAGTTTATACTAAGGGTAGCAGAATAATCTGGAAAATAATAATGAGAATGGTGGCATAACTTGAAGAATGCAAGCAATATTACTGAATTGGACATTTAGAAAATATTGGGGTGCCATGTGCTTTGTGAATGTGTGCATAGTCTCACCAAGGTTTTTAAAAAGGTATTATTAAACAGCATGCCTTTGGGGAAAGTACTAAATCCTTCCAAGGTTCAATATCCAATTTTATAAGATAGGGTTAATAATTGAATCCATCACATGTATCTAGTGTTCCTGTCAGAAGCGCTGATTTTGCCAATATTCTCATGAGTTTCCCATTTCTTTAAATGCTTAATTTATATTTATGGATATCAATGAAAAAGTAACTGTGGAACTTATAAAAGCCAGAAGTGAAGTTTCATGTATTCTTGTAGACGCAGTACTATGTTGATTTTGTGTCATGTGTGGGTATCAACACACTCTTCTTCTACAAATAGATGGTTAACAGAATCCATAAGCTTTTTCTCACAGTGCAGAGCATTAAGTTCTTGACACTGCAAATCTTTCAAAGATAGATGATTTCTTATTAGTTAGGACCTGCTGAAATTGTCACTCAAAAGTTTGCAAGTATCAATCACTGTCTATAACCACAGAAAAGAGATTTCAGATAGCGAATGCGTTGACGGGTCTGATTAAAAGAAGCCTATGACCTTAGATCCCACTGCAGAATGGCGGTTTAACCCTTGTTGGTTTATGCAAGCCATTTGGTTGTTTTAAATACTAATTTTTAATTTGAATTACATCCAAAAATGTTTTGTAAATCCTAAATTCTGTCTATAAATAAATAAATGCAAGAATCCATATTTTTGGAAAGAGTTATCCATGTTTTGTTAATGAGGTAGGATTACCACAGGGACCATCCAGAGTCAATCTCTTCTGAGATATCCCTATAAAGATGTTAAAACAGTAGAAAGAAAGAGAGAGGATGAGGATCACATGAAGATCATCAAGAAGCCAGGGAACAAGAACCCTCCCCTTGAGCCAACAGAGAGAGAAAGCCTTCTCTTGGATCTGTTATTCTGAATTTGGACTTCCATCATCCTCAACTATGAGAAAAAAAGAGTTCTGTTTTTAAAGCCACCTGTGTGCCGCATTTCTGTTATAGCAGCACTAGGTAATACAGAAAATTAACTTCTTTATTTCAGGAAGAATGAATAGGTGCTGGAAGGTCTGTTGGACTTCCCAAATCTCTAACAAAGCAGAACGATGAGGTGCTCACAGGTGTTCTGTGTGATCAATTTTAAATGTCTTCATCTGAGTAGTCTCTAATTCCATAGTCTTCTTGGGGCTAAAATAGAAAGGATGCTTTCTACTTTGCTTCAAATGCTTTTCCTGATCATGATCAATATATTCTGTCCTTTCAGAACATAACAATGTGCTGGGGGAAAATAAAGAAGGAACCCAACGTCCCTGATAGCTCTCATTTTGTAGGCTGGGTCTGGATTTTTCAATCTCTGACCATATAATCGACATTTTTATCTGTGATATCAGTCATATGACATGATTCTTTCCATTAGACAACTTCTTTGCTCTCCTTGAGTCTCCCTAATTACATAATTTTCTGACTGAGGCAACTTGATGATAATGTGGCAGATGAAAATGCCTGCCAACCTAGAGAGCCTGTTCTTTCTAATTTCACGTAATTCTGGAAAAGCTAAGTTCTATGGGATAAGTGATGATACTGTGAGGAAATTCTAAGAAATGAGATGAAACAAAATGGATCTTGCTTAATTAAGTGTAAAACTGTTAAATATAAAACAACTGATGTGCATTGATACCCTTAACCCAATTCATAATGAAAGTTTTAGAAAATAAATTTTTATCTATCTATGTATCTGTATATAGAGTCTCTTCTCGACAACTGTTGCCTTATTTTTAATGATCATTTTATTGTGAAATGTTTGAAGCATTTCTAAATACAAAAAAAATTAAATAGACAAAATATTTAGAAAACAAAAAATACTGTTCTGGGGATTCTAACATTCATAATTATCTTATAATTACACCACACTTATAGCATAAGACTGACGATGATGCCATTATTATGAATGAAGAGTTGATGAAACTATGCATATAATTTGAACATGGACCATTGATATCTGCTGGATTAGATTTTGTGTTTCCATTTACATCAATAAGATAAAAAAATTCATACACAAAGTCATTCAAAGGACTCGGGTTTTATACACTATAGGTGTTTGTTGTACTGTGTTTAGTCAATGATGTAATTCTAAACTTAGGAATAGTGGTTAAATAAAATGAGCACACAATCCATGAATGAAAAAACTTATATTAGACTTCATTGTCTCCCCTCCCCCCCCAAAAAAACAACACTTAAAAAGAATCTCAGGCTTTTGAGGTGAGAGGTCATTCTTTTGGCCTTCTTATAGAGAAACTTTCAAATAACCCAGAGCCCCATTAGCACAGTGGCTAACTGAGAGACTGGTGTCCGACCCACTAGTCCTTCTTCGGTGGAAAACTGCGGCAGTCAGTCTACTTCCTGAACGTCTCAGATGGGTGGGAGACCCTCTGCGGCAGTTCTACTCACTCCTGCAAGTCACTATGCATCAAAACTAGAGTTTGGGGGGATTTTTTGTGCCAAGTCCATATGTGTCTCTTTTAATAATGGGGAATGTTATGTGCTGATTTATAACTTCATAACATTTGAACTTATTTCAAGAGGGTTAGTGGTTCACTCCATAAAAAAGTACATGCATTATTGTACTTTAGAAGTAGAAATAAGGGCTGAGCCCTGGTGGCGTAGTGGTTGAGGGCGGGACTGCGGCCCACAGGGTTGGCAGTTCAAATGCAGCAGCAGCTCTCCAGGAGCAAGGCTGGGCTTCCTACTCCCACCAGGGCAGTGATGCGCCCCCTCCCCCCCCCAAAAAAAAGAAGTAGAAATAGGGGTGGGGGAGGGGCTGAAAAGAAAAAAGAAGTAGAAATAGGTACTCATGATCTTATTAGCATTTGCTTCAATAATACCCTCTGGCAATGTGATTATCAGAATAGTCATAATTCCAAATTCTCAATTTAATTTACAATTTAAGTAGCTTCAATGAAAGAACTAGTTTCACCAGCCTATTGAGTTATGTTCATTCATAATTACCTTGACTATGTAAAATTCTGTATCAAAGATAGATTCACATTAGCATACAGCTTTGTTAGAGATTTGCACACCATAATTAAAAGTTTGCCTTAAATATTTATATTGATAGTAGTCTTTATTTTTAGGTTATTTTCTTTGGAGACAAAATTTGGCCAGCTTTATTTAAAAAACTGATGATACATTTTAGTTTCTTTATTTTGATCATATATAAACTTAAAAATAAGCTCATTGTTGCTAGAACAAGTGGCATATCTTTTACTGAGAACAACGGGGACATGTCGATTGATAGGAAATCCACCTAATTTGTGAATTGAACTAATTTTAATAGGCTAAACCGGATAATAGAGTGCCCAAATTATTTTTCATCTCAAACTACTTTCCATAACCTATATACATATATTTCTTAGGATGTCATTGTCATGTACTCTTTATAGAAACACACATCAAAACATTTTAGGATAGAATATATTATTCTGATTTTGAGAAATTACTCATTATATTTCATTGTTGAAAAGTCATTGTATTGAAGACATTTCTGCAGAATTGCAGATATTTCACATAAGATTAATGGTTCTGGCAAGCATTACTTTCTAAATATGTATTTCTTGCTCTAAAAATTTTAGACATGAATAAAAAAAAGGCATTTCATTGGATGATTTAGCATTTATCCTGTACATTTTATTCTGTGAAATGCATTTAGGTCTTAAGAAATATTTGATGGAGCTCCTGATTGGTGCCAAAGGTCAAATGTTCAACTATTAATTAAAATTCTGGTGTTTCCAAACATCGCCTTGGAGCCTTAGAACAATGGCTGACCCATCAGTTTTGAAAATATCATCCTTTTGGAAGCCTTTCAACTCATGTAAATGTTCTATCCTGTACACATGGGATTCTCATGGGTCAGAATAGACATGTCAGCAACAACAACAAAATAACAAGAAAACATAAACTGTCCAAAGTGAGCATGTGTGTTGTATCCCCGTGGTCAGAGTAAACTTATGATTGCAAATTTTGTAACACTTTAAGAGAGAGCATTTGAGATCAGCGCTCTGTTAACTGGGGCACTCCAACAAAGGAGAATGAAGGCTCACATAGGGCTCAGCAAAAAAACCATGAACCGTGGGAGTAGAGTCTCAGACTAAAGACAATACAGCCATCTTGTAAGCCTATTATAGCTATAAAAAGAATTAACTGACAAATTTTGATTGATGTTTTAGAAGTTTTATGGGGTTAAAGGTGAAAGAAAAAGACAGATTTTATATCAAAAATATTTAAAAGTAAGGTTATTTTAGAATATATGTTCTTTTTCTTCATTGGATAGATTTTTTTTAAAGAGGAGCTACAGAATTCCAAATGACTTAAGCTAAGAGGGGTCTCAGCACTCATATCTCTTTCACTTGCTCTGCTCTTAATAGAAATCCCCATATTTTCAACCATGCAGGAAGTAATAGTAATCAGTAATTATACTTCTTGTAGTCGATTAAGAAGATTTATAGGAAACAAATGTATGGGTTTTTACAGTCCAATTTACAGCTATAAATGACATACCAAAGTTAAGTTTTATCAAGATAGGTTTTATGTTTTTCAATTTAATAAAAATGCAATCAATCAGTGGCATTAACTGAAATAGAATTATTTCTAACTCACTACATGAAGATAGTTCAGAGTAATCTTGTTGTTCTATTTTATTTTGGGTTTTTAAAAGTATAACTATTAGTACCTGAAAGTTAGTCTTTCTTCATTTACTATCCCTTTTGAAGCAAATTCTATTTCATTTTGAAGATTATATCGCCTCAATCTGTTGGTTATTAAACATAATAACCATAAGTATGTTGTAAGAAGAGTCAGAAAAAAGCAATAGTGACAAAATTTGAAGTGTAGTATGAAATTGCCAGGAATTGTCCAAATTAATTCAATGGAAGAGGATCTCATGCTAAACTATGGGGGCACGGGATGGAGAGTGTGGCAAACTCTTTTTTTTTTAATTAATTTTTTTTTTTTAGGCATCACTGCCCTGGTGGTGGGAGTAGGAGGCCCAGCCTTTGCTCCTGTGAGCGGGAATTGAACCTCCATCCCAGGGGGTCGCAGTCCTGCGCACAACCACTACACCACTGGGGCTCAGCCGGCAAACTCTTTTAACATCCAGGAAAATCCAAATGATGTGAATAAATATTTAAATTGTTTTAAAGCCTGCTTTCTCCATATTGTGTAGGCTTTTAGTTTCATGGGCAATCTTTGAACACAAACAAGATAGTAAGAATGTTTAGGGTTAGGGTTTTGGCTACTTAAATGCCTCAGTCTTTCATAGTCTCAGCTGATATGATATATAGTGCTAATTTCCCCCTAAGTAGAGTACAACGTAATGACTCAATCCTCAAAACAAGTGGAAAGCCAGTTATTTTAAAAATGGATCATGGGGCTAAGCCCCTGTGGCATAGTGGTTGTGCGTGGGACTGCGGCCCACTGGGATGGAGGTGCAATTCCAGCAGTGGCTCCACAGGAGCAAAGTCTGGGCCTCCTTCTCCCACCACCAGAGAGCAGTGATGCCCCCCCCCACCCCAAATGGATCAGGTTAGCAGAATGTTTCCTAAATTTTGTCATCTAGTTCATTCTGATCCATAAGGCTAACCCACAGGGCTTCCAGGGCAGTCCTCTTTAAGAAAGACTGCCACATCTTTCTCCCATGGAGGTACGACTAGGACCACCAATCTTTGCCTGCAAACTTACGAGTGAGTCCCTAGCAGAAACCCAAACCAAACCAACTCACTGCCTTTGAGTCACTATTGACTCAGCATTCCGATAAAGATAGCATAGAACTGCCCCTGTAAGTTTCGGTAGAAGTAACTGTTCCCGGGGATAGAGTCTGTCTTTCTCAGGGAGCTGCTGGCGATCTCCGCAGTGGACGCCTCGCAGATCACCATGCAAGGCTTAGCCATTATGACACCGGGATTCCTCCCTCGCAGAAAGGATAAGTGGACTTAATTTTCTTTTGCTTAATTTAATTTTCCCAAAGAAGTGTTACACATCTCTTGATAATAACCACTTCCTTAGTTTGGGTCCATTTCTTCAACCTCTAGACACTGTATTTATGTATCTGAGCATCTTCTCATGGACCATGCCTAACGTGTAGCATGCCTTAATTTGTGGGTTTACTTTTATAATCAAGTCCAATTCAGGTGCCTTCGATCTAATTCAATTAACAAAGCTATAGGTGAGCATGTTACAAAATGGTGATAAGTCAGTGTCCCTGAACTGTAAAAAAATCTGCCATAGAAACAGAAAAGTAGGTTGAATACTAACAAATACTAATCCTAACAAATTGATGTCAGTCTAATGGGAAAAAAATTCTGAAATTTTGGGGTTTCAATACTGTGGAGGCATGGGGAATTCCATGATTTCTCCCCCACCCGGTATTGATGATTCTCCCCACTAAAACTTCAACCTTTATGAAGTTAAATCTTTGATCTAACTCAATAATCCTCAACCTTCCTAATGCTGCAGCCCTTTCATACAGTTCCTCCTGTTGTGACAACCCCTCCAACCATAAAATTATTTCTGTTGATACTTCATTACTGTAATTTTTCTACCGTTATGAATCAGGCAACACAAATGAAAGGGTCACTCGACACCCAAAGGGGTTGTGACCCACAGGTTGAGAACCGCTGATCTAAGTGTTAAAATTACAGCTTGTTTTCCATGCGAACATTTATAAAATAGTCATCATACTGCTGTTTCATTCCCTTTATTTTTGGCACAAAATGAGAAGGAATTAAAAAATGTTTATTGCTATCAAAGGTTAGCATAGGCAAGTGTTGATCCTGAAATAGCCTCAATTTGTTTTGTTCTGTTTTACTTCATTTTTCCTGCACATATGGTTTAAGCAGACCAACAGTGGGGGAAAAAGCAACTAACATAAATATTTACTCTCAAATGATGTACTCATAGAAGCTGAACCCTATAGGCTTACTATTGGAACCATGGGTGTCTCAAGCTCACTGTAAAGCCCCTCGCACAAAATACCTGGTGATCTATTTCCGATTGGTGAGCCACTGAAACCTTGGTGGTGCACATATTGTTCTCTGACATACACGAGTGGCTAAAGAGATGCATCAACTGTAGTATGAATCATAAGAATAAGCAAAACAAAAGCAAGGCATTGCTACTGAGCCCATTCCAGCCCATATGGACCTGTAAGGCAGGGCAGAGCTGTCCTGGTGGGTTTCCAAGGCTGTCGTTCCTGACAGGGGTAGAGAGCTTCATCTTTCCTTTTGGAACAGTTGGCGGTTTCAAACTGTGAAGCTTGGGGTTAGCAGGGCAATATATAACAACTACACCACCAGGACTCTTATTGGTATGAAACAACTAGTTATATTCATTCCTTTATGTCTATAGGGTATGTTCCCTTCATCTAAAAAGTGAAAGATGACATTTTTAAAAGAAAGGAGTGAAGTTTATTAAAATGAATCCATGAAGTCCTTTAGTGTTCAAAATAACCACGCTTATACCTTTTCAAAATACACATAATCGTCTATGATAAGTGAACAACATAAGAGAAAGTGAAAAAATACAAATAAGCAAGCCTTACTCACCAAGGTTTTAAACAGTGCCTCAAAAAGTATAGGGACTGTGCCAGCTGTATGTGCAGGATATGCAGCATTAGATATAATTCTTTACAATTAAGTAGAGAAAATCTCCAGGTATAGTAACATAACAGATATTACTAATTGACTACTTCTTTTACTTTTCTGTCAAGGTCAGATTTATTCAAGGATAAATCCTACCTTTACCCAACTCAGAAGTTGATTAGCATTAATTCCATTACTCTTGTCAATGATTGTTTTGGTAGTAGGTGTGAAACTATTAAGATGTCTGGACATGATTAAGATATTTGTTTGAAGATCTATTGAAAAGTTTGGGGCCAAGGTTTTATTTTAAATAGATATATATGAAAATGGAAAGAAAAAATCATTGTCACTACCTGTTCAATTTTGTGTTTCTATGTGTTATGTTAAAACTGTAGCCTCGTTGCTGGTAGGTCAGAGAGAACCTGTGAGAGTCAACTATTGAGTTAACAATGACCATGTCATTAGAGACATAGACAAGGCACCTCGTCTTGGTTGCACTGTGGTGTGAAAGCCTAATCACAGCAGGTTCTAAGGAGGCAAGGGTCAAAAAATTGAGTTCAATAAGCATGAGCTATTTTTGCAAAATATAAAAATAATTTTTTTATTTTTGAGTAAAATTTTAAAAAAGAAGATGAGTGTGACATTAGTTGAAGGATATCAATGGAGGTTTTGTGTTGTTTTTAATGAGAGAAATAACAGCTTGTTGACAATAACTTGGTCGAGAAGAACTTTTACATAAGTAGACAATTACTGGAGCAGTGAACTTAGACAAGATAGGCCCATGTGAAGGGGTTGGCCTTGAGAGAGTATTGAAATAGAGAGGAAGATAGAACACCTAGGTATACATGTAGGCTGAGAAATAGGCGATAGATAGAAGTGAAAGTGGAGACTTGTGGAAGTGATCTTTGATTATTTCTAACATCTCCAAGCAAAACGATGTAACATTATCTGATGAATCTAAGGATGAGTAAGAACTTGACGATGTAACATTATCTGATGAATCTAAGGATGAGTAAGAACTTGGTTTTAGAGGAACAGGGACAGTCGGGCACGAGTTAGGGGAGTGAACAAAAGAATGCACTAGGGGACTACAGTAGGTCTGCCACATACAGTACCAGCTGCCCCCTCGGAATGGAGAGTCATGGATTTAAATGGAGATGAGTCAACACAGATAAGGCTCTCTCTCTCTCTCTCTCTCTCTCTCTCTCTCTCTCTCTCTCTCTCTCTCATCCCCCTCAGGTAACTATCAGGTGCTGACTGTGAACTTGGAAACATTTTCAAGTTTTACAACTTTCCATCCTCAGAGAATCACAGTACTGATTACCTGGATCCCGTCTTTCTCCTTCAGAGCTGCTGCTGGTTTCAAACTGCCAACCATGAGCATCACAGTTTTTGAACCATAAGGTACACTCCCCACCCCCCTCCAAAAGTGGGGGGAAAATAAGGGCGCATCTTCTGGTCTGAAGGTGTGGTACTCCAAAACATTTAAGTATACTGGTACTATTTGGTTCAGAATATTTTTTTTTCTTATCTTCTGGCTGTAAAACCTGGGTGTGTCTTATGGTCAGGTCCATCTTATGGTCCCCAAAATATGGTACTTATCACTTGCATAAAGACTATAGCTTTTTTCCATGTAAAAGGCATTCACAATTTTTATTATTTAAAACTAAAAATAAACGTTAAGTCACCAATATTTCCTAGGTTTGCTTGACCATGACTTTTTTAAAATGTAATTCCTACTAACTTCTTGTCAAAGGTATGTTTTTCCTGATACGTTCAGAAACACTGACTTAAGAGCAGCCCAAATATCTCTACTTCTGTATTTTTATTTGTGCTACTTCCTCTATCTGGAATTAACAACATTTATAACATCTGAAATACATCAAGCTTCCTTTGCATATTTTAAAAATATTTCTGTAATTCCTTAAAAAACAAAGTATACTTGTGCTCACTTTGGCAGCACATACACTAAAAAAACAAAGTGTATTCAGTGCTGACTCAGCGACCTGCTGAGGGTTTCCTTCTGAGCAGTCGGTGGTTTCAAACTGCCAACTATGAGCATTACAGGCTAATAAATAACCACTATGCCATCAGTACTCCTTAATTCTCTCAAGTGTCCATTACATATTTTTCTTATAAAAAAGTATTGCCTCCTTATTTATGTCACCTTTTGAAATCAAGTGATACCTCGGTGATCTTTTTATAGCCCAAATTATAGCAATTCTCAGCTCACAGAGTGAACCAGAAATGGATTAGGTAGATTTTAGACTAAATGTTTCCTTTCTCTTAAACCCAGCATCCATTCAGAAGTAAAAACATTTTCTAACTCAATCTGGCATGAGTATTCATGATTGAGCAGTGTTTCCTCGCAGTTTTTCATTATCTTATTGCTCTGAAGTGGCTTGTATAAATCAACAGGTTTCTATGTTCACTGAGCACCTCCTAGGTCTTTCATTGTGCTGGAAATTATCACTCCTACCTCTCATTTTCTTTCTTTAGTCCACCCAACAATCTTGTGATTTTAACATAATAGAAAGCCAATGCTCACAGAATTTGAATTATCTACTGGTCTTATTTCAAACGATATACTTTCTAGTATACCCGGCTGCCTCTATTTCTGGTAAAAATTGTCACTAACATCCAAACTCTCTGAATTATGGATTATATTCAATGAAATTCAATAAGAGTGTAACATTTTTAAACTCCTAATTGAACTGAATCTTAGGCACTAAGTTCTTTAAGTTCAATTATATTTCTTGTGGTTAAACTAGAGTCTTTCAGAAATAAATTAGCAGTTTTCAATACTTAAAATATTGCTTCAGAAGTTAATAGTATTTTATTGCTAAAGAGCATTTAAGAAAAGCAAAATCAAGTCATATTTAATAAAGACTTTTTATAGGCTACAATTCTTTAATAGGATATTTATTTGTGATGTGTTTATTTATTCACCTTGTCAAGTAAATAAACACATTGCTCTATAATCTCGTAAGTGGTTGATCAAATTTCCAAGAGATTAAAGACTAAGCATTTAAACTTACAAACTTTTAATTTAGAAACTTCTTAGCTTTTCACAGAGATAGACCATCATTGACTCAGAAAAAAAACAAAAAAGATGTCTTTGAAGATTTACTCTTTATGACAACTTACCTCCATGACCATAATACCTTCTGTGCCAGGTAAACTCTAAAAAGAAGAGAAAGCAATGTTGTTATTTCAAAGCAGTTCTTTGAGTTACTGGTTGGAAAAGTTAGATGTCTAACTATTTTCTAGTTAAGTTAGGATATCACCAGATCTTCACAAATAATGTAATTTGCAAGTTTCATTTTATACTTCTAGCACTGAAAATTATAATCAACAGGCATCATGAATTTTCATCAATAAAAGATTATTGCTGTTAATAGAAATATTTAGCCTAAATACTATCATTAAAATTATATATTTATATTATCACAGGCCATTTGTTCACAAATCATATGCCTAAATAAATAACATTTATGCCTATATAACACACATAGAAGTGGGTTGTACAGTTTGAAATTCATGTGCCTTCTATTAGAGTGGCTTCTATTTTTGTAAAATATAGAACCTACATCTTTTACTGCAGTTATGAATGTCATTAAATTATTTATATTGTATATCTATCAATGCTATTATAGTTTTTCAGTATAAATGTGTTATCAATATCATTAAAATTATCTGGCAATATTATTAAAATTATTATTATATTGGTAGTTTGAGGTGGATTCCTACATTAAGTGCAATAAAGTTTACTCCCCAGTGCAAATATAATTTTTTAAAATATGTTAAGTTTATAATAATAAGTATTACAAGTAAGTGCTCATCACAACCTTTGTTAAAGTGATCAGTGAGGGTTGGTATATAAAAGGATAAAATTCATCACTCTTTTGTATATAATAGAAACTCAACAAGTTTTATTGAGTTTAAGCAATACAAGTAGTTATTGGCAAAACTGATTTGTAGAAAAGATGTTGTCTGATAAAAATATAATGTACATTTACTCATAGGAAATATCTCTTAGTTCTTCACATTATTGAAATATGTAAATATTAGACTGGTTTATTCTAAAATAGAACATTCTCAGGTTTTTGCTAGTAATTAGTTTCACTCTACACATGACTTTTGTAACACTGACTAAATTGGTGGATGATTCAGAGTATTCAGCAGGGGGATGGATCTTCTCCCAAAGCTCTCAAGAAGTGATTGAATTTTAGGAATTTTTAAAATCGTGGCTAAACACAATTAATATTCAAATTAAATTGTATTAACTTACTATTTGATGTATTATGTTAAAAACAAAAGTACCTCGATACCTCACCATTATTTTTACTATTATTTATGTGCTATTATCTATTTACTATTATTTACTACTTATACAATAGATAACCGTGTCTTGTACTATGTGATGTTATGTTATAGACATTGTTGCACACCTTTTCCAACTCCATATTTATTAATGTTAAGCTGTCCTAATAAGGATACTTAAGCTCAAGAAAATGATAACTACTGCAAAGCAATGATTCCCCACCCAAAAAAGTTGTCATTTAAACATTTATTAGCATACCACTGTCTCAGATAAAATTTTTAAAAAATATTAATTGAGGGCTGAGCCCCGGGGGGCATAGGGCTGAGCCCCGGTAGCATAGTGGTTGTGCGCGGGACTGCGGCCCACTGGGATAGAGGTTCGATTCCAGCTCCACGGAGAAAGGCTGGGCCTCCTACTCCCACATCCTGAGGGCAGTGATGCCTCCCCCCCCAAAAAAAAATTCAAAAAAAAAATTGGGGCTGAGCCCTGGTGGTGTAAGTGGTTGAGTGCGGAACTGCAGTCTGTGGGCTTGGCGGTTCAAATCCGGCGGCGGCTGGGTAGCGCCCACGACCACCAGAGGCAGTGATGCCCACAACAAAAAAACAAAACAAAACAAAAAAAACCTAAAAAAAATATTAAGTGAAAGTAAAAAATGAAAATTGGCCGTTTTATTTTTTTATTAAATACTTTTATTGGGGGTTGATACATCTCTTATCACAATCTACACATTTATCCAGTGTGTCTAGAACATTTGTACATTTGTACATCTGCTGCCATCATCATTTTCAAAACATTCTCTTCCCACTTGAGTTCCTAATATCAGCTCCCCAGTTCTACCCCTTCCCTCCCCTGGCCACCTTCCCTCACAAACCCTTGATAAGTTATAGACTATTATTTTCTTATCTTACATCATCCTCCGTTGCCCTTCACCCACTTTCTTTTTGTTGGTCCTAAGAGTTTTATCTATCCTGGATTCCCTGTGTTTCAAGTTCTTATCTATAGCAGTGTGCATATTCTGGTCTAATCTGATTTGTAAAGTATAAATCAGGTCATGATAGTGGGGGGAAGGAAGCACCTAAGAACTAGAGGAAACTTGTGTGTTTCATTAGTGTTATACTGCACTCTGACTGGTTCTTCTCTTCCCTATGACCCCTCTGTGAGGGCTTGTCCAATTGTCTACAGATGGGCATTGGGTCTCCACTCTGTGCCCCCTCCCAATTTACATTGGGTGTGATTTTGCAACATTTCTATACATCCACTTATTTGTCTAATTTGGGTGTCATAAGAAAATATTAATTTTAATGTCACACACAGGTTTAATGAAATAAACATATTCATTACATTAGCATAATTTATGAAGACTATGCAAAATGTCTTTCTTACCTGCTAGACACGTTGTAAAAAATATCATCACAAGGTGACTGACCAGCAACCACATTTTCATCTTGTGTTCAATAATTATTAGGCTCCAATTTCAAAAGAGTTTTAGCTTTAGGACAGTTGGATAGTAGGAAACACCTGCATTAAAAAGGGAAGGGGAAAGGGATGGGACGGAGGAAGAAAGAATAGGAAAGGAAAAAGAAAAGGAGGGGGAAGGAATAAAAGAGTGATGCACAGTCTTTTTATCATTTGGAGTCAATAACATATCCATTCTATTATATTATATTTTCGATAGAATATGATTAATTTATTTTAAACACTTACAAATACTTTAGATACCCAAGATGCTTAGTGGTTATGTGTTGTGCACCCTTTGGGCTGCTACTTGCAAGGTCAGCAGTTCAAAACCACTACACAATCCAAGGGAAATAGGGCATTCTATTCCCATATAAAGTTACAATATTGGAAACACAGGGACAGTTCTACCTTGTCATATAGGCTCACTCTAAGCCTGTATCTTCTTGCGGAAGTGAGTTAGGTATGGTTTATAAAAATCATTAAGTGATCTAAACAAAATGTAATCAACTCCAAAAGGGGTTCTGAAGTGAACAGCGAAGTAATTGTATAAAAATTAGGGTGGAATGCAGCCATTATTCTGGTCACAGCCCTGATAAAATTAAAAGGATGTTTCCATGAGGGAATAGCCTACTTTCTATATAAATAGATGCTGTAGACAAGTTTTATTTTGTTTTGCTTTGTTTTTGCTGGTCTGTTTCCAGAATCTGGATCCTTGACCTCTGATTCTTACAGTATAGAAAAAACAAATAAGATCTCATTTAATTCTTGCTCAACCACTGTGTATTCTATAACTTTGGGCAATTTATTCAACCTCTTTGACCCTAAATTCCTTCCAGTATATAATGTGGAAAGAATGCCCATCATGTAAGTCTATTTTTGTAAAATCTCAACCAACTCAGTGCAGTTAATTTGATTCTGAATCCTAATGACTGCAAGACAGCATTTGACAGGACAGAGTGGAACTGTTCTTGAGAGTTTCCAAGTGTAGTAATGGTATTGGGGGATTACTTGACCCCCCACTATCTTCACAAAGCAGAAGGAGAACTAAACACACACCTCATATGTACCTCTTTTTGTACAGTTGTTTCACGGGAATTAGAAAGACTATGGCTAGAAGTGTCATATCAAATAATTCACTATACCACACTAGGAATGTAAATCAGTATGGAATCAGACAGCCTCATCTTTCTTTCATGTAGCTGTTGGTGGGTTTGAACCACCAATCTTGCAGTTAGAAACTTAGTTCCTAACCCACAGTGCTACCAGATTCCTTCTATTTTTGTAAGGGTTGCATAAAATTATGTATGTGAAATAATTACTAAGCAAGAATTCCATAAATAATAACTTAACATTATGTGGCCTATCAGTATAAGAGATGGCTCTTATTTGTTGATGTGTTTCTAATGTCTAGTAGATAGTGGTAATTCAAAGCATATTTACTGAACAAATGGAGGATATCCTTAATTATATTCAAGAGCACCTGCTATAAATAATCTGAATTTTAACTTTAGCTCATAAAGCTAAAGATAGACTGATATTGACAGGTAATAAAGAAAGCCTTTTAAAAAAATCATTTTATTGGGTGCTCAGACAACTCTTATCACAATCCATACATATATCCACTGTTTGCCAAGCATATTTGTACATTTGTTGCCTTCATCATTCTCAAAACATTTGTTTTCTACTTAAGCTCTTTGTATCAGCTCCTCGTTTCCCCCCTCCCTCATCACTCCACCATTCCTCATGAACCCTTGATAATTTATAGATTATTATTATTTTGTCATATCTTACACTGTCTGATGTCTCCCTAGCCTCACTTTCCTGTTGTCCATACCCCAGGGAGGAGACTATATGTAGAACCTTACAATTTTATAATCAGTTTCCCCTTTCTACACCACCTTTCCTCCACCCTCCAGGTATTACCACTTTCACCACTTATTGTGGGCAGCCTGGGTCTTTGTTAGGTATTATATACTTCTGTTTATAAATACATTGTAGACGAGGATGTTCTACTTCATTTGTGTCTTGTTGGAAGTATCCATCTTTGAGTGTGAATTTATAAATGAATCAGAAAATTTTTTCTTGTTATATTGAGCCTCTCTAAATTGTTTCTTCCCTTCAAACCATTGTATTTTCCTTACTTTCAAAAAGCTGCCTGTTTCATGAGCCTTCACCTTGGCAGCCTGTAATTCATTTCTGTTAATGGATTTCTTGCCATTCACCTATCAACACATCCTTCACGTCTTGTTTACACATTTGCTTTCTGCTGGTCATTTGTTCTACTCTGTCACCAGTTATCCCGTCATTCCTGACTCTTTCCACCAGCGAGTGGAGAGGAGAGCGATATGGAGCCTATGCCTACTGATGCGAAAGATCCTGCCTGTACTAGTGCTGTCTTGGGACACATCACTCAGGAATTCATAGCTAGCCCCCATGGCCCTGATGGGTCTCAAAAGTGTGCCAGCAAATGACGCAGCTGAGGAAGAAAACAGACTACTGTAACAAGGGTGCATCCATTAGAGGAACAGACATTTTACTTCTCATCGAATGAAATATTAGAGGAATCAGAAACAGAAACTGAGATCAGGCTCCAATCCTACAGACTGTACCGCGCTAGCCGGCTCTCTGAGCTGGTCGACTTTCACAGAGAGCCGTGTGGCTTCCATTCTCAACAACGGTCTCTCTCCAGGTACTTCTGCAGTCCAGAGCCCATAGCGTCTCTAATAACTAGCAAGTCCCTGATATGCGTTGGCTCTATCTAAATAGCATTCATTATTAATTCATACATAAGAAAAATACAAAATTCACAATATGGTAATTGATGTTACAATCAATTACATTCATGGAGAGAGGGAGAGGGAAAGAAAATTGACTTTTGTGGTGCATCAGGCCTAAGAAATCATGCACAATACGGCTCACGAAAGGTCATGTCAAAAATCATTAAATAAATAGACATGGGCGAAAACATTTGAATGTTGGTCATTTTCACTCTGGTCTGGCTTTGAGGAATATTTAAATTTAAAATCTTTATCTGGAAAATGATTAAAGCAAGCTTCTTCAGATTCCATACCCAAACGAAACTCACTGTCATCAAATCACTTCCACCTCACAGGCTAAAACTGCCCCGGTCAGTTTCCATGAGGGCAACTCTTGACAGGAGTAAGAAAGCCACTTTTCTCCCACAGAGCCACTGGCAGATGTGAAGAGCTCATGTTGCGGTGGCCAGCTCCACGTATACCTCACTACTCGATTCGAGGACAGAAACCGAAGTGAAACGAGCCATGTCTTTTTCATAACTCAGAGCAGAAGACATTCAACTCAGTGGTTCAATATGAACTTCCACCTTTGACGCTCAGGTCATTTAGTCTTCCTGCTGCACCAGTTATCCAGTCTGTAAAATGACATCCAAACTCCTGCTTGAGCGTGACCATAAGGATTCACTGACGTATGTGTATGAATGTGTGTCTGCAAGGGGACGCCCTACCACATATGGATACAGTGTTAATTGAAGCATGAAAGAAACAGGAATGAAATTAATGATGGCAAATTTCCGGGGGGAGGGGGATCAGTTTGGAGTATTTAAAAATGTTAATCTTTAGAAAAATCACTGTTATAACAACATTCCAATGATCCAATGATCCAGTTTATTAAATCCAATATAACCGTACATAATGTGACTCCCACTTGCTGAGTAATTGAATACTTTTGAAGTTATTCTTCCCCAGCCTCACACTAACCTCGTTAACCTCAATGGTTATTTCTGCTGCTGTTGAACTTTTTGGTGGTTTGTTTGTTTGGTTTTTGCTGGGTTGGGAAGTCATTAAGTGCATCTGAAACACTTACTATTATGAGCAAATGCATTGCACACACATTTCTCCCACTTGCAGTGGCCTGAGCCTAAGAATCACAGAACACAAGCCGATTTTCTGAAAGTTCTGGTATGCTTCCTTTATCAGAACAGGAGCCGCCCATGCTGCTCCCTTAGCAGGTGAACTCCTTTAGCAGGATGGGCTGCAGATTGCAGCATGTTTAGACCCTGAAACACTCTGGCACTTACTTGTGTGTGAAGAATATATGTCAAGAAGATAAGAAGCAGGATGCATTTCAAAACATCTCAATACATATAATTTCTGCAGAGTGTAGTATTGAAGAAATCAGAGGCTGCTGATAGAGAAACAGAAGACCTGGAAGGCTTTGGGAAGACAGGTGTAAACTGAGAGCTGACAGCACAGCCTGTGTTTTAAAGAATGACTGCTCATATTTATAGGTCATTGGATTTGTGGTTGAATTAATCACTCATTTATTTTGAAAAGGATGCAGAGGATGCAGAGTCCCTTGCAAAGACTGGAAATAATTCGTGAAATTTACAGCCCATACTTGTCCAGGGCTAATTTAAACTGACAAAGAACACAGGATTCCACCTGATGCAGTCATACTGATTCACTGACTTTCAGAAAACCATCACTTTTAGATAGAATTTGAGAGAAACTCTTACATATATTTTGCCCCCTATTTTATGAGTGTGTGTACTGATGCTAAGCTAACTTTGGCATGGAAATGAGAAAGTGGTGATTCTTAACTTTTTTTTTTTTGCTTAAACTGCCAAGTTTGAAGGGATGAAAAATAAAACTCATAATAATGAACACATTAGGCAAAATGGTTGCTTGATGGTTTGCAATTCCAAAAATTTCTACTTCAACAAACAAAGGAAGTTGTTTTTAATCAAGTTAGCAAAATGTAAAACTCAAAACATGTATTTATAGGCTGACACTCAAAACTTTTCATCCCCATAATTTTATAACTAAGGCACAGTTTATTACACAAGGGAAAAGACTACTTGTCTGATGGAAGTGATAGCGCGTTGCAATGGGCACCAGAGCTCACAGACCATTCAATGAGCAATGTTGGTTAGCTGAGCTCAGAAGCCCTGGTGGGGTGGTGAGCACACAGGGCTGCAGTCAGGAGCTGGGCATCACCAGCAGCCCCTCCTTGGGAGAAAAATAGGGCGTTCTACCCCTGTAAAGAATGACAGTCTCAGACACTCATGGGGTCAGTTGTACCCGATCTTACAGGGTTGCTGAGTCAGTACCAACTTGATGGCTGTGAGATTGTTTCTGTTTTGTTTATTAGGCAAGTTAAAGGAGCTCTGTTGGTACAGTGGGTTATTGGCAGTTGGGCAGCTAACTGCAAGGGCAGAAGTTCAAGACCATCAGACATTCTGGGGAGAAAGTGAGACCTTCTATTCCTGTAAAGAAAATGCGTCTCGAGCCTGCATAGGAGATGTTCTCTCCTGTCCTACAGGGTTGCTGTGAGTCAGAACTGACTTCATGGAAGCTAGTTGGAGGTGTTATTGACGCCAAATTAAGGTGTTCTTCGGAGAGTTGACAGGTTACCACATGCCAGGATTGGTAACCAGTAATGACCAAGCCACTGGTCCACAGTGGCACCTCTCTTCACCCGGCACCCCAAACTCTCTTCACTTCTCAGGTTCTCAGTTTTGTGGTTTTGAAATGCTGCCCCCTGTACCAGGAAGCCTACCTGTCACTCTGTCTCATGGCCCCAGAGTTTCAATAGTGCTCTGCCCATTGCCTCCTCCTCCTGTGTCTCTGGTCTTAGCCTTGGCAGAGTCTTGAACATGCACCACATACAATGGTCTTGCTTTTTCTCTATCCGCCAGTGATGCTCCTGGGAGCAGAGGAAGGACTTTGATGGAGGTGCAGGGTCTCCCTTTCAGTTGATCAGATCCCCAAAGAGCAGAGCCTGGGTTCCTGGTCTAGTCTGTTATGGCTGCAGCCACCCTCTGGGCCTCTTGCTTCCCAGAGCCTCTGATCCAATTATGTCCATGTACAAGGGTATAGGAAACAATACTTTTCACTGGTTATACATTTTATTTCAGGAAATTTGTTCTGGATATTTTTAAGCCATTTAAGCATGAGTTAAGGTAATGTTATTACTCAAACTGACCGTGTTTAGTTAACATATGAAATCTATCCAAAATTTCTGGCAGAAAGTTTGTAACTTGGCAGTGGGTAGAGATAACTGTTGTAGGATATTTTTTCCCTGACATTCTAATAAAATACAGAGGTAGAAATTTGGTACAATATTAAAGACATAAACAATTGCTATTAGCTAGCGATTGGTTAAGGTTTAGGTCTCTTCAAATCTTCAATGAAAGGGGCAGAGTTGAAAATTATATGAGGTTTGTTCACTTTGTTACTTTATATTAAGTTTAAAGCTGTTTATTAAGTTTTATTAAGTATTTATTAAGTATTAAGTATTATTAAGTTTAAGGCTGTTGTCACTTAAATGATACTATGTCTTGGTCTTTCAAATGAGAGTTGACTCTGAGTGAAGTTGTTTGTTATACAGAAAAGATATATGTATTCCCAACGCCCATACTCATTTTGTGTTCCTTGGTTATTAACTGTTACTAGAAATTACTGTTTTATTTTTGCCCTCATTTTCTTTTTTACTTTTTTATTTATAATTTTATTTTATTTTTTCTAACCCTAACTATTTTTGCCCACATTTACATCATACAGAACTGGTTCAAATGGATGATTTGAACCATGGTCAATCTTATCATTGTGATTATACAATATTTTAGAATATGTAACCCTACGAGTTTCTAAACATCAGCCAGCAAAGGCTAGGTGAGTCTGGGACTGCACTGTGTATCTGGACAGATGTAGCATGGCCATCTATCATTTTTCCTAGATGGACATTTTCCTATCCCGAGGAGGAGGCAAAGCACAATGGAAATACAGCTCCACTGTATATTGCAGTGATTTTTGTTCATATTTGAAAATGTATTATTTAATATTTTTAAAAGATTTAAGAAAATAAATGGCAATTTTTTTTAAGTGTGTCTTGGTTCATCTCATATCTCCTGTACTTTGGACAAGTTGTCAGGAGAGACTAGACCCTGGAAAAGGATACCATGCTTAGTAAAGTAGAAGGGTTGCAAAACAGAGTAAGGCCCGCAATAAGTCACACCAGGGCTGCCACAGTGGGCAAACCATAAGAACAGTTGTGAACATGGGCCACAACCAGGCAGCGCTTCCTTCTGCTGAACCTATGGTCACTAGGAATCAAAACTAAATCCATGGGGGCTGAACCCCAGTGGCGTAAGTGGTTGAGTGCGGGACTGCGGCCCACTGACTTGGCAGTTCAAATCTAGCAGCAGCTCTTCAGGAGCAAGGCTGGGCCTCCCACTCATACCAGAGAGCAGTGATGTGCCCACCCCCCCACACACCAAATAAAGACAAGTTTAATCTCACCTTAATCATCTCCATTAGTTTATCATAGAATTCCCTCCAAAATGGAACTATAGTGAGAGTTCAGGCATAGAGTTCAGATTTCAGAATTATAATATATCATGTAAGAAATTATGGCTGGGAGGCTTATAAGCCACATCTCATTAGCTTGATTGGTAAAGAATGTCTGCCTTGAGAATGTATTGTGCACTCTCTCTTTTCTTTTTATGACATATGTTATACACAGAGAACAGTAAAAGAGATCCAGGTAGTACATTGTAAAAAATGTGTCATTCCCCCCAAAATGACAGAAGTGTGCCCATCTAACATCGATGGTACATAAAATTTCCATGAAAAGATTTTGCAGAGGGACATGAAAGAATGATTTGATGACACAGAAGTGAAGACAATACAAGGGAGCTGCTGTCCATAATTCAAACAGATGACTTTAAAAAAATGTTTTCAAAAATAGAATCTCAGATTTGACAAAATACATTTGACAAATGTGTTAGGTCTAATGGAGAGTACAGTGAAGGTGATAAGGCTGTTTTGTTTAAAATAGTAGATACATATCTGGGGGTACAGATTTTTTGGGTATCCCTACATATGTTTTGCTTGGAATATTCTCAACATCAAAATGTGACTTTTAAGAAAACACTGCAAAGTATTTACCTATATATTGTTTCATCTGATCTGGAGTCAGTCTTTGATTTTTAAGAGATTTGACTGAATTCTAGGGATCATGCAGATTGCTGGAAGATATCTCACCGGTAAGAGAAATGGATTATGAATCCAGTATCCCAGAATGATTTAAATTTAATATCTATTGTGTAATGTGAAAAAGATAGATAGAATCTGTCCTTGATTTGGTCATTTTTTAATTTTTGCCAATCAACTTAGTATTCGAAACACTAAAGTTAAAAAACAACAGACACACATCTGAAAAAACAAACAAAAAAACAAACAACACTGTGTTAGTCCAGGTAGATCAGAAAACAAAATCCATAGATAATCATGTGGGTATAAGAATTTAATGTACAAGAGCAGGTGAATATTGATAAAATTTCCCAAACCCAGTCCAGTCTAAGCCCATAAGTCTGATATTAGCCAGTATGCCTAATATCAATCTATAAAATCCTCTTCAGACTCACAAAACACATGCAATGATACCAAATACAGGCCAATGGGTAGAAAGTCTTTGGATCCAGTGGCATTGTAAGCATTTCAGTGCTGGCAGGGGTTTCTCTGTGGCTTCCCAGCTTCAGAGTTCTGATTGCATCAGGATAGGTCTGTGTGGCTCCTCCAGCTCAGGGCATTAATGTAGTTCCATGTATCTTGTCAGCTGCAAAGTCTCCCAGGGAGTGAGAGAGTCTCTCCTGACTCTATGAAGGAAGAATGGATTTCCCAGAATTCTCAAGAAAAGGCCACACCCACATAGAGGTTTCATTGGCTATGATCTAATTGCAGACTCTAGATTCCACCCCTTGACTCTTAATTCTTTCAAATCTGCAATTGACACCAGATAATGAAACTACCACAACCATTAAGTCCATGTTTCTCAAAATGTAATTCATCATTCACCTACATAAAATGACTTTTAATTGTGCTTGTTAATAAAACAGATTCCTGAGGGGAGAGAAAAAACTCCCAAGAATGAATTAGCTACTTAGAAGAATAACTTGTGTCTACTTTTTAACCAAATTTCCTAAATTGTAGGCATTTAGAGTTCAAGAAGTACTGGGTTAGAAGAAGAGGAAGAAGGAGGAGAAGGAGGAGAACTGGGTAGGTAAGTTAAGTGAATGTGCTATATTGCCACCATCTGAGGAAAACAATTTATAAGTAGATTGGTGAATTCAATAAGTTATGAGCTCATTAAACTATATGTTCTGCCAGTGCACTTCAAAAATCAAGAGATACCATTTAATAGCTTTCCTCTTAAAAATATGCTTGTACTGCACTTTTTGTTGTGTGGTATTTTTGTTGGCAAATCTGAATTTTTCCATGTGTACACCTGTTATTTCATGATATCATAATGAGCTTCATTCTCTTTAGTTCAAGCCTACATCAAATATTAATTACTAATAGTTCTTAAGCTGACATAAGTTAAAAAGTGGACACACCGTTCCATCTAATCTATCTAAATTTATAGGTAAAAGGCACATATTTTTTAGAAACTGAAATGTAAGGACAAGGAATTCTCTAATTCTTTCAAATACCTTTTAATTCTTTCTAGATACAATTATTTCTGACATAATTAAATATCAGTCAACAAACATTTGACTATACAATCACAAGTTCCAGTAAACAATAGAAATAGAGATAAATTCACATAGACCTCATAAGTTTACCTAAGAAAGCAGAGCAGCAGTAGAAGTGACAACTTTTTATTAGACAGGGCATCTCCATAGAGATGAAAGGAATCTTGTTATTAAAAGTTTCACGGAGCTTATTTTTTGGGGTGGGTGTGTATACAGTAACACAGTGTTCAACCCCCGATAAAGTGAGCAACTGAGTAGTTATGTATGTCCTTCCTGTCACCTTTGCTAGTTGTTTTTGATGTCTTCATCCTTCTGATAGATTTCACCCTATCATAATGAGTAAGGCATCTCAATATATTACCTTTACATATAGGAAACTTTCCATAATTTTATATGAGATTATATTCACTTCTTGCAATATTTTGATATGCCTGAATGTGCTTTTAACTTCCCATGCCCAACTGTAGTTCACACAGATCTGAGAGCTGGACTACTACAATAAAATGCACTCAATGATATCTACTCTGAATCATAGCTAAAAATCCAAAGTACGATTTAATAAGGCTATGACAGTGAAAAAATAAAACGAAACATGCCAGCAAGACAGTACTTCTAATCGTCTCTTTTTGTGTGTTCTCACTGACAAGCACAAAAGGACTAGAGCATTGAAGAAGCTGCACTGGGCGCAGAGCCCACTCAATTTATTCTGGGGGTTTCAAAGACTCCCTGGGTCTCACTCATCCCTTGGAATGCCTTTAGTCTCTGTGCAGATGCCTGCTGAATAAAAAGGCTTCATCCCAACTCCCACTCTGCCTTCTGAGGCAAAGTTCTGAGAAAGGTGAGAATATACTTCTACACCTATTAGCTAGCCAGATTTGTATACATTTGAATGCATACTCAAATGTTGGTTGATGGATATTTGGGTCTAAGTGGAGAAAATGATTACTTGCATTTAGAGAGGACTGATGAAAATTATTATAAGAAATTATGAAATCCCTTTTATTTACATTTCAGGTATTGCACATTTGAGATATAATTTTATAAAGCTGCTAAGGAGGGACATGTCCACTCTCTACCTGATGTCAACTAAAAGACTAGTAGCAGATAATATTTGATGCAACTTTTAATTATACGTGATAAAGCTCTTTGCAACCCAACAGCAAGTAGTTGAGGTAAATCTGCAACCCAGATGATGTGAAGCCATTATGAAGTAGGAACCAGGAAGTTTCCCTAATCATCTGTTCTGATAAGCAAGCATTTAAAGAAATTGAAAGAAAGAACCTTCTGTAACAAAAGCATGAAGATGTCACATTTTGCTAGTATTTTCTTATAGAACTCCTTATTAGGAACTCATTAACTGTGGGAGAAAACAAAAACCCAAGAGTGGACATTTAAGACCCCATAGTTTGACGGTGCTCCCCTTTCTCTTTCTCCAGCCTTCCCCTGAGAGTATGTTCTTGCTTTGCTGAACTCCCTCCTCTTGGTTCTCAGAATTGGCTCTGCCCTTTTTGACCTTTTGCTTTGCCTATTGCAACTTCTTCCTGCTCAAATGCATCTAGCTATCAACTCTAGAACAATGATAGGCTTTTCAGTAGTTAAGGAATAGACTCACACACATTGCTTCAATTTGTGAGCAATGTGGGGTGCAGAAAAAGGAATGCCATAATCTTCGATGTTCACGGACTTGTACTCTAGATCATCCCTCACCTAATAGGTATCTTAGATTTATTAATATTTATGATACTACTGCACCATGTCTAGACTTGGAAGATCCTTCATAAATATTTATGGAATAAATGAATGAATAATGAAAACTTAGCTTTCACCAACCTTTCTATGATTATTGTGTGTATACTGTTCAGAGCAAATGAAACAAATTCCTTGACCTTTGAACAAATATCTAAATTATTAACTGAAGTAGGCATTCACTGTGGTCCTGTTTTCTGATTCCAAAGTGGAGTCTTGCTAAACCTTAAATTATTATTTACATGTTAAATTATTTTTAGAATTTTCTTGAAAACTAAACCCCTTGCATGACTGTCACAAAAGAAGATGACAAGCTATACAGACCGAGAGGAAAAACTTGTGATTAACCGGAGGGCTTAAGGCTAAAGGTCATACTTCAATTTCATTTTGTTAAGTATTCACTCCTTATTGATATTTAAATACATATAGAAATTTTAAACTAGAATATTCCTATTTCATATGTATGACATCCCAATAAATAATATTTCCTCTCAGTAGCTATATTGTGCTTTCTGCTCAATCATGTTTCTGCTTATTTGTCTTCTAGTAGTTTTCATTTTTGTTCAAGTTTCACTTATTTTGATTAATGGGCCTTAGATTTCTGGGAAGGAGACTTTGTAATGATTTATATTCTGCTGAACCTAAGTGACTTGACTTTAAACATTCCACAGAAATAGAAAGCAGCATGTTTGCCCTTTATTTTTCTTTTTAAGTATGTTACATAACAAGATATTGGCAAATTGCCTCACAGCAAAGTCAGCAAAAAAGTTACCAAGTTTCAGGTTGCAAATCTCTCGCCCTAACAGAGGTAGAATTACATTTAAGAAACTATGAGTGCATAATTGTTGGATAAATTATGTGCTGAAATCTGATTAACATTCCTACCAAATAACAATATCTTGACAGAATCCAGTTTTCTAGGAGTCCCGGGGGCACTGTGGGGCAAGCATTTGGGCTCTTAACGCAACACGGGCTGTTTATATCCTTAATGTACAAACCCAACAAGTGTTGAATAATAAAGATACTCTTGACTGAGTTTTTCTTTAACATGTCGACAAGCATTCCTGTTTCATAAGGGCTCTGTTATTTTTTGTTGACACGTCTATTGGGGGGGGGGATATAATTTTGTTCTCTGAAAGTAGCATTTTTATGGAAGTACCGTTTCCTTGTTGATCAGTGATGCACAAAGTCAGCACTCGGAGAATACTCGGAGCTCCGCGGGAGAAAGGAGAGGCGAGGCTTTGTACCGCCATAAAGAGTTACTCTCTCCAGAACTCACAGGGGCAGTTCCACCCTTGCCTACAGGGCTGCCAGCAGCAGGCGTTGATTGGCTCGCTGGCAGCGAGTTTGCTTTGGTCTGGGCACTCTTTCCCAGTGACCTAATAAAATCTTGCACAGAAGCGGTTACAACTTAGGTGGGATATGGTGTTTGGTGAAGAATGAGATATTTCCTGACTCACTCAGAATTTACATCGTGATTTGATTATTAAACTGAAAAGCTTCACTGAGCTCCTCGTTTTAGTAGGTATGGAGGGTGAAGGCTGTAGACATCAGGAAGACCCCACTGTTAAGTAGCTGTCCTTCCTGTCACCTCGAGAGAATGCTCCTGCAAAGACGCCAGTGGTAACTCTTTGTGTACTCAGCTCAGCCAGTTGGTTATCTGACCTGTACTATGAGGCAGAAGGAGGATAAACTTTTGAGATTTGTTTCTAAGATGGAGGCATTGAAATTATTCTTTTGATTTATTGGACAATATTTACATTTGGTGGTTAAAAAGAAAGGGAGAATAAATGAGAGGTCACAGGAGAACCTCCTATTTATTTTCAACTTATAAATGAGCCTAAAGATCATCTATTATTTAGCTTTATACACAAAATATAACACTGGTCTGTATGTATTTGCTTTATTATTGTTAATACTTATATAGTTTGGGTGATTAATGTATCATGGGCAATAATTCTATCAGAGAAACCACTGCCTTGTTTAATATCTATTGTAATGTTTTATAGATATCTTCCATCTCAAAATCACCTTGGAAGAAATTAATATTAACCTTAATTAAAGAGTCAGGAAGATGAAATTAAGTGCAGTCAAATAATTTATTAATAATAATTAATGGTGGTGTCTGACTAGATCATGACATTGTCACTTTCCTCCTTATCCCTGTCCTATTTAGCATACATTTAATGGCTAAATTTGGATTCTGTCAAATTCTTTATATGGATAATATAATTTAATACATACACATACACTAAAATAGATGACAATTATCCTCATTTTTCATCTTCTTTGTGTCTTGAGGTTCAAAAAATTAGAAAGACTATAGACTTACACTGCTCAGACACATTCTCCAAGTTGCATTATCTTCTCCTCTAAGTCTTTAGTAATTTTCTTTAAAAAATTTTAAAAATAATTTTATTGGGAACTTATAAAGCACTTATCACAATCCATCCATCCATCCATCCAGTATGTCAAGCACATTTGTATATTTGTTGTCATCCTCATTTTCCAAACATTTTCTATTTAAGGCGTTGGTATCAGGACCTCATTTTTCTCCTTCCTTCTCCACCCACCTTTCTTCACAAATTCTTGATAATTTATAAAGTATTATTTTTTTTCATGTCTTACACTGGCTGATGTCTCCCTTTATCCACTTTTCTGCTGTCCATCTTCCAGGGAAGGGCTATATATAGATCATTGTGATCAGTTCCCCTTACCTGTACCACCTTCCCCTTCCCCTCCTGATATCAATACTCTCATTATTGGTCCTGAGGGAGTTATCATCCCGGATTTGCTGTGTTTTCAGCTCTTATCTGTACCCATATACATGCTCTGGTCTAGCAGAATTTACAGGGTAGAATTGGGGTCATGATAGTGGAGGGGGAGCATTACAGAACTAGAGGAAAGTTATGTTTCATGGGTGTTACATTGCACCCTGACTGACTCTTCTCTCTTTTGGTGATCCTTTGTAAGGGGATGTCCAATTGTCTACAGATGAACTTTGGAGTTACACTTTGTCTAGCAGAATTTACAGGGTAGAATTGGGGTCATGATAGTGGAGGGGGAGCATTACAGAACTAGAGGAAAGTTATGTTTCATGGGTGTTACATTGCACCCTGACTGACTCTTCTCTCTCTTGGTGATCCTTTGTAAGGGGATGTCCAATTGTCTACAGATGAACTTTGGAGTTACACTTTGCATTCCTCCTCATTCACATTGGTAGGATTTTTTGTCCTAGGTCTTTAATGCCTAATACCAGATCCCATTGACATCTCTTGATAATGTAGGCTGCTGTGCTTCCTCCACATGGACTTTGTTGCTTCTCAGCTAGATGGTCAATTGTTTGCCTGCAAGTCTTTAAGACCCCAGATGCTATCTTGTTTGATAGCTGGGCACCATCAGCTTTCTTCACCACATTTGCTTTGCACCCAGTTTGTCTTCAGTGATTGTGTAGGGAAGGTGAGCATCACAGAATGCTGGATTATTAAAACAAAATTTTCTTGCATTGAGGAAGTGTGTTAGTAGAGAGATGCCCAATGTCTATCTGCTACCCTGATACTTAAATATGTACAAAAATCTATTTACCTATTGTTTTATGTAAATATATTTACATATGTACATGTCTGGATTTAGACCTGTATAAATGTCCTCTGCTTCCTAGTTCTTTCCTCTGCTTCTTTTTACTGTCCTCTTGTCCCACTATCATGTTTAGTCTTCATTTAGGTTTCAGTAATTCCTCTCGGTTACATAGCCCTTGATCAAGCCCTACCAAGCATTCCTACCATACCCTCCTTGCCATTGATTTTAGATCACTTGTTGTTTCCTTGTCCCTGGGTTTGTTAAAAGTCACTTCCTTTCCCTGCTTTCCCTCCCTTATATCCCCAAGAATTCTGGGTCCCATTGTTTACTCCTTCGTATTGCTTATCACACCGATCATATCTAGCTAGACATAATAAGCACAAAAACAAGGCACTGCTTTCTCATGACATAAATAATAAGCCTCAGAGTGATGTTGAATTGGAGTCTCTTTGTCCTTACTGAGCCAGACAATTTCGGATGTGGTCCCCCATTTCCATGGATATAAGATAGTCATCTCAGAAGTGGGCAGACAGATTCCCAAGACAGCTAAGAGAGAAGAGCCACCAGAGCAGCAGGCATGAGATCCCTGCCTGAAGGGGCAGAGGGAACAGAAAAGCCAAGTTCACACAGAGTACCCTCTCTGACAATAAGGCGCATCTGTAAACTCCCCTAATTAAGCTCCATAGTAATGATTATTATCTGTGAGTTCTGTGTTGCTATTACAATGCATTATAAAACTCATCAAGGAAATATGGGGCCAAGGGAGAAATTGTTAGTGTCTAAATAGGGTAAAAGAAGATTGAAGGTGGAGGCATGTCTGATTTCTGTGCTGTGCCAATCACCATTGGGTGGATGTAGAGAGGGACTCTCCTTCTCCCTACTGAAGCCAGGTCCCCAGGTCATTTTGTCAATATGTCCTTAAAGAACAAGTTCGATTTGCTCATGTCTGATATATTAGTAACCTCAAAATTTACTCTACATATTTTAATTAATTTTACAAACCATTTAATGTTATAATACTTGATGTTAGGGTTAGCATCGATGAAATGACAACTATTTTCCTACATTGCCATAAGTAGTAACTGAGGAAAATTGACAGTGATTCTCCACAGAGAAATTTGCTCAAATGAAATCATCTGAGTTATTTATAACATATTCTTCTGACAGCAGAAGCATATAAATTATGCTTATAACAATTATAAAACTTTGTTACAATATTATGTAACACAGTAGGACTAAATCTTCTGTGTTATGGTATCAAAAATACAACAAATGCAAATTGTGAGCAATCAAAAGGAGTAAGAAAAAGAGAAAAGAATATGTATGGAAAAGGAAAAAATAGGGGCTGAGGCCCGGTGGTGTAGTGGTTGAGTGCGGGACTGCTGCCCACTGGGTTGACAGTTCAGATCTAGCAGCAGCTCTCCAGGAGGAAGGCTGGGCCTCCCACTGCCACCAGAGGGCAGTGATGCCCCCTCCCCCCAAAAAAGAAAAGAAAAGGAAAAAATAAATATGCCAAATATATAAGAAATATGCCAAAATATATAAGAAATTATAATAAACATAAATGGATTAAACAAATGTACCTGTTATTATAAAGAATTTGATGTTTTATAAATGTACTTTAAAAAAACTTTTAGCTAATATTTACCATTTAGAAGAAATGGTATGAAATATAAAGAAATAACCCTAAAATATTGTTATTTCTATGTAGCAGCACTATGGGTGATCTTTATTATCTTCATTATATTTTCTGATAAAACAGATGATAGATAGGTAGATTGATAGATGATGCATGTGTACTTCCATCACTGGCAGTGTGAGTCCATCTCTGGAGTTTTCGTGTAATCTCACCAAGGTTTTCCTACCACCTCATTTATCCCTTGCTTCTCCAGACATAATGCCTATAGTAGTCAGATTTTATGCTCACTTAAATGTGTAAGAAAATATAGGAGTTGCATTCAACCTGTCAATCAAGTCGCCCACAGCCTAATGCCTCCTCAAAAGCATGGCCTTTTTACTGGGATTTCCCTTTCTCTTTGTCTCCCTTCACCCTCTCTGCTTTCTGGGACTCGGTGTCTCTCTCCAGAAGTGAACCCGCCTGGGCCAACCTATGATCTGTTGATGCCCTGACCTGTTTCACCAACCTTGGACCCCCTCAGCTCTGCATGCACCTGCCTATGGGCTTCCGGCACCCTGCTTGGTCTTTTCCTGCATCATCCGTCTACAGGCACACAAGACCGCAGAGCGCAACAACTCACACTGGGCCCGTGGAACTGAGATGATGTGTTTTCTTTACATTAAGTTACTTCTTGGTACAAATATATGAATGTCATTTTGTTACAAATATATTTATAATATATTTGTAGTAACAAATTTGTAGTATAATATATTTGAAGTAAGAAATATATTTATAATATATAATATTATAATATAATATAATTTGGTGTATGGAATGAACGCTATAGAAACAAATGAAGATGTGAAGTGAAGGTTTGTCTGACCCCTGCTTTATGGCAATCGAGTGGTATTAGAATTTCCTTCTCCTTTGGATATGCAGTGGAGGTCACTTTTGATCTCTCAGTTTACTTTGGTAACATGTGGCAATGACATGGGGTATGACATTTGATTTTTAGAAAGCTTTGTAGGTATTCAGACTTGAATGGGGCAAAGAAGTATGATAAATACTGAGTTTCATTTCATGAGAATAAAACCATTCTTGGATAAAAGCAAGGCCGCTCCAGCACAATGGCTTATAGAAGGTCAAGGCCTAGTTTAATCCAAACAAGTTCTAAGGCTGCATTGCCTCAGAATACTCTAAATAAGAGAGGATTGGATTTGAGTGTTTTTAAAAGAATTGTGTTTAAGATCTTTCTGTATTAGGATTATATTGATCTTTCTTACCTACTGTTATTGACAGAATGCATAATAGAAATGAATATTGAAAATTATGAACTTATAAACCCATGGCCTTCAGTCTTTAAAATTAGAAAGTTAAAAGGGGATTAGAAATTGCCTGGAAGAAATTTTTTTTTCTTTTTTCTTTTTTTTGAAAAAAAATTTTTTTTCTATGAAGCCTAGGTAGAGGGCTAAGTAAAGGTACCTTGAATGTCAAGGTATTTGCATTTGAAAAGGCATGTGGCTAGAGCTGGTGGGAGAGGAAAGAAAAATAAAAAGGGAACTTTGACTTTTTGAATCTTGAGTAAGCAGTATCCCTGTGGATGCATGCAGGCTGGAAAAGCCTGTGTCCATAAGGAAACCCTCTCTCCTCCAGGACTGAACATTAAAGCCTGGAGGCAGCTTGAAATACTTGCTCATGCCAGTTGATGAGCAGAAGTGGGGAAACACAGCAGTGAAAAAAGAGATTGAGATTAGCCACTGACACTCATGGACTTCTGTCTCAGAGGAGAGACTGGAGTGGATGAGACTGGAGTTTAACTTGGTGCCCGAAACCTGAGCCTGTGTCATGACCTCACTCAAGGTGGGTAAGGTTTGCGAATTTGTCAAGAGGAAAGGGGAGGGAATCATGTTAGGAACTACACAGGAAACAGAGCTGTTCAAATGGAGCAACCATGGACAATGAAATTGCAGTCAAGAATAAAGAAGTAAACAAAATGTCTGAAAAGGAGGAAACTGACCGGAATGCAAGACTTTTAGATTGAACATTTGGTGCTGTACCCATTATCAGACTGAATACCCACAACCCCACCTATGGTTATATCCCCACATTCCACACTTCTTGACTGCTGCAGTGGAATGGAACGCTCACTCTCTCTATTATGGTAAATCTTACCTGTTTTACTTTACTTGCTCTTGGTATGTGTGCTTGCCTGTTGGAACAAATTAGTTCAACGGCTATTTGGCTCATGGCATGTATGATGTTCATGAAAGAATCGGGGCTGGTCACTGTGCAAAGCTTAGAGACTGAAAGGTTGTTGCCCTGAGGCATCAGCCTACTGATTCCTGAGCTACTTATGAGGGAGGGCAGCTTGGGAATTGCTGCCCTGGAATGTAAGCCTACTGATTTCCTAATCTCTGTATTTGGAACCGTTTTAAGGTGCTTAAGACACAGAGCTTACTACAGCACCCAATGGCCTAGCACGGAATGGCTAAAAATGAATTGATCATAATCCACAGGATGAAGATCAAGATGTGAGAATTTATGAGCTGGTGCATGTTGCCTGCTACCTGGTCTAGATTTGACTGTGCTTATAGAAGCAGACAAAAGATTCTTAACAACTAGAATGAAGATTACTCACATTAAAGAACACATTTGTCTCTCTAGAGAATTCGGTTGAGAGAAATGAGAAGTTTAGAAATTGGATATGCAAGATGGGGGGGGGAATAAAAGGTGGAAATGGTGAGTTTAAAAACTTTCATGGATTAGGGAAGACGTTGATAGAATTAAAGGATTCAGTTGTAGTTTTTCACAGGACTATAATTGTTCTTAGAGCGCCAGGGCTTTCCTCCTGGTATTTTAGTCTACAAATTTTTCCGAAATTTGTCTGCCAAGGGTGACCCAGCTGGTATTTGAACTCCTGATGTTAGTTTCCCACATCATAGCAACTGCGAGTCAATAGAGCACAACAAAATGACAATAACAAAGGGCTGGCATGTGTATTTTCCTCCCTAACTATACTTTCTTAGGATGAAAGATTTTATTTAATAGTAAGAAAACTATGATTACAGTAAAAATTAAGATGAAGTTGATAATGTTTTATGAGTACTTGTTTTAAAATGGATTGCTTTGGCAAAATGTCAGTTCATGCTGACGGTTGTCTCCTATTGTGAACACGACGTAGGATGCCCGAGTCTTCCAGGACACCAAAAGCCCTAGCGACTTTCAAAATGAAGGGATTGAAGCGAACCAGTAACACATTCCCTGTGTGTGCAAAGTTAACAGATTCTTTTTCAACATGTTCAGCCAAGAAATGCCGCCACCACACTTTCTTAGTATGGGACTGAAGACAGCTAAGTAGGGGATTTCATCTTCAAACTGTGTTTCCTAGCAACACTCTTTAAGCTTGAGTGTCTTTTTTTATATCAATCACTTGCATCTGTTGAGAATCCTGAAAAACATCCCTTTCATCCTGTGAATAAACAAGGTGAATGAAGCGAGCAGGCGGCTACAAAGGGCAATATCAATTCAATATTCCCTAGAATTTGCTTGTTCATTTGGGAATCACCTTATGTTTATCCTTTAAGTTTGGGGAAATGCATTTGCATTTCTCACTCCTAGCTATCAGACTTTAGTGACCCTTTTTAAAATCAAACATTTGAACTAAAGGGAACATATACTTATAATCATGTTTCCCTTATTTGTTTAAAAGTAAACATTGGTGGCCAATAATTCTAAAAGTTACTTTAATTTTTAAAAGCAGCCTTTGGATTGGACTAGTGGTTCACAAACCTGAATGCAAATTAGAGTCACCTGGTAGTAAATTAAAAATACCAGTACCCTTATGTAAACAACCAGAAACCCTGCCTGTGGTGAGGTTTGCTTTAAAGTTCTTAGATGATAATAATAAGTGATTGGAAAAGTGCTATATTGTTATACCAGTTTGCCTAGAACTACTTAAGATTCAGTTGGGAGTGAATGGAGTTTCTTGGCTAATTTAATGAAAGAGGACACTCATAATATATCTTAAATATAATGATTTTTGCCAAGAATTACTGTAAGCCAATTTTCCAAAAATGAAACCATAACTTGAAATGAAAACTTGATGCTTTATCTATTTAAAGCAAGTAAGAACTTTACCTTTTTAAAGAAGTGATATGGTTTTTTTTTTTTTTTTTTGGCATCACTGCTCTCTGGTGGTGGGAGTAGGAGGCCCAGCCCCACTGCTGGAACTGAACCTCCGTCCCAGTGGGCCGCAGTCCCGCGCACAACCACCACGCCACCGGGGCTCAGCCCAAGAAGTGATATGGTTTTAAGATGTCTTACTACTTCTATATATTACTTTACTTGCCATAAACAGAATCTGTAGTCTGAACACATTTTAAATGCAGATTATGTGTGCATGTGTTGTCAATATTTATGTTAGCTTTCAAGGGTTATGTATATCACATAAGCCTATGGCAGATCGAATACTATTTTGAGCTTTCTTATACAACTCAGTGTGGCACAGATCCTTAAGGGTGGATGGAAGGAGAGGCGGCCCAATTGAGATGATTTTCTTGGAAAGGGCTAGTTAATATGGCCCCAAAAGACCAAAGAAAAGTTTGAATGAACAGGGGTCAGATGGCTCAGTTTTCCGCACTTGCTACGCAATCCAGAAATTCTATGCAAAAACCGTTGGGACAAAGAGTGGAATCCTCACATCAGTAGGACTTTGAATTTATTTTAAGATTGGAATAGCCTTAGAGCTACCTATCTTTTACTGTTATCATATGTGTTTTCCATTATTCAGCAATTGGAGAATCGAGGACTAGACACATACATTGAAAGGGACATTGAACCCCTGTGTCTGTATAACCAGAATGAATTACTGATTGCCCTCCAAAGCATTGCCAAGTGTTTCAAAATTCAACTTGTTCTGTCTATATATTATGCTATGTGCAAAATTTGGGGGTGCTTACTTGGCTCTCTTTTCCTTATCTGATCTTATAATGAATGCTAACTCTGAACTTAAGGTGATTCTTGCTCTACTCCAATGTACGTTGGTCTGATCTGTGAGGCCCTTTCCCCCTGGTGGTATACCAGACATCCATTAATGACATCTTTTCTCCCTATCCTGCTTTTCCACCCAACAATATTGTTCTCTGATGACTCACAATGCCTTAGATAAAAATTTAGAATCACTTTACATATCCAAAACCAAATCATATTTTGTAAAATGATCTTAAGATGAATAAATGAGGACAAGTCCAAAAGTATTGCTACAAAATCATAGAAGTCTACATTAAAGAAAACTACCAAATTGTGAACCTATCATTTTTCAATATGTCCTCCATATATGCAATTCTAAAAGCAGTGTTCCTCATGCTGCATGAGACCCAGTGTTTTGAGGAGGCTTCATGACAGACTTTTGTTGTTCATTTCCCTTTAGGCATTAAAAAAAAAACACACCTGTCGAGCTCCACTTTGAAGGGCAGGATTTCCTAACAATGGCAGCAGTTGATATGTGGAAAGTTCTCAAACAAAGAACACTCTGAGAAACAGATGGCCTCTCTAGAAGAGTCTTGCCTATAAAACAGCCCTTGACTTGTTGCTCAGGGAATCAGATTTTGTTGGAAAAGATTTATCCTATCTCCTTGGTACAAAAACTTATGAAATACTCTCATGCACCCCTCCACCTCTTCTCCTGGCTTTAAAAAAATATTATCTTCAAATCACCTACATTATGTTAACATTCTCTTCTCTCTAACTTGACCCAAAGATTTCTTTGCTCGTCAATTTACAGCATGTCAAAAGAGTATTTTTAACATCTTCGAGAGACACAGATCATGTTCCTTTTAAATGGTCTATGAGTTTGGGAACACAAAGGAGAGTTAAGAGGCCAAGTCAAAGCTGTAGAGTTGATGGGATTAGATTTCTCAATGAAAGACCTATAGGAGGACCTGTGTTAGTCCAGGTAGACTAGAGAAACAAATTCATAAACACACATATGGACATAAGGGAAAGGTTTATATACAAGAGGAATGGGACACTGAGGAAGCATCCCAAGCCAGTCCAGTCCAAGATCATAAGTTCAATATTAGCCCATATGTCTGATACCACTCTATAAAGTCTCCTTCCAACTCTCAAAGCACATGCAATGACACCAGGACAATCACAGGCCAGTGGGTGCAGAGTCTTATGTGTCCAGCCGCAGTAGAAGCATCCCAGTGCTGGCAGGGGTCTCCCCAGGGTTCCTCGTTTGCAGGGCTCAGGTCTATCAGCAGTATGCAGTGGCAGTACAAGCATCTCAACAATGGTAGGGGTCTCCCCAAGCATCTCAGCACTGGTAGGAGTCTCCAAGTGACATCTCCGGCCCCAGAGGTTTGGTTCCATCAGGATAAGCCCATGTGTCTTCTCCCCCGGCTCCTCTAATCGCCAGGACTCAGGCCCTATATCCTACGGTCATGTTTTAGACTCTCTCCAAGAGATTGAGTCAAGTCTCTTTCCTCCAATTGGGAAATACTGTGAGACTTCCCAGAATTCCCAGGAGAAAGCTATGCCCACACAAAGGCCTCATTAGCTATCTCAAGATTGACTGGCTCGACAGCACCCCTACACACCCAGTGCTGAAATTGACACAGATCAGTCGCTGGGGCCTTTGCTACCCTCAGAGCATGAGAAGGCACATTGTTGTGATGGAAAATAATTCCTCAGCACAACTTTACTGGTCTTTCCTTCATCAAATGTAGTTTTCTATTTTCTGAAAACTTCTTCCCACTAACCCCCTGTGATTGTCCTGGATCCTCTCCAAAAATCATTATGATTCTTTGGGATCACAAAAAAGTCCTCACAACCTTTTGCCCTGGACTTTCTGCCTTGGATTTAATTGTCCTATATCTTTGTAAGTTACTCCGTGGACTGGACTTCTATTCTTTGAAGACACCCTAATGAGATTAAGAAAACTCACTGAGAGAAGTAGTCTGCAGTCATCCACTGAAGTCGGAGACATATTAAGACAAGTTTTACTTATAATAAATGTGTGCATTTATAAACAAGAATTCTACTAGCAATGCTTTTCAGCTATCCTCATGCTGAAAGAAAGCCAAATTTGTTATCAACTAAAAACCCTTTCTCTGTGAAAATTTTAATTAAAATTTGTTATGTGGTAGTGAAATAGATTTTTTTAATCAAAGCTCAAAGTAGGAAAAATTTGCACAAGATGGCATACATTTACCATTTACTGAAAATCTATACAAATGGGTGTGGAATTCCCTATGAATTTTAGAAAGGACAGCCTATTTTTATCATTTATATCTTCATAAGGTGCTCATATTATTGTAATTAGATGCCATTGAGTAGGTTTCCAAACACTACACAGTTCCGTATCACCTCCTAACTGTTCTTATGTGGCAAGGTGAAGAGTGTGGCTACAACTCATAAAAAAATAGAAAGTTCATTAGGCACATCAGTCTCAGAAACCCTAAGATAATTCCTTCTTTTAAAAAAAAAACATTTTTGAGTATACATCTCACTTTGTTTTTTCACATTAAAAAAATCTAGACTAGAAAATATAAAACCATTGCCAGAAACAAAGTATAAGCATTAAACTTTCATGTGGAAAACACTATTCATGTCTATATATGTTTGATCTTCAGTGAATCTAAAATAAGAGTTAAGGAGCAGTAGATTACTTAATGTGGCTTTTGTCTTTAATTTTCCCAAATGAGCTTTTCTTGCATGGGTTGAATAAGGAAGCGGGGGAAGATACTGATAACAATTCTCTAACTGTGAACTGGAATCATTTGAATGCCATTCTGCTCCACATAAAAACGTCCTCTGTGAAGCAAGAGAAGGAATGTTATTACCACCCAGATTCAGGAATGGACCTCCTGGGTCCAGAAGACAGCTATGACATCAGAGGAGTACCAATGGAATTAGAAGGCAGGTTACAAAAAAGGGGTGAGCAAGTAAACCTGAGTGCTTTGTGGCAGCTGGCTTTCTTATGGAGTTGGGTGCCTCTGACACTTACTTTAGGGATCTGGATTTGCTAATGCAGAACTTGAGCTGAATATCTTCCTATAGGTATTTACAGTGGAGTGGCATGCCCTTCTGGCATTTATTAGCAGTCCTGACAAAACTTTTTAACATATTCTAATGAACAACTGTACCCTGAGCATTTCTCCCTTGCATTCCAAACTGTTAACTTCATTAATAATCTCTGTAATCATTAATATTGTTTATGAGATAAGTGTGGCCCTTGCAATAAATATTGGAGTCTAGATATGAGTAGAGAATGCTATTTAATACAACACAAGGAGAAATAAACTCATATGCTAAACAAGATATAATGATCAACTGGCTCACTGTTGAAGGGAAAATACACCAACTTTTTCTTGTAAGAAGTTGAAAAAAGAGGAAAATTCACATTTATACTTTTTTGATCAAACTTTGTCTTTTCAAGCAACTCATAACAATGTGATTATAATAGTAAATGAAAGAACACTGGAATTTATAGATTTGAAACTGTTATTATACACAGATAAACATTTCAAATGTATCTAGACTAAATTTTATAGAATAATATACAGATAAAATAGATTTATCAGTGCTTAATCAGTTTATTAAATGGATTTAACATTGCACTCTCACAAAACTCTTCTAGCAGAATTTTCTTAAAAGAAGAAAGTACTGAGCAGTGGTGGCATAAGTGGTTGAGTGTGGGATTGCGGCCTGCAGGCTTGGAGGTTTAAATCCAGCAGCGCCTCTCAGGAGCAGCACTGGGTAGCCCCCACGGCCACCAGAGGCAGCGATGTCCACAAAAAAAAAAAAAAAAGAAGAAGAAAGGCATATTATTTGCCTTACAGATATTAAAATTTTGTTTTGTCTTGTATGAAAGAAGAAAATTTAGTCATGATAAAATTCAGCGTATGTATTTAATAGAAAATAGTTTGTATAGTGGGAGTCCTGGTGGAGTATTGGATACACATTGGATTGCTAATCCCAAGGGCAACAGTTGGAACCCACTCACTTTAAACTTCAAGGCCAAGGAAGGAGGCTGTTTCTACTTCTTCTGTGCAACCTTTTTTTCTGAAATTTTAGGTGATAAATGCCCCAAAAGAAAAAAAAATGGAACTATCATTCACAGATGATTGTTTTTACATGATGCATATGAATTCCTTAACATAAGATCATTATAAAGTGAATGCATAAGCGAATGTGGTGAATAAAGCTGATGGTGTCCAACTATCAAAAGATATAGTGCCTTAAAGGCTTGAAAATAAACAAGAGGCCATCTAGCTGAGAAACAACAAAGCTCACATGGAAGAAGCACACCAGACTATCCTGACACGATCACTGTGTAAAAAGTGGGTGCATATGCAAAAATGGCGAAGAAAGTTGATGGTGCCCAGCTATCAGAGGATGTAGAGTCTGGAGCTTTAAAAACTGGAAGATTAACAAGTGGCCATCTAATTGAGAAGCAACAAAGCCCACATGTAAAAAGGACATCAACTGGGTGATTACAAAGCATTGAGGGGATCTGCTATCAGGCTTTAAAGAACGAAAAATCATATCATTATGAATGAGGGGGAGTGCAGAGTGAGAATGCAAAGATTATCTGTGGACAGCTGGACGTTCCCTCACAGAGACTGTCCTGGGGAGGAGACAAGGCAGTCAGGTGCAGTGTAACAATGATGAAACACAATTTTCTTCTAGTTCTTGAATACTTCATCTCCCTCATCCCTTGCCCTCCCCCTCTGTCATGATACTCGTTCTACCTTACAAATCCGGCTGGACTAGAGCATGCACACTAGTATGGACAGGAACTGGAAACACAGGGAATCCAGGCCAGAAGAGCCCCTTAGGACTGGTGGAGGGAGGGACCATAGTGGGAGAGTGGAGGAAAGATGGAGTAGACAGGGAGAACAGATTGGGAGGAACTACACATGACCTCATCCCTAGGGGACGAACAGCAGAGCCGTGGGTGAGGGGAGACGGCAGAGAGTATAAGATGTGAACGAACAATAATAATTTATAAACTGTCAGGAGTTCATGGAAGAGAGAGAAGGAAGAGAAAAAATGAGGAGTAGACACCAGGAGCTCAAGTGGAAAGCAAGTGTTTTGAGAACAATGAGGGAAACAAAAGTACAAAAGTTCTTGACACAATGGATGGATGGATGCATTGTGATAAGAGTTGAAGAGCACCCAATAAATGACTTTTAAAAAAAAGATCAATTATAAAAATCAATTGCAGTTCTACAAATCAGGAGCATAAGTGTAATCATAAATCACTATTTACATTAACACCAACATATATTTTATTGCAATCTAAAATTCTATTTTAAAAGATAATCTACTAATTTCTTCATCCATTCTGCTGTTGATATATATTAAGATTTATTTTCATATTACTATTTTAATAATAAAAACAACATCAATATAGCATAAAGCTTTTACCCAGAGTACTGATATTAATACTGTCTGGATACAGAATTTATCATCACTCAAGTCTTCCAATTGTCTTTTGATAATCACTTGTATTCTGTTCTCATTTTATCTTTTTAGCCAGCAATATGCTCTGCATATTTACAGTAAAAGATTGCTAAATTTGATATCCTTTGCTTTATACGATATACTAAGAATTAAAACAAAGTGGAGAGTTTCCATCATTTTAAAAAATGTTTTATATTCATGAGTTTAATAAGATAGTTCTACAAAAGTTACATTTAGGGGCTGAGCCCCAATGGTGTAGTGGTTGAGGGCAGGACTGTGGCCCATTAGCTTGGCAGTTCAAATCCAGCAGCAGCTCTCTAGGAGCAAGGTTGGGCCTCCCACTCCCACCAGAGGGTAGTGATGTCTCCTCCCCCCCAAAAAGTTACATTTAATAAAGAAAATTTTAAACTCTGGCCAATGAGCTGTTTCTCTAGTACATTTTTAATAAATCTTGCTCTATTGTAAACTATAATTGAGCAGGAGGGTATTTTTTCAGGAACCTGTAACAGCAATAATCCTTTAAATTCATGTGAAAGAACTTTAAAATAGTTTTCTCTTACAGCATTTTCATAATTTACATATAAATGTTTTATGTTTCTCCTGTGTTTTAAAGAAATAATGTTTTACTTTATGTGCTTAGTAATGCTCTTCTGTTATTTGTATTGGGTTACTAACTAATAAAGTAGGATGGCATGGTTTAACCAGCAGCATGGAGTAAGTGTGGACTGGACCTGGGTTAAGACCAGGATCTGCCACTAACAACGTGATGATAATCAGGCCTTTCACTTTAAGTTTATATAATTGTCCAAAAGGGATAACACTCATAACATATTTATGAAGTTCCTTTGAGGATGCAAATATTAACTCACTTAATAACTCACTATTATTATCACTATTGTCATATTATGAAGGTCAATTGAATATCAGGTGAGTTTTGATAAGCTCTATCAAAAAACCTATGCTCACTCTATGGTGAAAGTAGCATTTTAGTTCCTGTGGAAACCCTTGTTTGCATCCACACCAGTTCACTTAGTGGTTCTACACCTGATATTGATATGCACACTTGACAAAACTATAAACTGTAACATATTTATAATAAACTAAATAAAAATTGTGATTTTTCTATCATTGTAGAGCAAATAACAGTGCTAACAGTAAAACCCCACAAGAATTCATAGATACAAAGTGCTCCTCTAAATTGTCTATTTACATGCTGTGGGATCTGCTGGTGGCACTGCTTAGTAAGCGATGGGTTGAAACCACACAGTTGGTGGTTCAAATTCACCAGCTACTTCATGGGAGAAAGTGATGGCTTTCTTCTCTTGTCAAGATTTACAGCTTTGGAAACCATATGATATAGGACTGTTATATAAAGATCTACTCAGTGGCAGGGGTGGATAATATTGTCAAGTAATTTGATATTTATGGATGATGTCCTACTTATAAAATAAAGATGATATTAGAGGCCTACTAAGGTAATTTGTAAAAGATGAAGCACAACATATTGGTTATTAGTCTTTCTCATCATTCTGTTTCAAAAAAAGATCAATCAAACCACACTTAGTGATGGGCAAAGGACGGATATCAATACAAACTATATATTTAAAACTATCTGACATCTATAAAAATACTTATAACCAGGTTTTGTATATTTTTGAAGCGTTTGTTCCACATCAATAGTAAAAGAAGTTTTCATAGCTTTCCTGTTAAACTACCATCTCCACCACCACCAATCTACAGCCAAACAGTTTGACTCAGTCATTAAACTCAACTTTTTTTTTGGACAAATTTATTCTATGCTTCTTTGGCAATATTGAAATGCAAGATAGCATCTTAACATTTTGTCCCAAACAGCATAACCCCACACCCTTCCTCTCTTGAGGATCATTTCAGAGAATGGGTTGATCAAGCACAAAATCTAGAAATTATTATCAAGAGCCATCCTATCTAGCAGACTCCCGCAGCAGAATCTCCCATGTCCAACCACATCATCCTCTATCCCCTGCTGCCACTCTAGTGCTGCAGTTCATCCAATTGGCTGCTCTACAATCCATTCTTTATAACATTGCTTAAATCACCTTTGAAAGAGTGTGTGGGTATATATGTAAACTTATGAAACATTTATTATCATCAGTCTATAATCATAAACCTTTGGCATTCTTTTACTGCAGCATCTCATCCCTACCTTTACATATGCATTAGAAATTATTCAAAAGACATTGACTACAAATCTACTTATTGATACATTTCAAAATAGTCATAAGCAGAACCTAAAATAGTTAAACTCAATATCTACGATCTTTCCATTTTTTTGTTGGTTTTTTTGTTTTTTTAGGCATCACTGCCCTGGTGGTGGGAGTACCGTTTGTTTTTTCTATTTGTATGTTTGTTTACAAGTGAATATCTTACATTAAGACATGTAAACTGAAACAAATATTATGATCTGAATTATATATCAAGGATCTTCAGAAATAAATTTAATGTACATAGTATCTTATTTTTCACCTCCTGAATTTAGAAAGAAATCCATAGTACAATGGCATTTGGAATAAAGTCTCATGGTTTTTGTTCCAATACTTTTTTCCCAATAATTTTATTGAGGGCTCTTACAGCTCTTATAACATTCAATACATCCTTTGTATCAAGCACATTTGTACACATGTTGTCATCCTCATTTCCAATATTTTCTACTTGAGCCCTTGATATAAGCGCCCCCTTCTCCCTCTTTTTTTGTAATCATTCCACTGGGGACCCATACAACTCCCATCACGATCAACACACATGTCAATTGTGTGCATATCACATGTGCACACCTGTTGCTATCATCACCCCCAAAACATCCTCCCTCCACTTAGGCTCCCAAGTACCAGCTCCCCATATTTCCCCTCCTTCCTTTCTTTCCTCCTCCCCCATAAACCTTTAATAATTTATACATTGTCATTACTTTTTCATATCATACTCAACCCGCTGTGTCCCTTCACCCACGTCCCTGCTGTCCATATTCCAGAGAGATCGTATGTAGATCCCTGCAACTGGTTACCCCCCTCCACTCCACCCTCCCTCCGCCCTCCCAGATGTTCCAATACTTTTATTATGCCCTCTCTGCTTTCTTTTTCCCACCACTCATCTTGAGCCAATTTATATTTTGTTGCTTCCTTAAAATACCCCAATGAAATATGTGCATTTTATATGAGAGAAATAATTTTAATCAAGATGTATTATTTACATTTACATTCAAATAATATCTTTCCATTCCATTATCATCTCCAAGGGACAAGACAATCACTTGTTGTTACAGTTAATCTGTGTTCAGTTTGGAACCATGAAAATAAAATGATATAAAGAATGATCAAATCACTCAATAGATTTAGCATAAGGATCAGCTACATAGGACTCATTTATTAAGATACATACAATATGTGTCTTATACATATAATATGTGTCTGTAGTTAATTCTGATTAGTTGTTATAATATGTTTATAAAGGTATTTGACAATGAATTGAATATTAATATCCTATTATCCTGATTTTTAAGAGACATAAATTTATATTTCAGAGTCCTTAAATACAATCATATAAAATGTCATTGAAATCATTATTTTATAACATTAAGCTTTGTATGTGGCAAAAAACACTCATTCCTTGGTGTTTTCAGAAGCAATCTATTTAAAATTAACAGAAACTTAGACAATTTTTATATGTTTTGCATTAGCTTTTAACTTAATACCTTTGGAGAAAATGTAAAATAATAATAGGATGATATTTTTAAAAGCTTTAAGAAGTAACTGACTCCATCATCTACACTAAAGCAAAAATCCTGCAATTTAGGAATAATTTCGTTTAGATGACAATTTTAAAAACATCTGAGTCATTTCAACATACTGCTCACAGCTGGAGACTGAGCAAAGAAGTGGAGTTAGAGCAGCTGAAAATGTAAGGACAGTTCCTGTTGTTACGCATGGAACTTAAAATCTACTGATCAGGCACAGAGAAATAAATGACAAAGACAGGATCAGGCTGTGATGAGGGAAATGTCGCAGCAATGATTGATGGCATTATTTAAAACGAGATGAGATTATGCAAAAACATCAGAAGGAGGATGTGTAATTCTGTGAGAGTTGAAAGTTGTTCCAGGAGGTGGGAATACAGGGAACATTTGGCTATGGAAATCAGGAGCTGCTACTACAGACTTTGAGACTTTGGTATCTTTGGAGCGTCTTGATATTCTCCAGTTTATGGTTTTAAAATATATCACTATAGATATTGCTGCTCGGTGCTCTGGGTTTTTATTTTCATGCTTATACACTTCCCTTACTGGCTTGACCAGATTTTAAGAGGGACACCATTGAGACCAGGGATGGGGGGAGAAGGTTGTTCCTTCATTAAAAATTTGTTCTTTATGGAGCAACAAAAATGTTCATAGAATGTAAAAATTGTATTGTAATATATTTACTTAATTTTAAAATGCCACAGGACGCAGGACAAATAGTTAAAAAGTGGGACATCTGGTCACCAATCCTCAAATTAGATGATGCCGCTCACAAATATGTCAGAACTAATTATAATAGACAAAAGAAGACGAAACTGCAGCTATTAGGTAGGCTAAGTTTACATTGGATGAAATAAATAAAAGTCATTATTATCCTATAGGAAGCAAAATTAAAATATTACCATTTAAATGATATTTAAAAATACAAAATGATGCAATCTGGAAGAGATAGCATAGGAGAAAAATCTAGATGGCAAAAATTATTTTTTAGCTACAACACCAAAATATGATGCAAAACTTGGAACTAATCTATTTTTAACCCACAAACACACTCTCTGTGAAAGTGCCAGAATAGAGAAGATCGGTCACATGTTAATCACACAACTTTTAAAACTCAACAATAAGGGGGAAAATTCTAAGGGCAAAAGACCTAAAAAAAAAAGCTATGTAGAAAACTCAAAAGTATATGAAAAGATGTTCAAAAATCTTACGATGTTAGGAAATGGCAAAGTAAAATGAAAATGAGATGTCATTATTTACCTGTTCAAATGACTAAAATTTCAAAATATTAATAATGTCAAATTCTGACTAGTAAGAATGTGAAGCAACAAGAACACTCATCAATTGCTAGTGGGAATTCAAAATTGCATAGTCTGTTCCTTACAAAGTACACACTTACCAACACAACCCCAAAATTGCACAGCTTGATAATTACCCAAATGAACTGAGGACTTATTTCCACCCCCAAACTATACAGTATTACCTATGTATGCAAATTTACTTATACTTTTCAAAAAAATTGGAAGCAGCCAAGAAGTCCTTCAAAAGATGAATGAATATACAAACTGATAAACCATAAGATCAAATAATTTTAAGGACAAAGACATAGAGGAGCATTCAAAGCTTATTTTTCCTAAAAGGAAGTCTGTCTGAAAAAACTACCTACCTGTAGGCACTCTAACTATGTGACACTTTACCAAGGCAAAACTGGAGAAACAGTAACAATGACAATTGGTGTGGTTCTGGAGAAGTGGAGGGACACATAAATCAAAGACAGGGCCTTTTTAAAACAATACATCTATCCTGTATGGTATTGTAATAGTGGGTACATGACATTATGGATTTTAAAAAATACTTGAAACTGGACCACTCAGTGAACAAGAATATGAAAATTATTGCTATCAAATCATGGAAACCTTTACTAAGAAAAATTAATACAATGTGAAGCTATTGAGTTTGGGTTTTTGTTTTTTGACATATCCTTTTAAGATTTTATACTTCTGAAGAAAATTTTTCCATCTCTCAAATACTCCCATGAAGGATTCTGCAGTCTTCAATTTACACCACATCAAAATGGCCATTTGGATATCTTTGAGGGACTTAAAACATGTTCCTTTGAAATGTTCATTTAGTTTGAGAATCAAAAAAAATCTGGAGAGCAAGATCAGAGCTGTCAGGTGGGCTAGTAAGGTCTCCTAGTGCAATGCTTGTAGTACAGCCTTAGCGTCTCTCGAAGAAGTGGATTGTGATAGAGAATTTTTTTCTCCAGTACATTTTTCAATGTACTTAAAACTTCATTTTAAGTCCCCAAGGTCATCCAAAGTTCTTTGAGAAAATCTATGAGAATTTACTCTTTGGAACTTCAAAATTCAGTCACCATGAACTACTGAGCTGTCCTCGAGCCTGCATTCAACTGCACCAACAAATCTCAGAAGCCACTGTTTTTATAGGATTGCTCTCCAGATTGAATTAGCAAATTCAAAATGTAGCCACAGTTACAATATGTTCTATCAAAGCCAGACCAAGAATTTTGCTTAAAGTGGAAAAGGTCAAACTATGTTAGATCACAACTTCAGGAGTTATCACATCATTGAAGATCCGCCAATCTACTTCCAATGTCTCAATTTATCCGCAGATCCTTTGTTTGTCAGGGTTAACTATTTTCCCTTTCTTGACTCAACTTTAAAGTCTTCCCAACTCTCATTATCTCATTCCATCCATTTAAACATTGCTCTTTCACGGAGAGCTATACTTCTATTGGTTTATTGCCAAGTTTTGTGATTTGGGAAGCTGTCCATTAGATGCTGCTAATTATTTGATATTAGCTCTGACTTAAAAACCTTTTTTCTCCTATCTCATGAAAGGTTTCGTTTTTTAAACCCTTCTTATGATACCAAAGGGGTCCTGATGGCACAGTAGTTGAGCATTGGGCTGCTACCAAGAAGATCAGCAGTTCAAAATCATCAGAGACTCCATAGGAGAAAAATGAGGGTTTCTGCTCCCATACACAAACATAGTCCCCATCAGCCACAGGGAGCAATTCTACCCAGTCCTAGAGAGTCACTATGGGTTATTTCACCACCAGCTTGAAAGCAATGAGTTTTCTGGGTTAATGATACCAAGTACATAATAGCAAGTATCTATAATAGCCAAAATATCTTTTAGAAGAGAGCATGGTGGGACTTTGTTTCGCCAACTTTGAATGTGTCATCGGGGGGACAAGTCCCTAGAGAAGAACGCTGTACTTGGGAAACAGAAAGTCAGTGAAACAAGAGGAAGGCCCTCAATGGGATGGAGTGGTAGGCACAAACACAGCAAGAGTGCAGAGGGTACAGGGCTGGCAGCATTGCAGTCTGCTGTACCTAGAGCTCCTCTGGTTTCGAACTGATTTGATGGCACCTAGAAAAAGCAACAACCATAAAACGAAGACAAATAGATTACAGTGAGAATTTGTCTGTAGCTACCTCCTAATTGAAGACACATGTTTAAACATGGTCTGTTTGGAATAAACCCATGTAGGTATGAACTGGAATTTTAATATGTATTTACATAATATATATTTAATATATTATATATAACCAATACCCTGATAAACTAGGAACTTTAGTTAATAATACTGAATCAATATTGGTTTTCATTTGCAACCAATGAACTATACTAATATAAAAGGCAAACTACTAACCTCACTGCTGTCCGGTCTATTTGACTTTGAAGCATGCCAGCAGATTACCCCTTTCCCCTCCAGAGTAGCTAGCTGGTGGATTCGAATCACCAACCTTTTGGTTATTGGCTGAGCACTGTAACTGCTATACCTCCCGGGTTCAATATACAACTCTTTCCATAGAATGTTACTTAGCTGCAAACTCTGACCTAATGATAGTGAACTTGGAAGATATTTGAAGAGATGAGAGGCCACATACACTAGGACTAAAAGCCACTTTTGGAAATAAAGACTTCTTTGGCCTTCAAACAAACAAATAAAAAACACGAACAAACTTCATGCCATTAAGCCATTTCTGACGTACAGCAACCCTGTAAGACAGGAGAGAACTTCCCTTGTGGATTTTGGAGAATCAAAATTGGTTCATCGTTTGCTATCAATGCACTACACTAATGCAAAAAGGCAAAAAGCAGACTCTCGGCTGCCCAGCCACTTCACTTCACAGTAAGGCTGCAGACAACAATACGTTTCTCCTCTGGAGCAGCTGGTGCATTTGAACTGCTGACTTTGTGCCTACAGTTGAATGAGTGACCACTGTGCCACTGCGTTCCTTCACAGTAGAATATGTCCCTATGTGTAGTTCCCATAATACCTATCTCAGCATTTTATATAAAGAAACTTGCTGAATAAATTATAAGACTGTTATAAACAGCCAGCAGCAATTCAGTTTACATAACTTATTTTATAATTCAGTCACCATTAAATATAGAGTACTTACAATAAATAATATTCAGACTCATGTTATAAATATTGAATTTATTTAATACTTATAACAAATGTAGTCATGTTGTTGATTGAGGGGGATGAAAACAGTATAACTATTTTAAAATGGGTTACAAATACTATAAGCCAGAGACAAATTTAAATTCTTAACTGCAAGAATATATGAATATATTTATAATTTCACTGATTTTTCTGGTTTTGATATATTTCTAAATTCAAATTAAAGTACTACACATGCTCAATAACTGGCTAGATGCCCTCAGATTCCCACATGTTTCCTTATACAACAATTAGATCATCTCTGAAATGTATCCTGATGTATTTTTAAAATTTCATTTAAATATCCTATCATCTAACGTGGGTCAATTTTTCACTACTTGCACACATGGTGGTCTTTTGATTTAATGAAAAATTTATCTCACAATATTAATGTATTTTCTCTAATTATAAAAATGTATCCGAGTTAGATGCAATTAGAAATGTTTGCATTAGGTGCTGCCTGAAAGTCTGTTATAACTTTCATGGTTCTATACATAAAGGAACATTGCCAAGTTCTGTGTCATCTTTACAATCTTGCTCTATTTAAGCCTATTTTTGTAGTCACAGAAGCAGTCTGTCTTGTTGCACATTGTCTCTTTTACCCAACATGATACGCTTGTCCAGGTACAGTTCTCTCCTAATCACATGAATAAAGTGCATGAACTAAAATCTCACCATCTTTTCTTCTAAGAAATATCTAGTCATACTCCTTCCATCTTCTAAAAAAGACTGGTTCATTCTTTTTGCAGTCTGGGACTTATTCGATATTCTTTGCTAATGCCATAATTCAAGTGCATTACTTCTTTGCATGTCCAGCATTTGCATGTACATGAGACAAGTAAAAGTGCCAGAATTTGGTTCATGTGTACCATAGTCTTTAAAGTGAGGTCTTTGCTTTCAATACCCCGAAGAGATCTTTTATAGCTATGTTTACCAAATCCAACATGTTGCGTGGTATCTTGGTTGTTGCTGTTGTATTGAGCATGAATTGTGAATCCAAGTATACTGAAACCCTTGACATCATCAGTCTTTGCACTGTTCATCATGTTGATGTTTGCAGGATGGGCCAGTTGTAAGGATTTCTGTTTTGTTCTAATGACTCCAGTTTTTGATCTTCATCAGGAGATACCTGAAGATCTCTTCACGTTTGACCAGCAGTGTTGTAAAATCTGCACACGGTGAGCTGTCAATAACTCTTCATACTCCACTCAGTACTCATAGTTCAGCTTCTTAAATTATTTGTTCAGCCAACAGATTGAGTCAATATGCTGAAAGAGACCATCAGGATAAGAACTCTCCTAATTTTAAACCATGCAGTAGCCCTGTTCTGTCCAAACCATGTCTCTTGGTCCCCATCCAGTTTTTGCATGAGCAATTGTCTTGAATTCCAATTCTTGACAATGCTACACATAATTTTTATGATGCACATAGTTTTATGTTTTGCACAATTGCTAAACATGAATAATAATATCCTTTACACCACATCCTTTTCTGAATCTCAGTTGAATTTCATGTTTGATGTGCTGCTGCAACCATTTTTTTTACTATATTCAGCAAAATGTTGCTTGCCTGTGATATTGCTTGATAACTTCTGCATTCTATTGAACATAAATATGGATCTCTCTTTGGCATGGGAACAAATATGGATCTTCCAGTTGGTCAGTCATATCTTACACAAACATCTACTGACAAAGAATAGCAAGCATCTCTAGCACTGCACTTCAGTTTGTAATATTTCTGTTGAAATGCATCAATTCCTGAAGCCTTATTTTTGGCCAATTCCTTGGGTGTAACTTGGAGTTATTCCTTTTAGATCATCCATCCTTGATCATATGCTACCTTCTGAAATAGTTGAAATCTGACCCACTATTTTTGATGCATTCCACTAAATACACTATTTAATTTCTTTAGCTCTTTCCATTTTAGAAATACCAAGCATATTCTTAACTTTTAAATTTCCTTTGTATCTTTGTTTTGTCCTCTGTAGTTTATTGCTCCAGGTCTTTACACATTTTATTACACAAGTTTTCTTTATCTTCTTGGGTTACCCTTTGAAATCTACTCAGCATCTCTATTTCATCAACTCTTCCTTTTGCGTTAGCTATTCTATATTCAAAAGCAAGTTTTTAATCCTTTTCTGACATAAACGTTGGTCTTTTATTTCTTGTCTGTATTTTTAGTGATCTTTTGCTTTATTCATGGGTGATATTCTTCACCTATGATAACCACATGACCTATCTCATCTTTAGTCATTAGGGTTTAATGGATCCAATGTATTCTTAAGGCAGTCTCTAAATTCACCTGCGACATATTCAAGGTCATATTTCTGATTTTTACAAAGTTGCTTTAGGTTTCTTCAGCTTCAGTTTAAACTCACATAAGCACAATTGCAGTACTGTTGAGTAGTCAGCCCTTGGCCTTGGTCTTACTGTTTATATTGAACTTGTTCATTGTGACTTTCCACTAATGTGATCTATTTCATTTCTTTGTATTATATGTCTTGATTTTTGTACAATATATGATTATGAATATCATTTATGCTGCAGAAAGAGATATTTGCACTGAATAACGAATTGATTTTTACAAAATCCTGTCATGGAATCTCCAGCCTCATTTTCATCACCAATGTCATATTTTCCAATAGCTCTCCTTCTCCTGTTTCCAACTTTTACATTCTGAGGTAATTTCAATGCAACGCATCTGGATCAATTTCAGATTGCAAAAGTCAATAAAAATCTTATCTTACTTTACCTTTTGCATTAGTGGTTGGTGTGTAAATTTTCATTGCCTTCTTTTTCTTGAAGGTATATGAATATTAAGCAATCCCACAAGGCATGCTATTTCAGGATACTTCAACTGTTCTTTTTCACTGTTTTTCCTGGCATAGTAAACATTGTCACTATCCTATTCACTATGGTCAATATTCATCCTCTTCAGCTCACTAATGCCTAGGATTTTGATCTTTATGCTTTCTGTTTAATATTTTCATAGCTTCCAATTTTCATAGGTTTTTAATGTGTACATTCTACTTTATAATCACTAATGGATATTTTCAACTGTTTCTGACTTGAATTTTTCCATGTCAGCAAATGTGGGTCCTGAAAGCTTTGTTTCATCTTCATTGTTGACTCTCCTTTGAAGAAGCAGCTCTTCCAGTTATATTTTGAGTGCTTCCCACTAGAGGAACTTCATTTCTGGTAATATAGAAAATCATGCTCTGCTACTCGTCTTAAGGTTTTCAGTCAAAGTTCTACTTAAACTTGCCCAGCATAGGTGATCCTGCAGGGACATGAGGTTTCAAAATGCTTATTGGAAATGAAATTTAAAGGTAATTTTTCCATGTATTTTTATTGCCCCCTCCTATTTGAAATACTAGTTACATAGTTTCCAGCACCACAGCAACATGTAAACCACCATAATATGACAAAATGAGAAATGTGTGGTGAATGATTAAAATTGTGGTTTGAATTTGTATATGTATTCTCACAGATCATATAAATTATGCAAATATAGGATGATTAGAATAGTAGAATACTTTGAAAAGTTTTACAGGGAATAGCTAGGATTTATAAAATTTTGTAGCTTAAAATACCATATAAAACTTACACTCAGGGGGCTGAGCCCCGGTGGCATAGTGGTTGTGTGCGGGACTGCGGCCCATTGGGATGGAGGTTTGATTCCGGCTCCACAGAGCAAAGGCTGGGCCTCCTACTCCCACCACTTGAGGGCAGTGATGCCCCCCAAAAAACAAACAAACAAACAAACAAACAAACAAAAAACTTACACTCCCAACTCAAAGGAAATACAATTATCAAACTGACACTTTGATGGTCTACTACAGCAGTGGTGGGTGTTAAAAGTCAGAGTCTCACAATAAGAGGGTTTAGGAACATCTACTATAAGCATTCTTGCACAATCTAGGACTTTCAATAGGACATCATTATTTCAAGAGGACATAAAGTTGCATAACCTCAAAACCCCTTTTCTGATAATAGTAAAAACAGAGATACAAGCATTCTATAATCCTATTTAACAGACTGAATCATAAGCTTTGCTTGGCAACTTTACATACAAATTGCATATGTCTATGCAGATTAAAATCTGATCAGCTTCGTTATAAAGGAAATCAGTATTCAAATGATCACTAGGTTTGTTCTAATATATAAGAAAAAGTTTTTGTCACAATGACTGCTTTAGGATTTTTTTTTAACATCACTGCTCTATGGTGGGAATAGGAGGCCCAGGCTTGCTTCTGCAGAGCTGCTGCTAGATTTTGAACTGCCTACTCGGTGGGCCACCGTCTCACACCCAACCACTACACCACCAGGGTTCAGCACTGCTTTAGGATTTTTTGAATGAAAGTACAGATCTTATACACAAGGAAAACATTTATATTAGAAATGGACACAAATAGGTACAGAAGTTGTCATCAACAAAAAAACGAAAAGAATCTAAGAAACAATTCCAGAAGTCATGCCTTTGAGTTCAAGATACATTTAATTCCTGAAAGCAAATATATTTTCTTAGTTTTTAATAGCAGGAAAATCACTATCCAATAATAATCTATATCTAAATACCATTGATAACCCACATCTAATAATCAACATCTAAAATTAAGAAACAAGCTGATGCTGTTTCCATCAATACTGAAGTAAATCCAGAAGAACCACCATTAAGATCAGATACATACAAAAATGATAATTAAAAAATAAATAACCCCAGACAGAAAACCTAGGTAAGCTTTCTCTTTCTTAATGTACAGGAAGAAATGTAGCTTCATTTTACATTAATAAATATTAAGAGTATTAAGTTGAATAACATAAATCAGAAGAAAATAAATTCTGATTATGCTGACTTTTAAATATTGAGCCCTGCTAAATTACTTTGAATTCCTTTAAAATCCTCAGCTATTTCCATATGCTTTTGTGGGGGAACAGGTCTGGCACCCAGGGAGGTGAGGGAGATGGAGCCAACCAACGTGCACAGAGATCTAGCTTTATTGCAGTCTTTACAAGGTTTATATATGCTTTATCAAATAACTTCTTTCACCTTCTTCCTTGACATCCTTATAAGGTTACAGGTTTGCAACATGAAAGACAATAGACCTACACTGTGTGCTATGTAAATGAGGTGTTTCTGACTGAGTTATGTAAATAAGGTATAGCTGGCTGAGCCAGCCCATCCAATTGTCTTACAGGAATTATTTGTCCAATCACATTATAGGTGCAACCACCCAATCGTATTACAGGACAGTCTTCCAATTTCATTACAGGATCTTAGCCATACTATGGAGGAAGCTAGAAGCATTCTAATCGACTGTATTTCAGAGCTCAAAGCGGGAGGTTGTCAGGTGAGCTGGCCTGGGGTCTTATTTGCTTCAAGACTGGAGTTTTTTCCAGGAGTCATGGAAATGTGGGATACCCAGCAGCTTCAACCTGACTCCAGACTGGAATAACCTAGGAGACTTGGAAGCGCGGGTTCCAGCTACCCAAGGGTGCTGATAACTACCCAGCGGCTGTAGCACTGCCCCAAGGGATGCAGCAACATCCTGCACTTTCTGTGCCTTTCCCCTAGTTCCACAGGTCCTACCAGGAACGCCCCCACAGGTTCCTCATTTCCTATTAATTCCAAGCTGAGAACTTCCATTAACAATGCTTTTTAGTCTCATGGTGAAGTTGTCAACGTTTTAGGCATTTCCACAGTGCAAACCCACTCCCATCCAAAAGGAGTGTACAGAAATACAAGAACAAATTTACTGGGGGAAACTATGATGAAAACTTCCCCCCAACTTCATTAAAAAAGGAGGACAGGATGCTGGCCAAATTAATTATATCAACTCTTGATTGCTTAACCTTAATTATGTATTGAGTCAAATTATGCATAAGTTGAAAAAGGTTTGGATTCCATAGTCCAAAAGATAACTTTGTTGGAGCCATGGGGCAGAAGTTACATTAAGGTGGGTTTCGTATTGGGATAAGCAAATAGCTGTGTAGAGGGGGTCAGAATTACAGGACCAGCACCCAATTGCATTACATGATCTTACTGTCCAATTGCATCACAGGACTTTCATACTGGTAGCTAGATAAAAGTGTTTGAGGTATATAATGTGGAGAAGGTTGTGTAAGGGATTACTAGTCAACCTGGTAAACCATGGTTAGCACTTCTAATCCAGTCTGTGGGAGAAAGATGATGCCTTCTACTCCTGTAAAGACTCACAGTATCAAAAACCTATATGGTAATTTCTCCCCTAGAGGGTTGCTGTGACTCAAAATTGGCTCAATGACTGTGAATTTGGTTTTGGGAGGGTAAGTTTAATCAGATGCACAGTGCTACCATGAATCATGTGATTTATTACTACCTATTCAATATAGCAACCTAATCAAGAATCACTAAATTTCTAAGTTTAACTAAATTTATAAGTTTGCCTAAATTAATTTCAATCCAGAAGACCCATTTATATCTGGCTAAACAACAATTTCTTCTTTACCACTATATCCATGTTACCTCCTTTGGCTTTAAAAATGAAAATCTAAAATCCGTTGGTTGCTCATGGCAGAGTGAAACATTTTTTCATGTACCACTCTGGTCTTTTGATGATTATATACACAATGCTCTGAAATCTGATTACTTCCCTTTCTAATATGTTTAAACTTTCTTTTCTAAGTCTTCCCTTGCTTCTACATGTATTATATGTGATGAATAAATATTTCCTATCATAAAATCACTGATGAGTGAATTCATAAGGACCCAGGACTATGTTTGTCACTGCCAGGATAGTGAAGAAGGCTTGGTTGAAAGCGTCCATTCAAATGGATTTTGCCATGGTAGCGTGGTTGAACAATTGGCAGGAACTATAGGCACTTGCCAGGTTCCCATTGATTCTTCTCTTCTGCATTGCCGGCTTATCCTACACTGAGCTTGGGACCTCTGTTTTTGGAAATAAATGCAATCCATTGTCCCACGCTTGCATAGACATGCTGGTGTTTATTTGACCCATTTACTGGTTAAAAGACTTTGTCTGTTTCAAGAACTGAGGTTAAAGTCATGACATAATAAGTCATAAGAATAAGAATTTTTTTTTTTTACATAATAGTACATCATCACTTAAGGAATAAAATAGGAGAAAAAAGACTTTTGTTTCAGACTTGTGTCTAGGAAGTTCAGCTCCATCTAACAAAGAGAGACAATTCAGGCCATCTACAAAAGCCTCACTTTCCTTCTGTGTGTTAGAAGCTGGGGATGACATTGGCAAGCGTGTCCTTAGAGTCCAAAAACGATTAGACAGTGAAAAGAAAGTGAAATCATTTACCTTTGACAGAACAGTGGCACTTTCAAAATGCACCTGAGCCATAAGCCATTCAAAAGATCTCTTAATTCAGGAGTCTGAAACTAGACAGGAACCACACCACCAGACAGAGGGGCACGGTTTGCAGCCACAGCACGCCAGTCTCCTCTCCATGAGGAGCCACCTTGGCCCACGTTGGTCAGAAGTGTGCACTTACTCAGTCGGGACTAATTGCCCTGGTAAGGGCTGCTTCCAGGGCAGAAAGCATGACGTTCTCCTCCTGGGAGAAAGTGGCTTGCATACCTGGAAGGAGTTTTACAGAAAGGGGCTGCTCTGAAAACTGGAGGGTGAGGAAGTGTCTGCTGCTGAAACCAAACCCCTGTGCCCCCAGACACCAAGACAAAGACTTAATATCGAATCAACGGGACAGAAAAGTAAGACAAAATTGAGAACACTAATATGCAAAAACATTGATATGAAGAGCTTATAAAAATAGTTCAGGTGGGGCTGAGCCCTGGTGGCGTAGTGGTTGTGCGCGGGACTGCGGCCCACTGGAATAGAGGTTCAATTCCAGCTCCATGGAGCAAAGGCTAGGCCTCCTACTCCCACCACCTGAGGGCAGTGATGCCCCCCCAAAAAAACAAAAAAAAATAGTTCAGGTGTTGTTTGCATGGGATAAACCATTTGCAAACTTAAACTTTTCTTAGGATGCATACACATCGTCTCAAATGTCATAATTCTATCAAGTCTACAATATGCATTGAGTGTTGTGTGCCATCCAGTTGATGTTAGACTTATAGCAGTTCTATAGGACAGAAGAGGAGAGGAGGTCACAATTTGCTTTTTCCAGCAGAATAACTGATGGCTTCTAATTGCCATCCTTTCTGTTTACCACCAAATGTTAACTTAACCAATGCACTGCCAGATCTGTGAAATACTGTGTGAATAATTTAAATACATCAACACAAAGCTGTGGGAAGAGAGAGATTTATATAATTCCATGGCTTTGTTTTCAAAGTGAAAGGCATCTCTCAGATTATTTCTTCTGATAAATTAGTTTTGTTTCATCTCCAAGAACTTTTCATCACAATGACCTGCATTTTCAAAGAGTTAAGCATTCACAAAGAGCTATACAATCACAAATGACCTTTGGATAGGCAATTGCATAATGTCACCATACCCTCTGCCAACATATACTCTGGAAGTCCTTCTGCAGTGTCAAGCTTGCATTCCCTGGGTTAAGGACATTTTCATATCCAACCACCTGAGGTTAGTTTTGTGAATGGATGTCAGTTATGAGCACTGGGGTTTTCCTTATACAGAGCTCAGAACCAAGCTCTTAGATTATCATTGAAAAGTCTCCCCTGTTGCCTTCTCTGCCTATCTGTCCTGGAGGCTGACACCACAGGAGAAGATGTCACACCTTTCTGGTCAGTGTATCTCCATTTACTAATCCTTCCATACATCCTTGTTAGCTTGTTTGAACTATCTACAGAAACAATTTTAAAATACTGCACTCTTCCAAACCCTAGTGCTTTTGTAGGCCTTACCAATCTAATTGATTAACATTTATGATATTTCATCAACTTGTGTGTCTTTTTCTTTTAAACATTTCTCTCCTTTCTTCCATAACCAATATCATTGCTTTAACCTGTCTTATTGGTTTGTAGACTGGTATACAAAGGAAGTCAGAAAGTAAGGTTAATGGGGTCTAACATGAGTTTATTCCATACAAATGTGCTTTAAAAATGTCTCCGTGATCAGTGGATGGGCACTGGTAAGCTATTTAATTAATACACTTGAATTAGTCTTCTCAGACTGCCTCTGAAAAAAATGGGTTCAATCAGAATAGTGCCTGTGAGGCTTTTAGTTAACACGGTCAGCAAGCCAGTACCTCTGCAGCTATAGATATCATACATATGGAAGAAAAACCAAGTGCCTGAACCTCATAAGAAAAAGATCAAAGCCAAGTGAATGGAAATAAGCAGATTATGATTTTCCTACAACCCCTGAGACCATGTGTGAGAACAGAAGAAGCTGTGGAATTTATTACAGAACCACTGCACCCCTTGGGAAAAGGGTGGACCAGGGACCAGACCAGTTCCATTTCCCCAAGAGTCCCAAGTACTCAGAAGAGGTACAGGTTCTGCTCTCCACAATGAACCAGGCTTGGCTTGGAACATTTTCCTTTTCTTATTGTATCCTTTATTCTTTTTTGTTTGTTTGTTTTTGGGGCATCACTGCCCTCTGGTGGTGGGAGTAGGAGGCCCCACCTTGCTGCTGGATTTGAATCTCCAACCCAGTGAGCCACAGTCCCACACACAAGCACTGTGCCACCGAGGCTCAGCCCTGTATCCTTTTTTCTTCATAGATCCAGAGGTAGTGTGAGTTAGAGGTGGGAAGGCTGACTCTCAACAGAGCAATGGCTGCCACTGATATGATTAATAGATCAGGCAGAAGACTTTGCTTCTATCTTCTGGTCTGTGAAGCTGCATGGAAGAAATTCTAGCCCCAATGCCCACACAGCTGTGGGCAAGTGTGGTGAGTGCTCAAGTGTTGCAGAGGACTCGGACCACATTTTGTCCAGGGCTAAGAGGAAACCAACCCAAATGATGCTATTTTTTAAAAGTTCTCATAAGACCCAGTTCTCCAGTCCCCTTTCCACCCATAATTTCTGTCTCATGAACTTGAGGGGACAAAAGTCTATCTCAAAATCTATGAAGAAGCAAGAAAAGGTGATAAGTGACCTATACACAGAGTTAAGAAACATCTGTAACAAAGAAAAGACATTGGAGCTTCCAGAAACATAATTCAATTCTGAATAATATTTATGTTACTTAGATGGAAACAAAGATAGAGAATTATGGAGAGAATAAATTAATATATTGGAAACTTTGCAACAACAAAATAGAAATCTGGCTGAGCCCCGGTGGCGTAAGTGGTTGAGTGTGGGACTGTGGCCCGTGGGCTTGGTGGTTCAAATTCAGTGGTGGCTCTCAGGAGCAGTGCTGGATAGCTCCCACGACCACCAGAAGGCAGTGATGCCCAAAAAACAAAACAGCAAAAAAAATAGAAATCTGGAAGATTGACACTAAGATTTTAGAATAAGAATAATTTAAAAGGAGCAAAGTATAGCAAGAGAAAACTGAATTAGAGAGTTTGAAAGAATCTCTTGATTCTAATATATGAGAAGAACAATCCGCAGAAAGAACAACAACAACAACAACAACAACAACAACAACAAAAAGACCTATGTGGGATGCTATCAAGAATTACAACTTACATCTCATTGATATTACAGAGCAGGAAGCAAAAAAAGGTCCCCAAAGAAAATAGCCCAAGAACTCCTGGAAAATAACTATTCAAGAAGTTGAAAAAAGCCCACACAAGATAGAAATCCAGTGAAATGGAGAAGAAACCATGATAGACATGGATAGACATGTTTATTGCGTGGATAGACATGGAGAATATTATGCTGGTTGAAGTATTCAATTAGAAAAGGACAAATATTGATGAAGTCAATGATTAAAAATTAAGACAAAAGTTTACATTAATTAAAAAACAGACTGATGGTTGGGGAAATGGAGGTGGGTAAAAGGAAGGGCAAGTAATGGGTTAGAGAGGGGAGACAGGTGTTAAATTGGGTGAAGTCGAAGATAGTATTCTATGAGAGGGAGAAGAGAAATTCAAGATGGGATGAGAAAAATTACTGGGAAGTAATTTTGACAAGTAGTTTCAGTTGTTGAACACAAAATTGATGTTCTGAAATGTAAACCCCATCTAATTCACAATCAAAAAGTAAGGTGTGTTCTTTTTCAATTAAAAGCAAAAACAAACAATAAAAACAGGAGCTTCCAAGAGTAACATCCGGACCATTTAAATTCAAGGCAAGAAAGTACCTCAGAAGTTTATGGACATGGAATTTTGGAATTCTAGAAAGGTACTCTTGTAATCCATCCTCTAAAGACACAAGATGATCACAGGACCTTAAAAGAAGTTTCATTTACAATAAGAAAAACAAAAAACTAAGAACCGTATTGATGATGAAAATAAATCAGGAAAACTATGTCAAGTAATTTTCCCCCAACACGGCAATACACCTGCTCATTCTTTGACATGGAAAAGACTGCCTGATAAGAATTTAATTGGGAAGCATCACCCACCCAGTCTACAATCTTAGTGTTGCGGCTTCGCACTTATTGTGTTCCTTAAGCTTAAAGAACTTTTAAAATTAACATGATCAGGGTCTTTCAGGATGCCAAAACCAATATTTTGATGTGGCGTCAGAAAAAGAGTACAACACTGGCTGAGCCCTGGTGGCTTGGTGGTTGTGTGCTGGACTGCAACCTATAGGGTTGACGGCTCAAAATCCAGCAGCAGCTCTCCAGGAGCAAGTTTTCCTATTCCCACAAGGGCAGTGATGCCACAAAACAAACAAACAAACAGAAGAGTACAAAACTATTTGGGGGAAAATTAGAGAGATAAAAACTCTGTCTACAGGGGCTGAGCTCTGGTAGCATAGTGGTTGAGTGCGGGACTGTGGCCGACTGGCTTGGCGGTTCAAATCCATCAGCAGCTCTCCAGGAGCAAGGCTGGGCCTCCCACTCCCACCAGAGGGCAGTGATGCCTAAAAAAAAACAAAACCACTGTCTACAAATGTGTATGGACCTAGAAGGTATGTATGACAAGAAAGAACAGCATCACATATTGATACTTTTATTTAATAAGAATTTCTATGACTTTATAGCAATACCTTTCTATTTACCCCCATGCATATGTGCATATGTATGTGTATATGTATATGTGCATATGTATATGTATATGCTCCTGTTCATATATATATGATAGTTTTTAAGTAATCAACTGACCATGAGTATTTAACAGAGAGGTAAGTTCTACTTCTGAACCTGACTATTCCTAATGACTTCCTCTTCATTTACAAAAGAAAACATGTTTCCTGCCCTGAATTGTAGGTACATTGTCTCAGCAGGTAGTCTTTGAGGCCCTGTTATGAAAGGCATGTGGTGCTGTGGAAAAGGCGAGTGTGTATGTTGAAAATCAGTAATTTCTAACCCTTCATTTTCAAAAGAGTTAAAAGAGCATCTAAAAAAATTGTCACTGGATAGATGATTTAGGATGCATTATGAAAATAGGTACATTTAGTCAGGAGTCCAAATAACTTACTGTCACTGTTATAATGCAATTCTTAGTTCCTATTTACTAGTTTAAATCTATAAACTAGAAGAATTAAAATAGAATTTTATTAAATCCTGTCAAAATTAGGAATAGCTAACTTTATTTCAAGACAGCAATTAACACTTAAAAGAAGACCTATAATGTTAAATGCATTTCTAATAAAGTTTTTCTTTCTGTTGCTATAAATTTTTCAAAATTTGCAACATGTTTATAGAGTAGGACCAGTGACTTCCCTCTCATGGTATTTATTTGGCACCATAGTAACCACATGCAGCAGGGTAAACAGAGTCCACAGGGTGCCTGGGCCGGCAGACTGCCTTCTCTTTCCCGTCTTCTGGGGTACCTGATGAATTCAAACACTGACCTTCCAGGTCTGACCCAAAGTTTGACCTGCTGCTCTGGCAGGACACCTTTTGCTAATTAGACAGCAGTTTAAAATTTAATGATACTTTAATCTGCAGGAAAAAGTCAGCATTTTAGGGATTTACCTTTGTCAAAAATTGAAAAAACATGTTTTATAACTAAAACTTAGATACTTAATGAAATGTTTCCAATACTGAGATATTTAATAATAGAAGGGAATTCTGTAAGAATGAAAAAACATGAATTTAAAAGAAAAAGAAGCACAATTGTTCAAAAGTCCTTTTGTCATTCAGTGCCTTCAATTTTGTCCAACCCATCAGATCTCTTTAAAATACTTTTTGATGGCTAACAATAAGCTTCAAATCTCCATATTTTTACTCTACTTGAAATATTTAAAAGTTATACAACAAATTAATTTAAAAATATCAAAGTGGACAGTGAGGGCTTATAGTTATATCTTTTCAACCAATTTATCTTAAGATGAATACGCCTATCAATTCATCATCCATGAAAAGATATATAATTTCACAAAAATCTTTCCCCAGTGTCTCAGACAAAGGGTTGCAGATCACTGGTGCAGGGCATTATTACTCGTCATGAGTCCTCACTGGAACCATGTCAGATAATTTTTCCTACTTCTTGGCCTATTCACAAGTGCTTTCAAAATTACAGCTAGAAGTCAAGGTGTCAACAGAGCCATGTTGTGTCTAAAGCTTTGGGGAAACAATTTGGTCCCTGATCTAGCTTTAGGTGGTCCCAGTTATTCCTTGGCTTGAGGCAGCATGATGGCAACTTCTGTCTTTTCCTCAAAATGCCCTTCTTATCTGAAGCATGACCTCTTCTCATCCGATGAGAATTTCTTTCATTGAATTTTGGACTCACCCTACATCCAGCTAAATGCCTAGGTTTTTTTACATATGATATCTATGGAGACCAAGGAAGGTCACACTTACAGATTCAGGAAGTTAGTATAGGAGATAACTTTTTTAGGAGAGATGATTCAAGCCATTACACTGAGCACAGCTCTTAGAATATAATACTTTGGAACACTTGTCTACCTTCCCCTTTCCTTTCGCTGCTTAAAGTCAGCTCTTCAGATCATTGAACTTTTTTCAAAAATGCTTTTTCCTCAGCAGTTTCTACTATCAAAAGAACAAAAATTGACCCAAATAAGACAAAGTTATAGAAGTTCAGCATAAAATTCTAAAACTTCATTATTTATTACACAGCTTTTGTTCCCAATAAGTAAAAAGTAACAAGGGGAAGAATTCATGAGACATGGGTAAGTTTGATGGCAGGGAAATGGTTACAATAACTCATGGAGAAAATACATTGACACGAATCCATTCAGTTTTGAAAAATGTTCAGAAATGATTTAGTAAAATTTTTGAAAAATGATAGATATTAATAATCTCAGAAAATAAAACCATGCAATGATGATTTTAAAGAACAGGAATGATTCCAAATCACATGTTTTGAAGATTTAAGAAATAAAAAAATTTTAAATGGATTAGGCCATTAGATAGATATAATGAAATATTTGGATTATATGAAATTCCCTAATGCAAATCTTTAAAATGTTATAGAAAGAAAGGAATTCAAAGGCATATGAAGATAACATTAAAAATAAAAAATAAATTAAGAACCTGTGCCTTTTATGTCTAAGATTTTAGAAATTTTCAGCTTCAAAAAAATGCCTTCTGTGATATCAACTACACCTTAATTTCTGAAATAGTGAAATGGGGGAAATGTGGTCTCAGAATTCAGAGAATGCACATGTGATTCTCACAATACTACAATGAATGGATAGTGTCTCCATCCTCACTACCACCAAGTTGATTCCAAATCCTAGGGAGCCGGTTGGGCAGAGTGGGACGAACCCTGTGAGTTTCTGAGACTGTGACTATGGGATTAGCAAGCTTAATCTTCTGAGCAACGGCTGGTGGTTTCAAACTTCAGAACTTGGGGTTAGCAGCCCAACCTGTAACCAAAATGTCACCCAAACCAACACAGTGTATACCTACCATGCCAGCAAAACACAACACAAAAAAACCAACTCACCACCTTCAGAATGCTGATGGATAGCCAACCCCTGTGGGTTTTGGAGATGATATTTGTGGGAGCAGAAAGTCCAGCCTTTCTCCTGCCACCGGGGCTCCTAAATGATGTCTAGGCTACTGATAAACTATCTTGAAAGTCAACGTCATGCCTTGCACGACGAGAAAGAGCAGAAGATACCGTCAAGATTACTCTGGGTACTTGAGAATTCTGTCACTACCCTTGACTAAGATCCTGATCCAAAACACTCCCAGTCTATCCCTGGTAGAAATCTACAAGGGTTTTAAAAGGTACTTTATATAACATATTTAATATGATTCTAGTTGGAAGCTTGATACTTATATGAAGTGCTTTCAAACAGCCTTGGGGAAGGGGGAGCGAATCAAAAGATAATGGAATGTTTTCACAAAATTTTGAAGCCCCCTTGTGTATATTTTGTGATCTACAGTCTGAAGGTTACCTAGATTAGAGTTACTTTCTGCTAAAGACAATTAAATGAATAAAATCAGTATTAGCAAGTCATTTTATCTTCCTCACAACAAACAAGTCTTTTCAAGCTTTAAAAGTAATCATTTAAAACACAAAGTGGATAAAATACCATTCATTTACATTTAGTGTGTTAATAATACAAAGTTTAAACATAGTCTAATCTATAGTTCATGATGTTGATGATGATAAAGGACTCAAATCAATGCATGCATATCTTCATGAACCATAATCTCATAGACAGCTGAAGAACACAAATGTCATTTATCTAGACATACAATGTATTCAAGATGTGCTCATATTTTCATGTCATCTCTTTGGATATGCTTGATTATGTCAGTTGAGATAGGAACAGTAATAGATTCAGACTGTGTCTAGTTCTTCTGAAAGCTTTTTTAGCACACAAAGAATGATAAAGAAAAAGATGGGAGTCTAACAATTCCATTCTGTTTAGAACAGACAAAAGGGCAAGGGTTTCAGTAACTAGTGACTTCTTTCACCACAGTTCCTTCTGTCTAACTCTGTGGGACATTGCTTGGAATGCATCTAACAGTGCTTATAAAGAGTTACAAAGTATGCAGAATTCTATTGGAAAAATAAGATCTAGAATAAATAACCCAGACCAAGTTAATATCAAATGACTATAAGATGATCATTCTCAGAAACTTAGATTCATTATGTGAATTCCATCATGAACAATAAAGATAATGTTTTCAAGACACAAGGGATTTGGGTGGATTAAGGCAAAATGAACAAATTATTGGATGTCTTTTGTAAATCACAATCATTTAAATGGAACTGTAAAAATAACAATGCTAAAGATATAAACATTAGCAAGCATACTACTTGAATAACCACTAAAAAGTTGGTTAATTGATTCTGTCCTAGACTCTAATTTATATCCACATATAAATAATTATGAGTAAAATATACATATGTACATGACTAATTCTCTTTCCAGTTTCAGAAGTATGGTTCTCACTGACCCCTCAACAAGAGTATGCTCTGTTTCATGGGAAAAGTTATTTTTTTCTCAATTTTAATTTGCTTTCCTTTGGCTATATATGATTCAGTTGAGAAATTGTTAATAATACAAATATTTACTATTTTGGCAATTAATACCATGTTATTTAAAAAGATGAAGGTAATATCACAACAATGAACTTGCACATCCTAGCAATTAGCAGGAAAACAAATACTATGCATTTTATCCGGTTATACATGAAGATGCCTAGTGGCCACTTATAAGGAGGTGAGGTCAGCATTCAATATTTTATCTTTATCTCCTCAATAGAAAACCTTCAAGTGGCTGAGGAATAAACCAGTGACCCCAGCATGAAATGTCTTTGATTCCCCTAGAAAGTCCCAATTAATCGCTACATATTGTTATTTATAAAATCCTAGGAAATGACGGGGAAAATAACTGTGAGTCAGTTTTTCAGGAACTAGTTTAGAGATTAACCATCCATTGTTTCCAATGTAAAATATTCTTATATTCATATAATTAGTATAATTTCTATGTGCGATGTTCTGAGTGAAACAAATCAGTGCAGGGCTCTTCTCATCAAAATGAATAGTAAGAATACTCACAGGTGCTATGATGCATAGTAATCAGGACAATCATAAATGGAGTAGGGTTTATCAGAAGTCAGGAGTCCATCGAAGGGCAGGACATTTGGGCACATCCCTAGACACCTCTCTGAGAGTTTTGAGGTATAAATCAGAGGTGATGTATATACTGGATTGCATGAGAAAATCAAAAGATGATAAAAGGTAGAGACTTCTTTTCAAATGCACATGGCCAGATCATTATTTTTCATTCAGGTACAAAAAGGAAAAACCAGAAAGAACTTTTCTTCCAACTCTAGTTATCAAATTAATTTTGCAAGCCCCAGTGGATTGAGTATTATTAGGATAAACTGCCTGTTCTGGGGTACATATGTCTTGGAAGTTCGGATGCAATATAACATCGATGCATGAACAAGATATGGAAAAGCTTCTGTTACCACAGGACAGGAGAAGACACAAAAAGACGTGGGTTCCCAAGACCCAATTCCCAAACTCTTCACTAGAGAATGTTCTGAAACTAATTATTTTCACTTAGGACATTCACATGGGAATGGTATAGGCAGAATGTCCTTCCATTATTTTGTTTGATATATTTGTACATGTAGCTTGTATTGCTGTTGATATTCATTTTATATTTTGATCCATATAACTTTTTTTTAATAGAGGAGTACAGATTATAAACAATTTCATGAGCACTTCATTTGTAATGGCAAGGCTAAATATCACTAATCCTCATTTTAAAAATTCATTATCAGAAACTCAGAGCAATTTTTAATAAGTCTTCAGGGGTAAATGCATTTTTTCTGGTTCTCAGTCATCCCACAATTGATAACACCACCCAACTAATATTTGTTGATAGTGAAAAGTATGCCTTGTTCTCGATGGGGTGGAATGCTTTCTTTTGACATTACGGATGTTTCAGAAACTCAGACTTACTATCTCCCTGCACTGTACTTGATGACTTTTGTCTGAGAGATTGATTCCTGGAGAAAGCAGTGATTTTCAATTAAAAGAAGCAGATGCTCCAGTTTCTGTCCGCACTGCAAAGCTATCATATATAATTCAAAACAACTTCAGTAGGAATTTCATCTATGAAAAGACCTAAAAGACTAACTACGCTTTTGAGCTGCCAGGCATATGGTACAATCTTTGAGAGCTCTCAGAAAAAAATATTATAGTTTAATCAAAGCGTACCTTTGAAACACTCTTACTTTCCTTTATAAGATTTGAATGCTCTTCAGAGACACTTTCAGGTCTTTCTTGTTAGGCTCCATCTAGGGGGTGCTGACTCATAGACAGCAACTCACCTGAAGTACAACGTAAGGAAACACTGTCTGTTCCTTTACCAGCCTCACACGGGTCACGACTGAGCCCACCACTGCAGCCACTGCACAATCCATTTCCTTGAGAGTCTTCCTCCTCATAGCTGCCCCTCCTGAGCTTCTCGAGGGCCTGATCTCTCCTGATGATGTGTCCGAGGAATGGAAGACAAAGTCTCACCATCCTCACTTATGAAAAGCCGTCTGGCTGTGTTTCTTCCAAGACCCATGTTTTTGTTCTTTTGACAATCCGTGGGGCCTTTCAACGTTATTTTGCCAGTATCATAATGTAATTAGATTAATGTCTATCATGGTGCCAAAAGAGCATGAGTCTTTTGACTCATTGTAAACAAGTGAGGGTCTAAATGGCTAGGTCATATATTCTTCATTTATTTGCTAATTCTCACAAAGGAACTCACAGCATCGAGTCTATTTGATCTCACGGCAACCCAGTAGAAGAGGGGAGAACTAACCCTTTAAGAGTCTGAGATGGGAACTCTTTATAGGTATGCAACACCCCATCTTTCACCTGTGGAGCTCTTGGTGGTTTCTAAACTCAGAGCTTCTAACTACTCTGCCACTAGACCTCCTATATCCATGTGAAAACCGCTAAAGTGATTTTGTGAAACTTACACAGACATGAAGTGCTTGATACTTTAATTAAAGTTGGTTCCAAAGGTTGTGTGTTAATTGTTAAACTGTTTAGCATTGGCATGAAGTGGTTGATACTTTAATTAAAATGTGAGATCCCAGTATAAAGTAAATCAGATAATCTAGTCCATAACACAATATCTATTAATTGAGAAAATATTGCTCTAACATTCCTGTCTGCCAAGGCAAAGGCGCGGGGCAGGGGGTGGGGTGGAGGGGTGAAAGGCAACAGATTATTTAACTCATTTAATAAATGAAATGAAAAATTTTAATGAAGCTGAATACTTTTCATAACACTGAACAGTAAGGGAAATGTTGACATTAAACAATGGCATTGGGAAAAATAGATGGTTAAATTAAAAGACCTTAGCTGTATTCACCAAATATGAATTGCTACAATAATTCTGGTGTCAGAAGCACAGCTCTGAGAGGATCCATTTTGCCTACCATAAAGCTTAGTGTTCTTCTTGCTGTACATGTTTAGTATGTGGAAGATTCGGAGGAATGGCTTGCTCCTTCCCGCTTTTGATCTGCTGCTTTCTATTTAAGACTGTGTCTGCAGCATAAAGACAGAGTATGCTAATTGCTATCCATATTACAAATCCGCTGTTACTTTAGCTTATCTCTAAAGATCACTAGAAGTACTAACATTAAAATAATTTTCAGTTTACATTTGTAATTATTGTAAATAGGTCTCACATACAATTTTGAGTACAACACCTTTTTCTAGTAATAATTAAGAGTGAATTGAGTTTTCATTCTCTGAAAGATACTTGCAACCAAATAAGGAAAGCTTTGAGTGACATGAATGACTTTGCTACAGATGTTGAAAAGTAAATACTCTTCTCTGCAGTAAAGATGCTCAGGAGGAATCAAATGAATGCTGAAGCCTGCCAGAGACTTTAGAAAGGCATTGAATTCTCTTAACTCTGCTCCTCCAATCCCTGGAACTTTTTATTTTAGTAGCTAGTGGTGGATTTACTCTATCCTCATGTCACTGATGGATGTGAATCGACTATTTTTCTAATGCCCAGTAGCGCACCATTGCTAAAGTATTTTTATTATCATTTAAAAGCATAATCTCTCCCATAGACTTTTTATTTTTGTTTGCTAAGTTCATTTTAAATTGAGTTCAAAAGTCATCACACAATTCAATTTCCCCAATTAACGTAATCTGTTTGTTGTCAACAGATTGCTATTGTCATTATGGAATATTTAATTCATTCTACTGGATTGTATTTTCAACGTTTCTTTAGAACCCCAACTTGATCACTCTATTCTTAACACTAATAATAAAGAGAATAAGGGTTTTATTACTTTGCCATTTGTTTCAGATAAATTGACAATGTTCTATAAATAACAAATGCCAAATTATTTTAAGATAATTATGTATTATTTCCTAAACAAAATGAAATGTCAATCATATTAACATAATTTAGCATATTGAATGAGTTATTCCAGTGATAGCACTTATATAAATATGCAAACATTCATTAGTGTCTAGACAAAGTATGAAAGAAATATATGTTAGCATGGCCATTTCTTCCTTTAAAGCATGCCATTTGTTGTCAACAAAACAACTGTAAAACAAGGTGATCTTCCCTAATACAGATAAAGATGTCAAATTCATCATTGTCTTCCTTTGGTTACACTTTGGGTTGTGAGCAGCAGTTTGAAACCAGCAGCAGTTCAGTGGGAGAAAGACCAGGTCTTCTATTCTTTAAGTAGTTACAGTCTCAGAAAACCAAGGGGTCGGGGGGCGGGCGGTGGTGGTCACTAGGAGTCAGCATTGCCTGTATGGCAGAGAGCGTTTGAGAACAACATAGCAGGAGCGCTGGTGAGTAGGAAGTTATGGTGTTGGGCTGCTAAAAACTGTGAGATCAGAAGTTCAAAACCACCAGTAGGTCTGAAAGAGTACAAGGAGGTTTCCTAATCCCATAAGGAGGTACAGTATCAGAAACGCACAGGGGATAGCTTTACCCTGTCCGTGAGTGTGAGTGGACGTCATTGTAGCGAGAGGTTTAGACTAATGTAAATCTAGCCAGTCTTCCATATAAGAAATAGAGATTTATCAATCCTGTTTTTTCAAATTGAAAACATTTAGTCTATTTTTAAATGAAAAGATACTGAAAAAATAAAAGGAAAGAGACTGATATTTCTAGTTTTACTAGAATAATAAAAAAGCAACCCTAGGATGTCCACGGATAAGACCTAGTTCTTGCCAAGAAGAATTGAGTTTATATTGGTGCTGACCTTGTCTTCACAGATGCCTATTTCTTAATTAATGCTTATGAATGGTTTCTTCCAAAATTATTCTTCTGGAGTTAAGAGGTGAGAAATCTGCATATTTTTGAATTATAGAGCAGTGATTTACTTAACTGAAGATTCATTTCTTTTGTTCAGATTTTGGGGGTGATGGATAATTCAAAGGAGTGAAAGCAATTTAATAAAAAATAGTTTATTTTAACCAAGGGTATAATTAATTATATAATGAACATAAAATCTGAATCAAGAGTTCTACATTAAGGGAGGGAAAAAAATCGCTGTAGTTTTAAAACTGTTACTGGATCTTTACAATATCTCCTCTTAAATTTATTTTTATGTACCTGGGTAAATAGAATGCTTTTAAATCATAAAGTCCAATCATCAGAATCTCTGTTTCCACATGTACAAATTACTGGTAATGGTTAGTCACCATTTTTATTAACCTTTACAACTAAGAGTTCTATTTTTTCTTAAAGGAGAACCAAATTAAATTCTAAATCACTTGATTGCTGGATTGCTAGCACCCCTTTCTTCAGTGCGTGGAGCCATGCCGACTGAGTCAAATTTAAATGAAAGGAGCACTTCATCACATTTCTGTAGGTGACACGTTATCCCACTGCAGTGAAGAAATAGAAAATAACTGTGGAGAACTTTTCTTTCCAAGAAATCATTGTGACAAAAAAAAAATCCTTTTCTTTTTTTTTTTCTACAAAATGACTAGAGCGTGGTATTGTTTTGTTTTCTTTGTCAGCAATCTTTGGCATTCATGCTCTCTTGGAAAGATCTCATCCAACTCTCTGGTTGGACGCATTTGGCCACAGGCTTACTTTTCCAGCTGAAGATTCTGACACAAATAGCCACTTCTCTCTTGATCTGTGGTCAGTTTTTCTACTGAGTTCTCCTCTCAGGGATGCCTCAAGTTCTTAAAATATATATTTTTTAATTCCAAAGACATAATTTATTAAGGCGAGTGGTTTTTAACCGCATTATACAAAAGAAAGCTTGGACGAGAACCCTGCTGAGCTGGCGGGTAACTTCACTTCTGCATGTCCTGCCTGCTGTTAGGAGCCATGAGCCATTGCCAGCCACAAGACCGCCTGCATGACAGCACAGAGCACGGTCGGGCCCTGCCCTCGCCTCACCGCCGTACCTAAGCTAGAGCCCACGGGCGCTGGCGCTGCAGCCACCCCTCTCATTGCGCATGGCCTCCCTTTGTTGGCCCTGTTGGCACGATATGTTTGTCCACTAACTGTGAACAGATCCTGAAAGCAGACATTCGCTGGCCTTGTGGTTTCTGATTGTTGCTACTTGTTTATCAGAGTGCATTTCACTATCACTATTCTGAATGAAATGCAAGTGAGTCAATACCGTTTTATGCCATATGATAAGTAAATGATGGAATATCAAGGTGAATAAAACAAATTGTTTTCAAGGAGCCTGAAAGCATGTTGAACATTTTTTAAAAGAACTGAAAATATTTTAACTCCAGTTATCGTTCCAACTCACTGCCATGCAGTCAATGCTGACTCAATGCTGACACCCCTGTGGGTGTCCGAGACTGTCGATGTTTAAGGAGCCGGAAGCACAGTTTCCCCCGCTGGAGTTTTTGGCGGTGATTTTGATCCATGCACGTCCCAATCCAACATGCACAAAGTACACCACCAGGGCTCCTGATGTTTATCACTAATAACCACTCATTTCAAGAAGCCCTAGTGACATCGCGGTCGTGCATTGAGCTGCCAGCCACAATGTCAGCAGTTCGAGAAAGCTTCCCCAGCGTCTCTGCAGACAAAGACAGGACTTTTTACTCATGTAAAGAGTGATAATCATGGAAACTCACCGCTGTTCTACCCTGCCCTATGGGATCGTTATTAGTCAGCATCACTTGATGACAATGAAAGAGAGAACCACAAACTTCTACAGATGACTTGATTCACATTATAATACAGTACAATCATCTTATATTAAATTATATTGCTTTGGTGTGAGAATATCTGATTGTTTTAAATCATTAAAAGTCTTATATTTATTTTCTTTCTAATATGTCAACAAAAAGTGTATGATCATTCCACTCACCTAAACTAGGTACTTACCACCCAATCCATCAAATAACTGTAACAAAATACACTCCCTGTTAGTGGGGGATGAAGGCTGCAACAACAACCCCCCCCCCCCAAATGAAGAATTAGAGTGAATTCTGACTCATATCCAGCCAGTAGAACTTCCCCTGTGGGCTCTACCACTATAACTGGCTCCAGGAGTAGAACACTTAGTCTTTCTCCTGTGAAGCAGCTGATGATGCTTTAGAGCCGTGGGATTTGCGGCACAAGTGCCTACCACAGCCACAGGTGCAAGATCCAAGGTATGGACAACTCGTGAACCAGCCACATGGACACCATCTCTCAATGTAGAAAAGTGGGTCTTCATTGAGGTTGAAATCTACATACATACAGGAGTTGATCTTGTTAACATGACTTTTAAGTGTCCGCCTAAAAGTGTATTTCAAAGACAGTCAAAACCTGACCCTTATCCTTTTTAACATCAGGAAAAGTATGTGTCAGAGGTACATCCTTTTACCTTAATTATTCACTCCGTATATTGGACCAACAACCTAAGACGCTAGACTGTATGGAGAACAACATAGCGTCAGGATTGGAGAAAGATTCATTAACAGCCTACAGCATCCGTGTTTGCTGAAAGAGAAAAAAACTTGAAGCACATACTGATGAATATAAGGTTCTTCACTCTGAATAAATCAAGCCTCAACATACAACAAATGTCCCCACAATAACCAACATCACAACTGACAAATTATCCTAGTTGTTAAGGATTTCATATTATTTGGAGCCATAATATATGCTTGTGGAAGCAACAGATAAGAAATCAAATGTTAAATTGCATTGGGAAGATCTGATGCACATGATCTCCTTAAAACAGTAGAAAAAAACCCATGTTATTTGAGGATTAAGGTGCATACCTTACGCAACCCAGGTCATTTTTTATTACTTCTTTTGCATATTAAAGCTGAGTAGTGAATATTAAAAGATTGAAGTAGAAATAATCTTTGGATAATAACACTGATGTAGAATATGGTAAATACCAGGAACTTTCTGAAGAATTTTTGTCTTGGAAGTAATGTACCTAGAATGCTTTCTAGAAGTGAGGAAAACTATGCCACCTTGGACATGTTATCAGGAGAGATCTGTCCTTGGAGAAGGGCATCATGCTTGGGAGAGGGCCAGTGAAACGGGAAAAAGTCTCAATAAAATGAACTATCATAAAGTTGGCTGCAATAAGCTGAAACAGCAGCAATTGCTAGCAATGTGTAGGGTCCTTTGGAACTTGTTCACATAGGGCTGCTATGAGTCAGAATCAACTTGACATCATCAACTTGACAGCAATCAGAGGAAACATTGATGCATGCAAGTGTCTATTAAACCTAACTGTTCAGGGTATGGGATTAGACACTAAGCATATAGTTATGAAAAAGAGAAATGATGCTATTTCTATTCTTCATGGATCTCCTTAGATAGTAAACTTGACTGCATAGTATAATTTCTCTCCTGAAGGAGAAAAAAAGTAATGAAAGATCAAAAGAGCCTGAATTATTTGGCTAGAAAGTACATTAAAATTTTTTTACCACTGATTCACATATTTAAAGGCATCAGTTAATAAATTAATATCAATTTATTAGAAAATGATCATCCACCAGGCTATGTTTAAGCTTGACATATTGTATTGAATATCTTATAAAGTTTATGTCTTTCTCCCAGTAACATTTTTTGTTGCTTATCCATTAGTCAAATTTGCCTACTTGAATGAAATGAACTTTAAAAAATTAGATTATGTTTCTGATTAGGTAATTTTTCAAATTATATTTAATTTTTATCTAATTAAAAACATCTTAATAAAATTAATTTGCAACTTTACACTGGCTTTATTCTACCTGTTTTATTAAAGATATAAAACATAGAGAACCAACTTTTAAACATAAAACAAACAAACAGGGACTGCGGCCCACTGGGACAGAGGTTCAATTCCAGCAGTGGGGCTGGGCCTCCTACTCCCATCACCTGAGGGCAGTGATGCCTAAAAACAAACAAACAAACAAACAGACCTGTCTAGGAAGAAGCACAGCTGGAGTGCTAGGATGACAAGACTTCATTCAAGGATTTGGGGACCTTATTAGAGGGTAGCAATTTACGGGGGACATGTTTGCTGTTGTTGTTGTTAGGTGTCATCAAATTAGTTCCAAGTCATTATGACCCTAGCATGACCCTGTGCCATCCTGATGATTGGTCTCTTAGGTTTGAGCCCATTGTTGCAGGCTTCCTCTTTTCAACTGCCCCTCCCCTTCACCAAGAGTGATGCCCTTTGCCAGGAACTGCTCTTTTCTGACAATATGTTCAAAGTACATGAGATGAAATTTTGCCATCCTTGCCTCGAAAGAGCATTCTGGCTGTACTACTTACAAAGTAGGTATATTTGTTCTTTGGAAGTCCATGGCACTTTCAGTATTCTTGGCCAGCACTCTAATTCCAACATAGTGATTCTTCTTCAGTCTTCCTTATTAATTGTCCAACTTTAATATGGATATGAAGCAACTGAAAATACCATAGCTTGTATCAAGCTTACCTTAATTCTCCATGTAACATCCTTGCTTTTCACACTTTAAAGAGGTATTTACTGTACAGTATGGCCAATGCAATGTTTCATTTGATCTCTAGACCGTTGCTTCCATGAGCATTGATTGTGGATCCCAGCAAGATGAAATCCTTAAAAAGTGCAATTTTTTTCTCCATTTACCATGTTGTGAGGATTTTTGTTTTCTTTACATAATCCACCCTGAATGCTGCAATCCTTGATCATTAAGCTCAAATTACCAATAATCATCTAAACATCTTTCTTGAAAGTTTGATCAATTTCAGACTGATGGCATTAGTAGAGTCCTTCAATTTCATCACCATTCGTTTTTTTGGTTGGTGCATAAACCTGAGTATTAATTGTGTTGATTCAATTTTCTTGATTGAAGTTAGGCATTGTCAAAACAAAGATAGCATTGTTCTTCAAAATGGACCTTGAAATGTCCTATTTTACAATGAAAGCAATGTCACTTCTCTTGACTGTGTCATTTTTATCAAAGTAATCCAAATGCTCTTCTGATTCTAATTGGCCAATACACATCCATACCAGTTCACTAATGCCTTGAATATAAATCTTTATGTATTCCATTTCATTTATAACAACTTCCTATTTAATTGGGTTCATATTTCTTACATTCCAAGTCCCAATAACGAATTAAGGTTTGTGGCATTCCTTCGCATTTTGAGACAAGCTCCCCCAGCAAAGTGAAAGTCTCAGAGGCTTTAGTTTCACAAGCTATCCTCCATCCATGTCATTACGGTTGACTCTACTTGGAACGACAATGTTTCCTCAGTCACTCTGACAATGAACTGCTTCTAGACATTAGGTTTTCAGTAAGTGGCAATGTTTCTAACCTATTCACAGGGTTTTCAGTGACTAATTCCTTTAAGTGGACAGCCCATTCCTTCTTTATAGTCTGTTCTTAGTCTAGAAGCTCTTCTGAGGGGACCCTGTTGGTCTTCTAGCAATGTATCTTCTAGCAACACAGAAACATACAAGCCACTACAATATAACAAGCTGTCTAACAAGTGATGACATATATGTAGGATTCACCAATTACAGTTATGATTTCTTAGCTCAATGACATTGTTCTAACTAGAATATATTTAAGAGGGTACTTAGAAGTTTGGGAAATGATCCCTTTTTACAAAGGGGGAAGTATTAAAATTAAAAGTTTAATTTAATTCTAAAGGATTAGGTGGAAATTTAAAACAGGATTTGGTAGAACATAGAAATATAACTCATACAAGTTTTAGGATAAATTATCCTTATTTCTGTGTGTGATACTGACTAGAATCCAAGCACTTTATAATTGATCATATTGCTAAAAAAATCAGTGACTTTGGCTAGCAAAACAGATCATAACATGCTAACTTGAGAAATATGCTGGGTAATATCAGAAGAAAAAATTTAAATGGCTAATCACAAAATAAAAAAGTGATGTTTATTCTAGATTTATAAAGAAAGTATCTCCTCTACTTAGAAACATTCTTTGAATGATCAATCAAAATAGCCATGTGACTTAGGTCCCTCCCACAATCATAACTGTGCATTGCACTTTTTAAAATTTAGCCATATTACACAAATGTACTGAGTGCTTTTAAGCATGAGTGATTTTCTGAGAATGTTACAATTTAGCAGGAGCTAAGCCTGGGTGAACAGGAACCCCGGTAGCACAGTGGTTACAAATTGGGCTGCTAACTGCAGGGTCAGCAGTTTGAAACCATGAGCAGCTCCACTGGAAAAAGAATGGACTCTCCATGCCTGTAAAAGTTTACCGTCTCAGAAAGTCACAAGAACAGTTCTTCTGTGCCCTTTGGAGTCACGGTGAGTTGGTATCAACTTGATGACAGAGAAAAAAGGGCTGGCAGCAAAGGGAACACCAAATGACTTGAAATCATCTCCTTTGAGTTCATTGAGACAGTTATTACCCTTTGTAAGAAACAACTTTTCTAAAGATAATACGATGTATTCAAATTTTCCAGTAGTATGATAGAATTACCTTTTTCATAGGGTTTGAAATTCTTACATTCTGTTTTTATCATATTTCCATATCCCCCATCCCTGGAACTCCCACCCAACTCCAACTCTTGTCTAGAGATCCTGAAATTGTAACAAAGCCAGGGCCAAAATGCAAATTATATAAAACATAGAACTAAGGAAATGAAGTAAATCATGGGTCCATAATAGCTGTGCCAACTATATTCTCTCAGTAGTAAGACGTTAATATTAAAATTTTTCTCCCCTAGAAGATTATCAGTCATTGTTTATCATTCCAAAGTTTTTTCTTAATTACAGTAAAAGTTATTTCCCCAGTTTCAAGTAAATAGAAGAAATTTTAGTTATATTTTGTCGCTCTTCTCCTTTTTTGGAGGGTGGGTGGGTGGAGGCGGAAACCTGGGTATTCTCATAACTACCTCATTTTTTTCTTTTTTAATATTGGTCCATCTAATTCACCTTTTTGGCTCCATACATAACCAGGTCTTAAGTAGATTCTCCCGCTTGTCACCCAGACTCACTCTGGGCCAACTCATGTGTCATCTTCCATCTGTTGAAATGCCTATGCTCTTTCTGGCATACTGCCATCTCCAGACTCTCCCAGCCACCAACCTTGCTGTCCTTCCATCTGCTAGCATAGCTATCATCTTTTCTAATTTATCTCCTACCTACATCATTTCCAATATGCCACTTGACTTTCCTTAGTAAAACTCTCTTCAGAGGCTGGTGTGATAGCAAGAATAACTTATAATTAGACAATGATGAGAGAGAGAGAGAGAGTTATTATAAGGAAGGGACAATTCAACTAATGTGCACTATAACAGCAAGGAAACACATATCATTCTTTTAATTCTTGAATGCTTCCTCCCCAGCCCAATACCACAACCCAGTTATGACATAAATATGGCTAGACCAGAGTACAAATATTGGTAGAGATAAACACTCTCAACACATGGAATTCAGGGAGATAAATCTGTCAGGAACATTAGTAGAAATAGTGATATCATGAGGGTAAGGTGATGGTGGGGGAGAGGTGGTTGAAAAGAGGGAACCCATCACAAGGTAGAATATATAGCCCCCACTAAGGGGGATGAACAACAGAAACATGGGTGAAGGGGGCAATGGACACTAAAAGACACACACTAATAAAATATAATTGATGAAGGATTCATGAGGGTGGGAAGTGAAAAAAATGAGCTGATACCAAGGGCTCAAGTAGAAAGATAATGTTTTGGAAATGTTGATGGCAAGAATGTACAAATGTGCTTAATATAATTGAATGGTGGATTGTTGTAAGATATGTAATCCCAAAATATTTAATAATAATAAAATAACATAATTGTATACTCTCAGAATAGTATGGAGACTTGAGAGTCATAGTGTGGCAGTCCCCAGTCTGATTTCAATTTCAGGATGGGGAGTGTAGCCTGTCAATGGAGTCTAGCCTGTCAATCTGGAGATAACCAATGAGCCTGGCTTTCTCCTGAGAATTCTGGGAAATATGGCCACATTTTCCCCTCGGAAGTGAGAGACTTACAGCTCAGTCCCTTGAAGATGCTCCTCCCTGTGAGACATTCCAGAGGAGACGCCACATGGGCTTACGCTGGTGGAACCAGGCCTCTGAAACCAGAAAAGCAATGAAGAGAACCCTGCCAGTGCTGAGGTGCTTCTACCACCACTGGATACACAAGACTTTGCACCCACTAGCCTGTGATTATCCTGGTGTCATTGCATGTGCTTCGTGAGTCCGAGGAGGACTTATGAGTTGGTATCGGATATATGGACTAATATTGGACTGATGAACTTGTACTGGACTGGGTTGGGATGTTTCCTTAATGTACAATTGCTCTTGTATATAAACCTCTCCTTTATATACACATGCATGTTTATGAATTTGTTTCTCTAGTCTACCCGGACTACACATGAAATACATGCACATAAAGTTTGAATTAATTTATCTCTTAAGGACATAATTTGCTCTAACCTTCTTCCAAAGGTAGTGTATTTTTTGTGTGTGGCCCAATTCTTGCCAGTCTTGTGGTTAATCGGCTTAGCGCTATGGTTTAGAGTTTGCATTCACTTACAAGGAATAGCTTTTTCTTGGATGGTACCTTCTTGAGATAGCTCAATTCAATTTTTTTAGGTTTAATGCAGTAGAAAACAATTTAATCAGGAGGATTATAATAGATACTTTTTGAAGTCAAAGACATCATGTAATCATCACTAGCATTTTATTATTACAGTTTAAGACTTTTGAGACTCAAATAGCATATGATTACATTTCCCTTGGTTATCTATGATGTCTTCACAAGGAAGTTATTTGTTCTCTTATCACAATATGACATAGTATATTTTAAAGAAGTATCAGTCTAAAAGCATTATAGTTTGTCATAGGCTGAAAATGTGCACTTACCTATTCGCATTCCGGGGACCATTCTCTGCCCTCTATCAATTACAATGGACATAGCTAAGCAGATGTTTATAGGAGTTGCTGGATTGCACAAATGATTTAAGCACTTGACTCTTAACCAGGAAGTTAGAAGTTTCAGTCCATCAGGAGGTACATTGGAAGAAAGTCCTGGTTATCTACTTCCCCAAATAAGCAACCATACACAACTCAAAGAAACTCTCTCACACAGAGGATGGCCATGAGCTAGACTCAATTCATAGGAAATTAGTGATTGTGGTAGATAGAAGGTTCATTAAAAATTCTCCCCAACTCATCTTAAAAGCTTGAAGGTAAACAAGGGAAGTAACAAAGCCCAGATGGGAGAAGCACAACAGCCTGTGTGACCATGAGCTGTCAAAGGGATCAGGTATCAGTCAACAAAAAGCAAAAAATGATATCCTTATAAATGAGGGGAGTACAGATTGGGGATCCAAAGCACATCTGTAGGTGAAGCAACATCCCATTATGGAAGACTTGCAGGGAGGAGATAAGCCAGTCAGTGTACGGTGCGGCAACAATGAAATATGAAACTTTCCTCTAGTTCTTAGCTGCTTCCTTTCCCCCACTATCATGATCCCAATTCTACCTTACAAATCCGGCTAGCCCAGAGAATGTGCACTGGTACACATAGAACCAGAAACATGGGGAATCCAGGACAGATGATCCCTTCAGGACCAGTGGTGAAAGTAGCAATACTGGGAGGGTGGTGGGAAGGTGGAGTAGAAAGAGGAAATTAATGACAAGGTTCTACATATGGCCTCCTCTCTGGGATATGGACAACAGGCAAGTGGGTGAAGGGAGACATCCAACAGTGTAGGATAGGACCAAATAGTAATAATTTATAAATTATTGAGGGTTCATGGGGGAGGATGGACCAGGAGGGAGGGGAAATATGAGGAACTGGTATCAGGGGCTTAAGTGAAAAGAAGATGTTTTGAGAATGATGCTAGCAACAAGTATACAAATGTACTTTACATACAATCGATGGATGTATGTGTTGAGATGGCATTAATATCAGGCCCTGAATAAAATGACCAAAAATAAAAAAGAAACAAAGGTCAGGATTAAAAACCATGGAATCACCTAAAAAATATTTTCCCAAACTCAAATTAATGTTACAATTTAATAAGAGTTTATTAAATTAAGAAAAAAGACTTGGTTGTGTACCTTAAGTATAGGGAATATAGCATATGTGTACATATTTCTATTGTTTTAATTTTTATATGACTACAACAGGTTATATAAATTTATTTCTAAATTAACAATTTAGAACAGGACTAAAAAATTATTGTTACAAATTACAGTAGGGGAAATTGATAATGGATTCTGAAGTTATAAAATCTGGATTCAAAATTCTAGTATTGCTTGCAGTTCTTTGATGCAGTCAGGTTGGTTCCACCTCCTCCCTCTAGGCACTACCGAAGTGGGCCCTGTGCTATCATGGCTGTAGTTCCCATGTTTGAGCCCAAGCTTGTAGCCAGTATGTCAATGTTTCTCATTGGAGAAGTCACCTGCTTCAAGGGACAGGGATTTTTTTCTTCTAGTAGAAACATCCAAAACCAAAACACCCAACACACTTCCACGGAGTCCAATTGCCACGCATGGGAACTTTTTAAGGCAGAGAAGGACTGCTCGATAGGGCTTCCCAGGTTGTGTATTGTCTTTTTAGAAGCAGAATGTTTCCTTTTCTCCTGTTGCGTGGCTAAGGGGGTTCCATGGTTGATTTTGGGGTTATCAGCTGAGTACTATCATCGCTGTGCCACCAGGATTCATTGGATGCTTTGGGTAAAATTAAGTAATGCTTGTGGCTGCTCAGTGCCCTCAAAATAAGTTTACACATGCTCTTATGATGTTAAATTCCTTGCTACTCTGCTTTAACCTTATTTATGCCCAATTACACTAATCTAATCCCATTGTTTTAATTTTGATGTTAGGATACTTGTCAAAATTCCCTTTAATACTTCATGTAGATTCATCTCTCAAACTTGATTTGTAAATTATGAGCATGTGTCATCATTTATCCTATGGCAAAATAAACAAACAACTTTTTACTATCTGATTGACTCAATATTGTTCTTTCTTCCCACTCCTTCTCTCATTTGAAGCATTTATTCATTTCATCTTTGGCCTCTGCAGAAACAGAATGGCTTGCAAGACCATGCAAAAAGATCTTTAATAAATATTCTTTAATTGCACAGAGTTGTCTTGTGAAAAGAAAGGGATTAAGGAGGTGATTATTTCTTCCTGGCTCAACAATAGGAAACAATGAAAAACGGTTTAAAGTTATATCTATAAGAAGAGGAGGAGAGAGGCGAAACATGCATAAAACTATACCAAAATGTCACAAACTAGAGTCACTTCCTAAAATAATATCTTAAGGAAAACATTTCATAACGCAATTTTTTTTTTGGCATCACTGCTCTCTGGTGGTGGGAGTAGGAGGCCCAGCCCCAATGTAATTTCTTAAAGAAAATACTTCAAGGGAGAAATAAATTCTTCAATGGCGAAACAAGAAAATGAATTGGTTGTGGTATCAATCTTTGTTGCAAAACTATAACTAAGCACTTTCCCCTAAATTTTATGAAGCTTGAAGATCTTCAGAACTTTATAAACTAAAGAAGCCTATGATAAATTTCCTTTTAATGCAACCATAAGTTTTGTATTAATCAAGGTTAATGCTGGTTAAGTTTGGAAAATGGGCAATTTATCTTTCTCCTAATAATCTTACTTTCAATTTTTCCACAATTTGAAATAATTTCCTACTTTATAGTTAATTTTAAATTGGTACATATGGTTTTGTACTTAGATTTATTACATATTAATATGTAGAGATATTCTATCTCCATACCAACGTTTATTTGCTGTAAGAAAACTCATAACTGAATATTTTAAACTATTCCCTTCAACTGATTGCTTACTCTACTGAGTCACCTTTCAAATTCATTTTTAAAGAGAATTAAAACCTTACATTATTGAACCATGATAGTTCAAAGTTCTCATACATGAACTTTAAGGGCATTAATAAAATATATAACCATGAATTATACACAGTTCTTGTTCCACAAGTCCAATACTTTAATATTTCACTGTTATATTTCTATTTTCCTTTATTTATTTATTTATTTATTTTTTTAGGCATCACTGCTCTCTGGTGGTGGGAGTAGGAGTCTATTTTCCTTTTTAATTGAATATATTTTTTGGGGGGGATCACTGCCTTCCGGTGAATGTATTTCTTTATAAAGGCTTAAGTCCCCTTTGCAAAAGCATTTTGTTTGATCATACTTATAACAATCACTGTCTAAACTCCTCTTGAGGTTTCAATCTCATATCTTTGGGTTCACATTAAGATAGTCTCATGATCTCTTTTTAGTTTTCCCCAATTAATAGTTTATACACATTAGTCATGACTCTTGTGAGGACTGGGAACTAGCATATTTTGTTCTAGATTTAGTTCTCATGAATAAGGGGAAATTCTTTGTCGGACAATCCTGCAATTTAAATGAGATTGATTAATGGTTGGAGTTGAGGCTAGCACAATGACAGAGAGATGTGGTTACAGACAAATGCAGTACTACATGGATCTTATTGATTATACAATCTCCCTCGTGTTAATCCATTAATCTGACTGCTATGGTTTTGTCACCCATCATGAGGGGTGGGGATAGGTTCTGTGTGGTCTTTTCTTTTGCTACCATTACCTCAGCCTGACCCAACAAGTAGCACTGTCATGCTATTCATTATGAAAACTGTAACATGTGTCATTAGGCAATAAATATTTGTAAGTTCCTACCCAGTTCATTTTGCCTCTTTCTAGCTGTTAATGGGAGATATTTGAGCAGAACTGAACACTGTGACTCAGCATCAAGAGCCCTCAAAGATATTTTGACAGTGTCTTCTCCTCCCCTATGGAAAATTCCACATGGAAATGTCCTCATACGCCTCCTCTAGATTCACTCTAAGGAATTCGATGCATTCTACAATACCGAGAGTTCTGTTCCACAACTCTCCCAGGCAGTAGAGAGGATGTTCAAGCAATGTAGTGACACACAAAGCAGAGTGGAAGTGCACCGTGAAATCTTTCTGAAACATTTTCTCCTGTCCCTTTCATCCTTGCTCCGTTGCTAGCTTTCTTCATAAAAATGACACCCTGTACAAAGTATGCTTGAGCTGATCTGTCGCTGATTTTCATCTGATTGCTTTTTGACAGGTGATTTAGCAAACACATTTTCAAAATATAGTATTGACAAACATGCATGCCGATGTCATTAGATAGACACATATTGGTTATGTGTTATAAACATTACAAGCAGTGTAAATTTCTGACTGAAAAGCAACCTGACAGATGCCATTATATCTCAAGTCTTCTAGTGACTATTCATAATGGTATTTTCTCACTGTAAAGAGATGTTCAGGAATTCATACCACATTGCACCTGATTTGTAGATTTACTAACTATTGTCATGTATTGAAGCAAGGAGCATCAATTCACAAAGACTTCATGAAAATATATTGGCATACTATTACATATTTTGGCGTTGCACAAAGTCTGTAAATTTTACTTGGCTCACATATCCAGTAAATTCCCTAGTTGTGTAAGCTTAATTTTAAAAAGGTCCACGAAAGTGGAAAATTACGTGTTATTTTTGAGAGGTGGCAATTTCTCAATGCACTCTATTCACAACTGGTCTATCCGTACCTTTTGAGTAAGGCATCTGAACAGGAGATACACATACACACTAGAGATGGAAGTCTAGCTGTTTTGTGTTTCTGACAACAAGGTCTCCCTTCAAGGACATCCTGCCTGAATTGTTTTAATTCTATCTACTCAATTTGTATGCAGCACTGCATTTGAATTTGAGTACCTCCTTTTGGAGAGCGAGGGGGAGCATTTTCAGCTGCTAATCAGCATCTTTTGCCCAAATTCGAAACTGTTGACATTAAGAAAATCACCCGAGCCAAAGGAACGCTGCAGCCTACCTAAAACTTCTCCACGAGAAGGTGATTTTCTCTTCCAGGTTCGGCTCACTCTCCGTGCCACTCCTCCCCAGTGTGCAGGCGTCTGTCTATCCAGGGCACACATTCTTGAAAAGCTTTTGCAGCAGCATAAAATACTCAATCCGCACAAGACACTCACATTCCGAAATCATTAACATACCAAGCCCGAGCCACGCTGCATTCCAAGCCTAAGGTATGAGTCAGCCTCACCAAGACTGCATCACCATCAGCCTCACTCAGCTCATCTGAGGGTCTCCAGTGATCTCACCGACTGGAAAACCTCAGACTTACCTCAGGTGTCCTTGTCAGTCGTTCTGGATAACATCTATGGCCAATTGTCCCTTCGAATCAATTCAACGGCAGTAACATCACACTACGCCCCTCTCCTGCAGCAGAAAGCAAGTTACACGGACTTCAAGCTGTGACCTCAGAGGCAGCCACAGCCGCTCCCCTCCTGCAGCCAACCTTCTGGGGAGAGCAGGTTAGATGACAGCGAAGCTGGCCCTCCACATCCCAAGACTTTCAAATAAAGCATTCTGAGCCATGAGCCGGGGATTTACATCTCCCAAATTTGGCTGGCCAGAGTCAATGCTTCCTCTATGCCTGAAAATATTAAGCATTTCACTGCAGTCACTTAATGCAAGAAACTATCTGAGGCGACTTCACAAACCCTGTCATTCTGTTTCGAGACTAAAGAATGAGCTCCCCATGCATAATTCATGCATTAAAATCTTCAATGCACTTCCTGTAGTCGCTGTTCTATCCAGTAATGGGCTATTGATCACCACATCCTTAAGACAATTGGAGCTCGGTGATTGGTTTATCTCCACAAATAAAATCAAAACCTAAATCACAGGCAGAAGACTCCAACCCCACAGCATTCATTCGGGGAAAACATTTGCCTAAAAGAGATGACATTTGCACACGGCAGAATGTCTACATTGGACTCCTTTGTCAGAAAGGCTACCTTATCAGTATTCTTTGACTGAAAAGACATATATTGTCTGAAGCTTCAAGATGAGTGTTTTACATTTTATGTGAGATATACCAAGTTGATTTATTTACCCTGTCATTTCTGGAAAATTAACATGGCTGCAGTGAAAATTTAGAAAACAAAAATAGTGATGCAAAATTCGAAAAAACAGATGATTTTCCTCTGGGTTTATCTGGTTACCCTCTCTAAGAATGATTTTACTTTCAGTGTCATTCATTTTTCATTGCAAAAATGTAGAAGCACCATCTTCTTTGCCACACCATAGAATGTATTCATGCATATTAACTCTTTGGGACCTTACACATTTTCTCTCTGGGTGTGTCAGTGCCTCAGAACCCTGCTTTTAAAAGTCTAACTCTAACAACACATCATTGTTTTTTATTAGTCTTTCATCATTGCCTGAAAAAGAAAATGCCCAGTTCATTTGCTGATATTCACCAAGGGAAAACACAGGCCGGATGATAGTGTTTGCCAATGATACTATAGTGAGGAAGTTGATATATAACAGTGAACACACACACAAACACACACACACACACACACACACACACACACACACACATACACCTCAGCTCTTGCCATACACTTGCCCATTTCTAAGTGATTTTAGTTCATGTCTTGAGGCTTACCGGCAGTGTAACCAAGGCTTTCCATGTGACAACTATACTTCAGGGAGTCGGTAATTTACCCTTAAAGGAGGTATGATTGCAGTGATTTTCAGTCAATATCCCAAAAATAGTGAGACTAGTAATGACACTGATAACAATAGGGGTTTAGTTCAGGATTGTTCAGAGAACAGACATAATTTGTGCTATTCCTACAGAGAAGATACTTTGCCAGGACTGAAAAGTTTACAGCATATTAAGATAGTCTACAAACCATTCTAAATTCTATATAAGGTCCAGTTAAAAAAATTAGGCTACAAACTTCCAAAAACCTATATTAAGCAAAATGAGAAGCTATTGTTTCTCAACACATTTTCCCTCTACATATATGTACTTTTGAAGGTGGGGTTTCCATCTCTCTAAGCCTTCTGTGAAGAATTCTTGGCTATTTGATCTACAGCATTCCCAAACAGCAGTCTTGACATCCTTGGAGGACCCAAATTGTTTTCCTTCTCAGAGTTTTTAGGTTTAAGGAAGAAAAAGAAACCTCATGGGACAAAATCATGGCTGTAGGTTGGACAGGGTAAGCATTTCCACAGAATTTCTCATAAGCTTGTGCAACTCTCAAAGAATGAGCTGTTACTTTGTCCCTGTTAGGATGCAAAACAAGTTCTTTGACACAACATTCCTGGACTTTTTCTCATCAAGCAATTTCCCATTTTCTTATTCACTTCTTCTTAGTAAATCCTCGCACAGTCTTGGGTCCTTTGAGAAAAATTACCAACTTGAACCTATGGAAATCCCCCAAACAGTCACCATCGCCTTCAAAGCTGATCTCTTTGCCTTGTGCTCAACTGACCTAGCAGATCATCAGGGCCCACTGTCTTGACTGAAGGCCCCTAATGAGGTACGGTCAAGTATATTGCTGAAGGGACATGTCTGCAGCCACATATTTGAACATATTTCAGCTGAAATAAATTCCTCCAAGTATGAACTAGCAGTATTTTTTGACTTTGTGTGTTTCAGTGCATACAGTTTTTATTTTTTCTACTTGGATCAATTTTAACTACATATTTCTATATATTGTTACTACTCAAATGAACTTTAAGTAAACAACACAGAAGATTTTATTACTAATAATTTCAATATATGTTATATGAAATAGTCTTTATGCTAGAGAGTAGATCAAAAACAGTTATTTCTAAAACTATAAAACATGTAGATATGTATTAATGTCCATCTCTTCAAAGCTTTTGTCAATGTAATCATCTATAGAAACCATTTTATATGAAGAGGATATTATACTTGGAAATTTATCAGGTGCAAAGATATAAAAGACAACAACTTAGAAGATAGAAATTGCTATCATACTCTTAAAATTTACAAATGTAAACATTAGAAATCCCATCAATTAGAAAGCCCATCAATAGGTGAGGTGACATCCTTTTGAAGAGGGGTTACAAGGAGGAGATGAGTCAGTTAAGATACAGGGTAGGAGCTATGAAATATGCAACTTTCCTCTAGTTCCCATGCTGCCTCCCACCATCATGACCCCAATTCTACCACATAAATCCAGCTAGACCAGGACATGTACAGTGAAGTTGGAAACATGGGAAACTTAGGATAGATGATCCGTCAAGACTAGTAATAGGAGTGGTAATACCAGGAGGGTGGAGGGATGGAGGAATAGAAAGGGAGAACCAACTTCAGGGATCTATACATAGCCTCCTCTCTGGGGCATGGACAACAGGGAAGTGAGTGTTGGGACACATTGTACAGTGTACAGGATGAAAAAATAATTTGTAAATTACTAAGGGTTCAAGGGGAAGGGGGGAGGAAGGATAATATAGGGAGCTGAAAATGGAGGCCTGGAGGGAGAAGGTTTTGAGAGTGATGATGGCAATGGGTGTGTAAAAGTGGCCTGCACACAACTGATGTTGTTAGGGATTGTGATGGGAGTTGTATGGGCCCTCCAATAAAATGATTCATTAAAAAAAGGGGGGGAGGGGAAAGGGGAGGTGTTTTTTTTTTTAAAGAGGAGATTGTATCAAGGGCTCAAGTGGAAAATGTTGGAAATGTATGTGGAAACATGTGTGCAAATGTGCTTGATACAAATGATGTACTGA